>NNCF01126217.1:314163-333368 GCA_002313205.1 Laupala kohalensis | reverse complement strand
GGGGGGGGGGGGGGTGTAAATCTAACAAATTAGGTGGAAAATATGCCCTTGCAGTATAATCAACAGGAGAAATATTGTACAGTTCTACAACTTTTTTGTAGAAATATTATAATACAATTTTATTTGTAGGATTTGCTGAACAACGCATAATGAATCCAATTTGAGAAGATACAACAAAAATACATTCTTTTTTCCTTTTGTGCTTTAATCTGGACATTTCGCGAATCCAGGAAGCAGTAACAGGCAGAGGATGACAGCGTTCCTTACCATTGAAATTTATTATGAGAGAACAGGCTTTTAAAATGTATGTTTCATATTTTAAAATTATCTATGTTTATGTACCTTCTAAGAATTGCAACTATAAGTAACAACTACACCTTTTAAGTAATAAGTGACTGAGGAATTTTTTTGTACTTTTACCTTTTTTGTATTTTCAATTTAACTGAGTATTATTTTTTACGTCTTCAGTACTTCTTACATACAGCTTGTTTTAAAAAAGATTATCGCATTTATTTTAAACATAGATTAGGTGTGTCATAAATCAACTCAAGCACCTGACATTTTTAGATTCTTTTAGTTATATGTCCATATAAAGACACTATGAAGAATAAACATTTCTTAGTATCTTCTTTAACAAATTTGTATTTTCAATTGGAAATAAGAAACAACGGTCATCCCTGGACACGTTACTGAACGCCACTCACTTTGCAAATAGTGTCCTCTACATGGAGCATCAGCGCACATGGCCTTCAGCAGTAATCATTAGGCAAGCGGGGGTATTTTTCTAAAAACATTCACTCAATATCGGAATAAAAATAACTGGTATCTTAGTTCGCACTGGTACAGAATGTGGTCCACATAAAAGCAAGATGTGCGAAACTAAGCTTATTTTATATCCTGCGTTGACCGATGTGGGCAAAACGACATGTAAATATCAGGTGTTGCCTAGTCGAAGATGGCTCGCGCGCGCAGATACCGCGTTGGAACTGTAGTGTGCTCTACCTCAACCCGAAATCTTCGAAAACATACCCGAGACACAGCAAGCAGCTCTCACATTCGCTCCAACAGAGGTCGAACTGGTGGTTGGACCTAACGGCCGTCACGCGGTTCACATGTTGGACGGCCGCGGTTCATCTCTTCTGCCCTCGAGAGAACCTTGCAGCGACCTACGCCACTTGACCTTGAGCGGGGGAGGAGCCGGGTCAGCGCACTCGCTGCGCCGCCCCCACCCGCTACAGCTGGCAGATGCCTGGACTCGCGTCACGCTCGAGTTGCGTGACGTCACGACACGCACAAGAGCGCGTGCACAGCGGAGGCGGCAGGCACGGAGACTGGTGGTGTGTACGTGCGCACGGGCGTGGCATAGGGTGGGAGGGCAACGGGAATGAGGGCGGTAAATAGCGAACAAGTGGTAAAACAAATAGCGCTTTAGAATAATGAGAGAAGGTCAAATATTCAGAAGAGGAGCTGAGAGGTACGTCATCAAGACTTTTCTGGGACGTACGAAAGATATATCGAGCAGTTGAGACAAGTTCGCTGATGAATATACCTCAACATTCAGGAAGATAACACAGTTCGCAAAAATTTAATTTAATTAATAGAATACAACCACAGAATCTTCTTATTAAAAAAACAAACTGAAAAATAGTTTCATTTATACGATATTGTGTAGTAAATCCTCACATTGATTAATTGTTGTTGATAAAATCTGGCATTACTTTTCAAAGAACTTGTGTGCTCTACTCCTTTTCATACTGCAACAAAGTATTCGCATACCAATACTATTTCATACAGTTTCAACATTATTTCATACATAAGTTTACCACACTCGAGCGCCGATTTCACACATTTGCCGAGTAAAACTGTATTTGTAATTAATCATGTCTCTAAAATAATAGCAATATTGGGTTTCACGTTGAGGAAAAATTCAATTCAATACAAGTCAGAGAAACCACTAGATGCATTTTTGTCATTCTTCAGGAGCTCCTTAGTCGATAAATTACTATTTTTAAATCAGTCTGTACAGGGGAAATCTGACAAATGTAATTACATACCACATAAGAATTGAAAATTGATCGCCCAGAAATCATTCTTAAAATTGAAGAACAGTATTCTGAATTTTCGAAATGCTTGAATTAAAACAGTTTATCCAGTACATAACACGAATTTTTTTTAATTTAAGAAGCAGTAATATTTTATGGCTTCAATTCTGAGGGAGAAGTCAAACGAAATCTTACACTTATGAGACAAGAAGTATGGATATTGAACAATCAAGTCAGTAAGAATTAATGTAAAACGAGTTCACATCCTTGGAACTATCACCCTTGAGCCACACATGACAACCTTCCTAGAAGTTAATGGAAACTATCTCAAAACTCGAATCGCAAAATACAGGAAACAATCGTAAAGTATGTTTCTGTTCCTCGCCGTTCCGAAATAAATAGCGTAATAGATAAACAACCACAATATACTTCAGCATGCATGGATAAATATGACTTTGAAACATATGAAACAGAATTGATTTTCCTACTAACGATGACATGACCACGTCAGGCTAAAAAATGAGTTTATAATATTATATTGAAAATTTGTCTGAAAACAAAAATTCACCTCCTAGTTCATATCTCAATCGACGTAATTGCACGGAAAAGAAAAATTAAGAGTCATTAACAACAGAAAGAAAAATTAAGAGTCGAAATACTGAGTTTCGATCGAATATAGATATGAAGATACAACCGATCGACACGCGTCTATGGAGAATCTCTTGATAGTTACTCTCCGGTGTATAAGTATTTCTCCCTTTCAAAACCCCTAAGCACGTGGCAATTTAGTACAACGGGCTTGGGGAACTAAACCTCGTGAAAGGAGAAAGCTGTTTTGGTACAATATTATAATAAAATTGCAACTAAATAAAAATAAAAAGGTAGAAACTTCAGGCAAATCAATTTACTAAGAACACCCTTCTCACTTTTAACATTCAGCAGGCAAATGCATTTTGTTTTAAATCTTTTAAATGCAAGTCGGCAATGAGTTCTGCAAGATTCAAAAACCATTAACATTTGAAACCCTTAATCCACCTACAATAAACTTCATTAACAAGTCAAATAGTAACTTGAATTAGAAGTGATACATCCTAAGGTCTTTATTGACGCCGTGACAACGATCTCGTTACAAATAGCAAATTCATTCTCACTTATCTACTGGAGTAAAAAAAATACATGACCACTTCTTTACCGTTATATATTACTGCAAGCTGACAGCTGTTAACATACACCCGTGATAATCGTATGCTAAACCCGTTATCAATGTTACATAGTTCTGTCACCAATCAAGTGATAAGACGAAATCATCGTACGCTTTTGTACACAAAACTAACAAGTCCATTTTTATACGAATATGGCTTCAATTATTTTATAACTAATGAAGTGATATATCGATGAAATATCTGGCAAAAAATCACTTGGGACACGGAAGGACTCTGAATGAACAGGGCACACGTTTCACTCACACACCACGATTTCGCAAAATCAACCTCGCAGCGAAGTGATGACGTAGCTTACCAGGCAGAGGGAAGGGGGTGATGACGGGCGATGGTGGCGGCGATGTCAGAGCATTGGGGGGTGCAGCCGTGAGGGTGGGTGGAGGTGCGAGGGTGGGTGTCGCGAGCCATGGCGCCCGCCAATACAAAGGGCGGAAGGCTGTGACGGGCACTGCCCATCGCACAGTCACCAGTCCCATACCACGCGTCCCTACTGCCGCCATAGCAGGACCCGCCACGCCGTCCGAATCCCAGCTGCCGCAGTAACTCTCCATGCCGACCGAAATCACCACGTGCTCGCTCCCTCGCTCTTTCCGAGTTGAAATCGTAACTAGCGAGCGTCCACCACCGTAACCACCACCACCTCCCTTACGAACTCCCCCCTCTCCATTCCTTCCATTCACAGAGCTTTCCGCAGGGTTGACACTCGTGCAACATCTCTCATCGAGGCTCGAACACGGACCGACTCGAATACATTGTGAGAAGATCGATACACTTTTACAACACCAAACAACGTTTTTTTTTCTCTCGTACGTTTTCCGTAATCTGCGGCAGAATTATCCACATTTTAGCCACACTAAAATAGTCCGAACTATACATATAACATTCGCGATACACTTAATTCCTTTACTTTATTTACTGTCGCAACAAACTCTTACACAGAACTCGGGGAAATAATTGTACAAAAAAGTAGTATTTACTTATGAAATAAAATATAAGATATGAAATAAAATATAAGATATGAAATAAAATATAAGATATGAAATAAAATATAAGATATATTAAACATAAAGACTTGTCCCATGAAGTTAAAATTTGGCGTTGGAAAATAAAATTGGAGCATATATATTATATTGGAATAGCAGGAAAGAAACATAGCATGTAAAATTTAATACATCATTCGTGGTATTCAAAATAGAAAAAATAACATTCATTCGTTATAGTAAAAAGTTGTCTTAATATAATTATTTGGTTTAAAATATTTTAAAATTCATACACAAGACTTAATTTCGTGATAAAATTGCTCGTTAGAAACAACTGGAAAATGAAATATAAGAAACAGATTTGCTAATTGAGAGTAATTATGGCTAATTCTGGTTGTGACTTTCTTCTGCATTTTTATCGATTTAAAAAACCCTAAGAATCACCATGGAAAAAATGTGGGCTTCTACCGAAATGAAATACGTACTACGAGTTTTGGTTTTATATCTGAACACGGGGAATCTATTGCGATCCATCAAATTTACGACACACTGACTCCTCAAATAATATTATATTCTAAAGTATAAAGAAGCCAGAAGTAAATAACTTGTCCACTGGCATTATTTTATTCTGCACCAGAGACAGCACGCTACTTTGGATAAGGTAACAAAGTAGGTCCAGCATTTGACGTACGAAAACATTTTAAAGTAATATTAACGTTGGTACAATTTAAATAATTCAGTATATTTTTTCCTGCGGTTATGAAAGAACATAATTAATGGTATTAACAATATATTTATCTTGCATTCATTCTGACATTTGAGAAAAGCAATGACAAAAACATATTCACTTCTTGTTGTGGAAGTTAATTCATAAAAATCCATTCAACTGATGAAATACACTCAAGTCCTTCTCGAACTTCGTTGAGCCACAGTACCGGCGATGAAAATTTGCACACCTCATTCAGAAAGAAAACAAATATCCTGTCTGTAAGTAAATAGTCTGTAAGTAAACTAGTTTATCAACGCTCGCACATATTCCGAGAAGAGAGATTTAAGTCCCGTATTTGGAGAAGTATTACTTGTACACAACAGTATTATCAGAGCTCACTGCATTACGTGAATTGTACTCGAAGTTGTGCATTCGTAAACATGTTCTTCAATGAACAACGATACGATCTATAAAATCTAGCGAACTTTCTTATCGTGAAGTTATAAAACGAAGGGTCTACCTCCAATTTCAGAGAGATCAGAGGTATCATTTTTATTCGCAAGCTTGCAACACCGATATCAAATTTATTACACTCCGTTTTATGAGAATCGCCATTGACTCGAGTTGATAGTTCATTGATCGGTCCCGAGTCAATAATACGTAATATTCGTAAGGGACTTCACATTCCTCATATACACGGCTCCTCCGATACAGGTATCAAATCAGTTTATCGTTCATGATATTTTTTGAACAGAAATACATGTCGTATAAATGAGCCTGGAATTACTTTATTTTTTCATGGGGATCCGAAAGAAAAAATATCCCTCTAGATCGGACTCACGGAATTGCTCGTGCTAATTCTATTATACAACATTTATTTACGAGCTTTGCAAAATCCCTCATCAATTTCGAAATACAATTACTAATTTAGAGAGCTAAAACAATATTAGTTTTTCAGGTACTACGAAAAAATGAATAAAGGTCACATGAAAATGATTTTAATCAAAAGAAATGGGGTTTTGACGCAATCTAATAAGGATCATTAAATAGAAGCACAAGGACGAAAGTGCACGAGCAAACGAGACTTCGCTTATTGTCTCATTAGCCCACAAAAATGGAAAGGCAATTACCATATGCATACCTCATCACAAAAGCAGTAATTGAAAGGTGCATTCAATGTCAGTAAAATACTCGTAAGAGACTTTTATTGCACTTTTATACACTTATTCCCAGACATGAGGGGCAACGCAACATATTACAATCGTCCTTTTTACTCAACAGCAATCACTTCACAATAAACAAGAATTCAAAATTAAAACTAAATGCCACAATATAAACGAACACAAAAGTGCAATATCAGAATCTAATAAGAAAATTTATATATATATATATATATATATATATATATATATATATATATATATAATGTTGGGATTCGACCAAGGTTAAGATTTTTAAGTATTAAATTGTACAAATTTCTCGGGACATCGATGTGGGAAAAGTTCATGAAGAAAATGAACAATTAACCTTTTTATCATTTTCCAGGACATTAATTCTTTCATTAACATTAAGCTCAATGTCGGCCATCTGTTATGGTCAAAGTCAAAAAAGTACTTTGTCAGGGAAAAACAGTCCTCAAGCAGATAAGACATTCATTTTAAAGAAAGAAAAGTGAGGTTTGGCTAATTTGCAAAAGAAAACATAAAATGGGAAAATTAAATACACATATCAGATTTATACCTAAATTATTTTTAGGGAAGTTTCTACAGTACAACCACTTATGTCTTCCATAAAGGAACCACAATGATTCCATGTGCTTCATCAGATTACAGTTATTCTTCATAGACCATCAAACAGAATTATCTCATTATTGATCATTAAAACTTCAGTGCATCAATCATTGGGGGCTATTATGATATTTGCATGGGAAAGCAATGATATTCATTATTGGTTCCCCATTCTTTTTCAAGAAAATACTATATCCAGAGCAAGATTCATGCCACCTACACAATTGAATACATACTTGAAATGAACATAGAACCACAAAGATGGACGAGAAAGAAACAAGAGATGAAAAAGGCAGAAATAAAATATCAAATGCTCCTCTTAGTGGAACTATAATTGTAGCATCAATCTTAATAAAAGATATTTCGTCTCCAATTTGTGGGCACGCAAACTAGAAAGACATCACACGAAAGCAGTCTTTGTTATACTTAAGCTCCGTTTAACATTTTACGGGAACCTACCTTCAATGGCGCACACCTTCAACCGCACCGTCTCCGGATGGCGCTTGATGAGGATGGAAGCATTGGTGCGCGCCTTGATCTGATGTACGAAGCAGCCGTGGCGGCCGATGAGTCTGCCGACGAGCTGCTGTGGCAATACGAATTCGTAGACCCGGGCGCCGCTGATGCTGGCGGCGGCCGCTGCGCCTGCCGCGGCGGCGGCGGGGTCGTCGTCAGCACCGGCGGCGGCGGCGACACCGTCAGGCGACGCTCCGCACCCCACCATCAATGCGTCGCCAGACACGGATGAGCCCGATGCCGGAGTGCGCGACGGAGGTGGCGTCGGCGCATCGCTGCAACCCTTGCCCGAATCACTCGAGTCACCTTCCTCCTGCGACGGATGGGATACAAGCTCTTGAGCCTCCATCAATGACCGACGTGAGGGCGGTCGGAGAGGATGGTCAATCGGGAAGGTCAACGATCTGAATGACCCAAGGAATTGTCCAAATATCCAGGGAACCACCAGGGGAATGGTTGACAGGGGGAAACAATAGAGGGAAATGATCTACAGATCCGGTAAGGACGGCGGATTTCCGCTATCACGGAAGTCAAACTTGATTTAGGGCAACGGAAAAAGATCAAAACGACAGAGGGAAAGGAACTTCAAAGCAACAAGGGAACTGAAATGTCAAAGAGAATCAACTAATAATTATTATTAATAAATAAGAATCAAATGTTTTTGAAAATTGGATTTTCTGAGTGGCCTTCGTGATTCATAAGCATCCATGGTTTCGTGTTCCGTATCGTGTGTCATTGATCGATAGATAGTTAAACAATCATATCTTTGTCTCTAGTCTGTCATCAACGTGTAAGGAGAAACTTCCGTGCAATCACGATTTAGCAATACACCAAAAAAAACGAAGAGGTTCTAAGAAAACACAAAGTAAACATTTTCTAATTAAGGACAGGTGAACCTATTGATCAAGATATCTGTGTTTGAATAAATGCACCCAAAAAAGTTTCATTTTTTACAAGCGCCAACGCCAATAAATGCAAATATAGCTGCCGCAATATTCATTACCATACTTTACAAAAACTTTTCCCACAGCGAATCGTGTGCGTTTGAACACAATTTTCTCTAGTGGATCCTTTACGTCAATATCCATTGCATCCAAAAATTCACAAAAATATTATAAACAAATAAATGTAATTCCTAACACTCAGAGTGATTCGTTTCGATCAGATTTTTTGTTTACAAATTGCTCCACGATATTTTTACACGAAACAATATAGGGTGTCCATCTTCAAACAATTAGTTTTCATTGTCTATAAAATTTTAGGTATCTCCATGTTCAATAGTACATCAATTTATAAATCAAGGCGAAATTTTCAGATTAGAAAATGATTCATTGGTAAATGATTTTTTTCAATGCAGAATTTAACAACTGAAATGTAAGTTACTTACGAAACGTGAATCAATTTCTGTTCCACAGAACTATTACAAATGGTCGATTAATTGCATTTCTTCTTCGCATAACGAGTAAACCCACAATTCATTGTCTCAATTGCTAGCAGCATCTATAGAAGTTACTTATTCTGGTG
The DNA here is from genome assembly GCA_002313205.1 of Laupala kohalensis. Taxonomy (NCBI): domain Eukaryota; kingdom Metazoa; phylum Arthropoda; class Insecta; order Orthoptera; family Trigonidiidae; genus Laupala; species Laupala kohalensis. The sequence continues at coordinate 324,590 of NNCF01126217.1, read as the reverse complement.
TACAAAAATGAAGCGCCGTGAACTCTAGCTACCCAAAATCAAATAATCGCTAGTGAAGGAAATTTGTTCATAACTAACAATTGATGCATACCGCAGAATACAGTACGTAGGTTAGATATCTCGCAATAAAATGTGTAATTGTAATTATCATATCGTCTTCAGAGGAAAGTCAACAGGTTGAATATTTCGGAGGATGTCTTTCAGATGAATGTAAATAAAAAACCATGTTCACTAACGTTTCAATCAATACAATTGTAGCAATATATGAAGCTTCTTGCTCCCGCTCATGCTTAGAGGATAAATTCTTGTGTGTTTATTAAGTAATATTATTTATTCACTCGCGTGTGTGAGCGAACACAAAAGAGATGAAGGGGTCAATGAGAAAGGCATGGCGAGGAAAAGTGAAAACATTATATGATATAGGGGAAAACACAAACATGTCCCCAGCAGGAGCCTTCGATCCTTACCTCATCGCCTGATAGCCCACTGCTGCAAACATCGTGTGAACGCGGAGACGCCAGCATGCCCTCCGCGGGGCTGTGGTTGGCGGAGTCGCGCTGTCCAGCAGCCGCCGCAGCCCGCGCGGCAGCAGCTTCGACGCCGGTCCTGCTGTCACCGTCTTTGCGCATGCGCAGCGACTCTTCTTCGTCTGCGCGCGGAGCGGCGAACGACGCGGGCGCATCGCCCGGCGCTGTCGCCGTCGCCGTTGACATCATCTCGTCTCCTAAGACATGACGAAGTACATGCTATGAGGTGTGGGAAAAAGAGGAATCTATCTGGAAATGTTGTAGGAACAGGAGTCGGGAGACGAACTGAGACTCGACATTTCGATTGTAAATATAACAGTTTAAATACACAATGTTCAAAAGTTGCCTTCTAACGTCAGATGTTACCAACCGGAATACGCGGTCACACGTGGTCCTCCTAAATAACGACAATAAACGTGATCTTTACACGTACAAAGAATATTTCACATATGACACCATCAGGAAACTTAAAAAAAGCAGTCATTACTTGATCCAATAAACATAAAAAATTCAATATATTTATTCCCTGGTATTTCCTCTTTCATGCATTAAGGGTAACAGTCAAGAAACAAAAACCGAGGAGAGTGTCTCGTACCTGACGCACTGAGCTGTCCCAGCAACCGCGCCAGTTCGTGAGCGGGGACTTCCCCTTGCTGCTGCTTGGAGGACGCCTTGTCGCCCTCCGGTTCCTCGCCGTCCGTGCGCGGATGGCGCGTCAACGTCACTTCCTGCACCGGCTGCTCACTGGCTCCTTCGCCAGCTCCTACTAGAGGACTGGATTCTGCACAACCAGCGGTCTGCGTTGAGAAGACTAGTTCTTCCGTGTCGCCCTTCGCGCACACCTTCCCTTCGACAGGTGGTTCACAAAGTGTTTTCGTCACCTCGCGTGCGACAGGGCCTTCTTTTGCTGAACTCACAGTAGTTTCAACGTTGGCCTTCTTTCGACGCTTGTTTTTGACGGGTGCTTGGTTTGCGACTAGTTTTTCCTTCTTCACGGAGACCTCTCGGACGATTTCGCTAGACGAATAAACTACTCCCTTGCCGACTAATTCCTCACGATTATCAGAGTTTTCAGTCTGACGAGGTTTGGGTGAGACTAGTTCCGCTTTCGTGGCAACCTCTTCAACTTCTAATACAGGGGAGGACGTCTGTTTGGATAGTGCTTCAACCTCTGTCAAGTTCGAAGTTCCTTCTACGATATTGTCAGACTTCAATTCTATCGTCTCCTCTTTTTGTCTTCTACGCACTGAATCTATTGTTGTAGTACCCGTGAATTCTTCGGTCTCCTTCTCTCTTCTACACTCTTCGTATTCTTCTTTTGCCACAGACAGACTCTTCACTTTATCCACAAAGTGTGTTGAACACTCCGGTTCTATTTCTACTCCAAGTTTACAGTCACCTTGCAATTCTGTATTAGCACTCTCTTCGTTAAGACACACTTCACTTCCCGTTAGATCGAAGTCTTTTTGGGGAATCACTCCTTCCCCACACACTTCAACAGATTTCGAAATTACTTCCGATTCGCGACCTGAGATTACTCTAAGGTCCGATTTTCTCGTACCCTCGTCCCTCTCCGATGCCAACTCAAAGGTGTCAAAGTCGTCCACTCCGGCAAGAGTGGAATTAGTCGACAAAACTTCTTCTTGTGGTACAAGAATCTCCTCCGGATGTCCTTTAGGTGCTACGGCAATGAATTTATCTAGGAAATTCGAAGCTATCTCTCCGTTTTTGACGAAGTCTGTCTTAATATTCCCTTCCAACAAATGTGAGGGGACCTGGCTTATAAGAGCCCGCGCTTCTTGTAATAGCGCAGACGCCTCAGTAATAAGAGCCGGCGCCTTGCTAATTATTTCTGGAGCTTCTACTTTGAATGTGGAAGTCTCCGACGAGTTGAGGGTCAACGCGGGCACCGCGTTTTGAATGGCCTCCGCCTCCCTGATGAGCGCGTTCGCTTCGCTGATGAGGGCCGGAGCCTTGCTGATTATGGTCGGCGTCGGCCCGTTGGCAACAGACACTTCCTTCAAAAGAACCGACGCCTCAGAGGTGAGAGCGGACGCCTCGGAAATGACACCAGGAGCTCTGCTGGTTACAGCAGTCGCTTCGGTGATGACGGCGCAAGGGCCGCCGGTGAGGGCGGACGCTTCTGGCAGAAGCGGAACCTTCCAGCTTCCGCCAAACACCTCACTCGGTGGAGCTTCCTTCGCGCAAGTTGAGGCGACGGGAGCCGGAGTGGGCTCCTCGCTGGTCACAGTAGGCGCTCGGAGGGAAAGGTCCCGCACGAGGGCGCTCTCTTCTGCGGGGGGCTTCAGGTCTGACCGACGACTACGGTCGGATTCCTGCTGGGACGCCGAAAGAGCAGCGGCTGCGGCGAACTTCGCTTCTTCCGGCAAAGGCGCAAAGAGAGCGGTCAGGCCGTCACTCGTCTGTGAAGCCTGCCAAACAAAGCAAAAGCATGCAATGAACATCTACGCCTGTTCAACACGAGCGGAAAAGTGACTGACATGATTAAGCATAGAAAAAAAATTAATAAGATTTTATTAGAATACAGGACTCAAAGCGGCAAGACGATGACTAATGTATAACAACAGAGCTAATATTACACAAGCGCACGCGCATGAGTGATAATAACGCTTAGTGAAAAAATTAAATTATTCACCAATCGCCGTAAACGATACGATTCAAGTATCGACTAAATTTAATATTTCATGTACACAGTCCATTACTCAACATCCTGAACAAGTGGAATCAAATCGAGTCGGATTTCATGGAAATAATAATATTGTTATGTTGCAATTTTCTAAACACACAAACGAGTGACACAGCATCCAATATCACGAGGCAAAAACATCCTTTAAATATCTTCACATCCTTCAGTGATTCATACAGGAATGTGGACAGTAATTCTCAACAGACAATGAGTAATGATATATTTTTATTGTTCACAAGGGGAAAATAATAAAAAGGCTGAAAATTTGTTCTCGTTCTTAGATAATGCAAATTCATCCTATTATTAATATTAATGGTGTTATATTGATATAACGTGTTAAATTAGAGTCAACGTACCAGACGTTTAAAGAAATTTCTTTTTTTTTCTGGTAACGCCAAATCTTCGCTATGAAAACTTGAATACGTCCAAAAATTTGCTTGTGATAAAGGTGTCATGTAAAAGAAAAATCTTTTACTTCTCATTCGGCTCGTGTTTTGACATGCTTGTCAGAATTTACATTTTTTGGAATTTTATTAGGATTATGTATAACCATTAATTTGAAGTGAAAAGTTTCGATCTTCACACAAGCACATTAGCCGAGAAAAAAATGCCCATTTTCCGATCAAACCAAAGATTTAGTAACGTACACTCAAATAACAGATCACGAACTTTTTGTAATACATTGTCGCTTGATGCAATACAAGAAAAAAATTACAAAAATATAAGAAACAAAGGAAAAGCAACAACCCTGCAATACACGCTTCAACATCTTATCCTACACCTCTAATTGTTTTCAGAAATACGTCTCAGACTGGCTCGATGACAAAAGGACAAAATGTTATGCAATTTTAAGATGTTAAAACAACAATTACTACTTATAACACTAAATTATATCAAAAACACCGAAAGTACAATAATTAAAAAACAAAACAATGCAAGATAAACAAGACACGCCCCACTCATTTTCCAACAATAGGGAATAAATAGTGGTCAATTTCGGTAAAACATATCGATCTAACATTAGAATTTGAGGATATCGATATCTAAGCAGATCAACATCTAGGCCTTGAGACGTGAAAAATCGAATAGTTTCTTTCAAAAATCAGCCAAACCAAACTGTATTATTGTATAATATTTTCAATTACGGGTGAACACACATTTTAGAACATTAATAGGTCACACAAATGTAGTACTGGAGACTACAACTTAAAATATTGCTTTTAAAAAGATTCCTCTGTTTATCATATAATATTCTCAAAACTTCAGAGGTATTTGCTCCACCAGACAATAGAAGAAACCAGTCAACAACAAAAGTTTCAATTTTGTAAATTAAAAGAGTAATATATTATATATATATATATATATATATATATATATATATATATATATATATATATATATATATATATATATATATTTGTGTGTGTAAAAGGTTTTATATACGCCAGAAGAAAATTATAAAACACATTCTAAAATCTCTTGTGAATTGCTAGGAACTTTTCGTGTTTTCAAAATGAAAATTTGGCGCTTTACTGGTTTCTGACAAATAATTTAATTCACAAAATGGGTCAATATTCAGACATACCCATTATTCAGGAGTAAATATTATTGCTCTAAATGTAGGAGGTTCTTTCATTCTAAAACTCAACATGACTTTGCACAAAGTGGTCTCTTGAATATGCTCCGTTATATAAAATTGATGAATGTGACATTTATACTACAAATGAATACTACCAAGAGCACTTAAATTTTAATGTGTGAAATTACACAAGCAAAGTAATTCCCATTCACAGAATGTCATACAGGATGATGTACAAAGTAATAAAGACTAATTTAATTTGTCTTTATCTACTTAAGGATACAATAAAATTGTTTGCATTGTAATATTTCTGTTTCAATGTCAAAATGTTATCAGAAAAATGTCTAAACCAAATTCAATTTATACCACTATTAAAAAGGTAAAACTCTGTTTTTCTACACTAATGTATTCATGCATAAGAATAAAATTCAGAAGTAACAAAATCATTGAATTTTGGGACTTGTATTAGAACAAAACCTATCATAATTTTTCAAAAGGATTCAGTTCAATACGGTTTATCAGTAAAAATGAAATTATTTGACGTTTTCAAATCTTCAATGGTAAATTTGCAAAATAAACCCTCAGAACTTCAATGTATCAAGTGTTAAACAAAAATTTCATCATTCTCAAAAATTACTAAAATCCACGAAAAGAAATTATATACTAAATACATCATAACAAACAAATTTCATCACAACATTACAGCTGATACCTCCACTTCTGGTACATAAGAGATTCAATTAAACTTCTCACTTTTTACAAAATAGGAGAATATATGTGTATATTCAACTAAAGGGTTTCATTATTATAAAAGATATATTATGAAAAAGAATTATCTAAATTGAATCAATATTTAATTTACTCACAGAGAAAGAGAGATTTTTTTTTTTTAAACAGAATAAGAGAAAGCAAATTTTTAGATGTAATGGTTTCCTTCCAAGTTTTCAAACCTCTCCACTCCTAGTGGTAACTATATGCCATTGCAAAACTCTTAAAAATTTAGGAGATATAATATTGTAGAACAAAAAGAAACAACTGATGCTGTATGTATTAACACTGAGGAGTGGTTTTAAACAACTACAACACCAAAAGATCCTTTGCATTCTAAATTTCTGCCGCAACTATCAAAATAATACTGAATTGTCCAAAAAAAACCCATTATCATTCATTTCTTAATACAAAAGTGAACCATTTTGTTTTACAATAAAGACATGATACAAATCAGTTATTAACAAATAAAACAAAACAGTTAGTACATAAAAATTCACAGCATCAAAAGCAAAGTTACAACTTACTATCAAAGATGAAACACCAGATATCAATACACAAGTTTTTTGAAATACATATAATACTTCCATTTACTTCCTGAAAATACTACCATGTGTCAAAGCTAAAAATATTGTAGTAGTTAATAAGGCATTCCAGTCTCTGATAAACTGGTGGTAAATTCCTAAAACTAGCCATCCCAGAGTACAGAAAGCAAACCATTTCCTACTGTTGACTACTGTTACAAGCGAGTCCTATAGAAAAAGGTAGATTGTTTTTTATGAATGCATTAAATTTAGAGTTTGAGATCCCCCTGAGCAGTGATTCCCCATTTGAATCACATACAGCAATCCCAAACAAAATTCAACAGTCACGTTAGACAACTCTCAGAATGACTGATCAAATATTTTGTATGGATGTATTAAGTACATTTTACTGACATTTTCTTTCTTGGGTGTTTTCTTGAGAAAACATTTCTAATTAAAATTTTAAACATTATTTATTTTACTGCACTTAATTTCTGTAACACCTTTACATGAATTTTGGTTCATGTTTCCCTAAATTGGTTTTGTTATACTAAGTTCACTATACAATTTTAGAAGTCTTAAGCATAGACAGATAATAAATAATTAACATTCAAATCAAATAATTTTACAATTACCTGGGCAGAGAAACATAAATAAACTAACATTGATCCATTAGTCCTGTCAAGTGATAATAGTTCAAGAAAAGAAAGAAGTGTTTTGAACATGAAAGAATATACAGAAGTCTCTTAAACTGCAGTTAACCATCTCACCAGGTAACAGATTTATATGCAATGTTGCATGAAAATGGGAGACGGGACCGGGATTCAAACCTGAGACCGAAAAGGAATGACAATGGTAGACTGGGCCTGGAGGCGAACGAAATGACTGAGTTGGTTGCACATATACGAACTAAGCTGAATGTCCTGGGTTCGAATCTTGGTCCCATCTCCCATTTTCATTCAACATTACATAATTAATAAGAGAATAAGTAGAATATTCCATCTCCTGAAAGAAAAGAAACTATCAACAAGAAAAAAATGTAATGTGAAAGTGGTAACAGCAAAAACCCGATGATGAAAAATCTGCAGAAACAATCAAAATGTTTATATTCCCCAAGAGTTAATGGTCCATGCCTAGGTGATGTCAGGAAACCAACAAAGAATCATTTTGTACATTCAATAATTCCACCACACACACCCTCTGGTCAAGCCTATTAAGATAAATCAAGACTGAAAACAAAACAAAACCTAAATCATAACAATATATAGTTATTAACCAATTGTCAGTTCAATCATTTTCAGACATTTTATGGATAAAGCTATATTAAAAAATAAAAGTCTAACAATTAGCATGAGCTGTTGGTCTGTTGCAAATAGTAAATTTTTAAATGGAGGAAAAAATATCACCACTCTACCGACCTCTTTGAATTTTGCAGATGTAAGAATTAACTTTCCAATAATGCTAGTCATTTTCTCTTCAGGTTCCACAAATCAGAATACTGCTGACACAGACTGTTTTCAAAATTTCAATTGTGTTAATTCTTATTGAACCAAAATAATTAGTGAAACTCCTTAATAACAGACACCCTTGAGATCTTAAAATTTGTCCACTATTGAAAGTGTCTTAAGGGAAGTTTCACTGTATATAACCTTCTATAATTTATAATACTACTAAGGGATGTGAACAAATCATGGGATTTTGTACTAAATAAAAATAAGATATTCAAAAGACTTATATAGTTTATAACTTAGGATCATGAAAACTAAAAGAATTGTAGACTTCCTGCTTTTTTCATATGCAATAAATATGAAATAAAAGCATTCAACATAAAATATAAGCTAAATTAAAGAATAATTGTTAAACAAATAAGTTATCAGGCGCAAAGAAATATTACAGAACTCCCACCTGGAAACAACATCTGAGTGTCTGCAAGAGGAGAGTCAATGCCTTCACCTTTATACAAATTAAGAAATTTTATTTCATTTCTTATTATTACTTCTACAAGAGGAAGATCACTATTTTTGTTAGATATTAAAAAAGCATCCCAACCGCTAAAGTAATATTTTAGTACTTTTTCATAAAAATTTGAACACTTGTCCATGAAAATAAGAGAAAGATCTGCACTATCAATTCTTACACACAGCAACATTGGGTTAATTGAGCTATTATATTATAAAAGCATATGGAATTTTTCAATAGCATTTATGAAGGAGAAGGCTGTACAACTCATAAGGTTTTAGCACAACAAATAGGTCATGCCCTGGACAAACTGAATCCTCAGAAGTGGCATGTTACCCATTTTAATGGTTGAGTGGGCTTGAGGGAACTGTAGACTAGCCGTCACCAACCAATAGTCAGCAAAAAATATTGGTGGTCTGCATACAAATCTGGACATATTGCAATTTTTTATTCTATTGTTTGCTATAGCCAAAACATTAGACACCTAAAAATTATTTTAAAGAAAGGAATAGTAAAAAAAAATTCCGGTGTAATAGGCAACATGTCAAACAATCGGATGTTGAACAAATTTCTTATCTTGGACATGAAACAATCTCAGGAGATTTTGTTTCATAAATTGAATAAATATATTTGATTAAATAAGCATTTACCACGTTGAAATTATTTAAAAGCATCTTCATTTTTTAAATTTCATGTCATATTTTAAATACACTGTCATCTTCATAAAAAAAAGACTTAGTGGATAAATTTAGAGGCCCGTGAGGCCCAAAAGGTTGACGACAACTGGTCTAGACATTGAAATAGGAAAAACCTTTGCCCAGTCTGGGCTTTGAACCCCAGCAACTGAGCATCTAAACTCTGTGCAATCTAAAATCTGGTTTGCAATCAATGTCCTCACCTGTAACGGCGGCGGCGAGGCAGGAGGGCCGGGGCTGGCACTGCCTGAGCTGCGACGATGGCGGCGGCGACGGGAGCGGCGAGGGGAATCGTCAGAAGCGTGTCCGGTCGGAGCACGGACTTCTTCTAAGATGACTGGCTCTCCCATGGATGACGCTGCTGTTTGTGCTGCTGCTGCTGCTGAAGAGGACACTGCTTCGACTACTGCTGAAGGCTGCTGGAGCGTGGAGCTGCGACGAGGGCGGCGCCGGCGGCGGCGTAGCCACAGAAGACCCAAGAGGGCTGCGAGGGCGGGCAACGTGGCCCAGAAGAACGCGCGACTTCCGCGAGGAGGTAGCGAAGGCGACGGCGCCACACGCGCGAATGTAGACGTAGCGGCGGCTGCAGCGCTGGCGACAGCAGCGGCGGCGGCGGAGGGCGCAGCGGCGGTCGGCGCCAAGCGGGCCATGCTGCGCCCAGAGGGGCGGCGCGGCGCAGGCGGCGGCCGGCCTGCACACACACAAACAACACATCAATCCCTCTCTTGTAAACAGTTTTCGTGTTTTTACTTAGCACAAATTAGTAGACGATGGTGCTGCACTTCGAGTGGCTGAAACCGTAAGCATCTCATAGGGGGTTTTCATACGGGTACCTGACGAAATTCATAAATACTACAGAAGAAATACAACTAGTCTTGCATACGGACATAAGTTTTCACAACTTGAACACACAACTTTCGTCTTGAGGGGACCTCTCAGTGACAGCAGAGACCACGCTATCGAAGGAACAATTGATAAACGCTCTTTAATTTAGGTACAGAAGTGATCTAGATCATGTACTCTGAAGTTACACGACTATGAACATCGATAATAGATATTTGTTATAGATACGAGCGTTTAACAATGACAAACTGAAAAAATTGCCCAAAGTGATTACAGATATAATACATCATATCACAAAGATTGATAATACGCAATATGCTCGAATAATGGATGTTTACACAAATAGAATTGAGCAGAAAGAAAAGTAAATCTCATTTATATGAAATTACTTGGAAGTCACATGAAAGATGTCACTTTTATTGTCTCGAAGAGAATTTTGTTATCGTCAAGAAACGACACATAGATGGGTTCCTTTCCAGTACTCGTGATCCATCATATTAAGCATTTGAAATATGACCTCCCAAGAGATTCTCCGGTTGCACACAGCTTGCTTCACTACACGAGGAAAACCAATGCTCTTTTCACAAAGCATCGATGCATTAAGTAATCTAGTGATGTATATGTTTTCCTCAATAATATACGAATACCTTACAGTCGCTTAATATGATGTATAGAGAACTAAAAGAAAATATACTCTTTCAAAAATCCATAATCGAGAACTCTGTATAATAAAAAAGTCAACAATTTTGACCACAAGTGTTCCCATTCAGACCCATTCGATGTTGTTCTACTGCTTCATCAAGATCAGCGCTAACTAGCGACCCG
>NNCF01126217.1:302015-314157 GCA_002313205.1 Laupala kohalensis | reverse complement strand
TTTTTTTTTTTTTTTTTTTTTTTTTTTTTTTTTTTTTTTTCTCTTTTTACGACCCGCGAGTTCTAGTACATTTTACATCAAATATTTAATTAAATGTTGGGGGACATGTATGGTGAGAGAAAATAGAAAATAGTGTTCAGAATTACTGTTATACATTACAATACGAAAACATTTTAGTATAATAATAAATATATTAAACATAAATAAAAAAGAAATAGACTATTTAATTTTTCCGGTTTGCAATAATATAAATTTGTTGATGAAAATCAAATTATATATTACAAAAAAATAAATATGAACCTTTAGTTTTATTCGTCGGGTCACACTTTGTCTAAACCCATCGAGTGCCAGCTCAATCGATCCGAAGTGTGTAGAAAATGGTCCGCGGGCTAAGATATGTTGGATAGCGTAAATACACCTCAGTATTTGAACATTAAATAGTGTAAAGTCGGTTTTATCACCTGAGCCGAAGTGATAAGTTCCGACCCATTTCCTTGCCAAAAGTTGCGGTCTAGTATTCCACGGAAAGACGTGCTCAATATCCTGCATTGTTCGTCATCCCGTTGTCCAATCATGTTCGTGTTAGCAAAGGCATGAGGACGTAGAACCTTGCCAGGATCAATAAGTCTGGTCTCTTCATATATTACAGAAACATAAACGGTAAAAAGAATTCAATAATAATATGATTCAGAAGAGTTTAAGTTAAGTCTCTAAACAGTATTACTAAGTGGATAAAAGTTTAAGTAGAAAAAAAGGACATCGAAGATTACCGAAAACATACATCCCTTTTTCATTACTCAGCTGTTGAAATATGTACATTCGGCGTCTTGAGAGCGGTTTGATCAACCCAAGCGCTTAACGAAGCCTACAACTCCCTTTTTCTCCCTTCATTAAACCCGACAAGCAATTGATGCTGAAGAACAGGAAATCGTTACGATGTTCATAGATGGAAAGTCGACCATTGACGTACATCGACAGTGGCCAAATAATACCGGTTTTATGGTGCAGTATTAGATTTCCCTGCCTCTTGTTCCATGAGAATCCGTTACGGCTGAAATTACAAAGCGCAGCTTGCCACGAGTGCACTTCTCCCGACGACACGTATGTGTGAGTGTGTGGGGGGTGCACCCTTGTTTGATAATTAACTTATTTTTATCTATAGAATCAATATTTATAAGGGACGACTTCAGAAATACAGTTTACTATGACAATATGTCTGATTTCTGTTTACTATATTCCAATTCTTGAACACGAATACATTTAATTCAGAAATGACTGTCCTTGTCCATCCTGGCAGACATTTTGCGAAGTAATTTAGTTGGCTCATCGCCAGACGGGCGTGACTTGGCTCGGCAAACGTGTTTCCATTAAATCATAGTTCACTATTCATATCACTTTTTAAAATAAAAAACAATACCACAAAAACGAAATAGAAAATTACGCAAATAAGTTATACGGCAACNCACTATTCATATCACTTTTTAAAATAAAAAACAATACCACAAAAACGAAATAGAAAATTACGCAAATAAGTTATACGGCAAACCTACACAGAGAACACGTACAATGTCACCTAACCCATTACGACACAACTGTGAATGCTAAAAGTTCCTTAAATCACTTACATTCAAGTAGATTCACAATGAAGTTGCATGAGAGTTGAGAAACCTCTTCTCAAATCCCGTGGAAAACGAACACCCGAAAGGGATACTAAATGTCAAAAAGAAAATAAATTTCTCCGAACGGTAGTTCGGCATTATTGGTTCCCAAAGTAAAGAACACAATACCATAGAAACTATTCAGCCGTATTTTTAGAAAAAGGAGGAACAGCAGTCATTATTGTCACTCTGGTTGAATAGAGATCTCAAACCATGAGCTCCATAATTTTGAACTTTCAAAAACTCACTGATTTTAGTCTCAGGGAAAAAATAAGACTTCAAAAAAGTATTAAAAAATCTGCAACATACAAAAAACAAAATAATTGGTACTGCACCGCCAATAGGAAAATAAATGTTATTAAAAAACCTGAATGTCACCACATGTAAACGTTCCGATTTTCAGAAGAAGAAAAAACTAGACGAATCGAATAAAAAGTTATAAATCGACCATGTATATTGAATTTAAGTAGTTGATCATATAGATTAAACTTAATCTTCTGTTGTTGAAATAGCCAAACACTTAGTGTACATCATGAATGATCATATGTAATTTATTCTACTTCAGAATTCAGTTAATCATATCCCACATAGGAACTGTATTTTCCAAGTTTGTATGTGTATTTGGGGATAAAATATATAATTTTTCAAACAATATAAAAATATAATACTGAATAGAAGAGTCAAAAAGAATTATCTAAAGTCATGCACAAAAGTACTGCGTTAATAGGATATAAATATAATCACGAAGTGCGACAGGAAGACGCGAGTGTTGAAGTAATTCCAGTCAATTAAAGAACAGCAAAATAAAACCGTCTTATATGATGGTATAACGAAAACTAACAACACAATATTTAGCACGGAATTGTCCTTCTTGTTCATGTAAGGTTAATTAGCAAGAAAGAAAAATTATCTCCATTTTTTTTAGAGAGGGGAGTTTTTTTTTAATAAAACTATCTAATACACTTCTGCGCTGAAATTTGGACGTAGAAAAGTATTGAGTTGCAAATAGACATTAATAAACGTAATGACACAATTTCAAATTATTTTAAATTCGGTGAATTAATAAAATTTGTAATTTTTGAATTCTGAAAAATAAATCCATCAATTTAGATATTATTAGACACAGAAATCAATTTGTGTAATTTCGCTGACAATTCCCTGGCTTGTCCAGACTTTTGCAGGCTGGACAACCTATCATACCATTCTAGCACCCACTGAGAGTTGAGTTAAAGAATGAATTATTTAGGGAACTTTAATTTTTCCCAACTCTTTTTATTTATATATACATGTGTGTGTGTGGAATGTCTGAAATAACAAATCCTCCTTTCGTGGAATATTGTTTAGTGTTTTCATTACAGTAATAGGCAGGATTCCCACTCACAATCACTTTAAGGATTTTGACATGTTCCATTGTTTCCTCTACACTATATCATAAGACGGAAGGTTCCTTTGATTTCGCAATGTGATGTGCAACAAGGATGGATGTCTCGTCAGTACACGATGACATAGGTCAAAACGTAACTTACAAGGACACGGACCAATCAGCTACGAAGATCTAACTGAAAGTTCATTCGCAATAAACGAGGAACATAATTTTTAGGACAAATCACACCAACACTCTACTATCGAATTGAGTAATATTAAGAATGAAAATTGACCATATTTAGATAAATGTACACACATTTACCAGTTAAGTAATATATACTTCATTCTTTTAAAGAATTATCAAATCTTGCCAAATCTGTTTGAAAGAATAAAAATCACCGTTAATCAAAACAAATCGGGTACTTTTGACAAATAAAACTGAAAAATCAAATCGAATTACCGGATTTGATCATCATTCCAATATTATTTTTTATAAAGACATTTCAATTTTTGTTCATAAGGAAATATTACGAAGGAGTAATAAAATTCGAAATCCATGTAATTAAAAAAGAGACTCCATTGATTCGCAATAACTCTCTTTATTTGGGACATTCCAAAATGAATTATTCCAACGACATTATTAGAGCCCAAAACTTCACTATTCTTCTTACTGATATATTTCATTAATAAACTTAAAGAGAGCGTTATGTTATTTTAACATAATTACACAATATTTCAGCTTTTTAACGTCAATCTGGTGATACCACTATTTGATTTATTAAATATCACATTTTTTTAATGTTACATTTCGTGATAAAATACGAACAAATATAAAAATAACATGATAGTTCTTAGTTTCTTTGCAGTTCAACGTAGTAATCATTACCACCGATTAACAGGGCGTCTCAAAATAAGTAATCTGACTCACCACTCGACGTTTATACGCCACACAACACCCTGCCATTATATCTGTCTCTGTCCGCTTGTCTTGTTCACCCTTCATTTCGATTGCGCGGGACAGAGTATTTCCTGGTCGTGTGGCGCAATACTGTGTAGTCCGTAAGTTCAACGAATCGCCGTTGTACTAGCGACAGAGGAAGAATTGGCAAAACGGCACGAACTTGTATTTGAGTGTTCAGTTTGGAATCATTATTGACGAATTCTTTTGCTAGATGGAAGATATCTACACTACATGCGCGTTCAAAATATTCGAGCTTAATGTAAAACTGCAATCTGTGCAATCGCATGAAATGTTGGGCAACACTCAGAACTTTTCAAATGTCTGTTCAAATCACTTGTTGCATCTTTCAGAGATGTTTCAATGATTCGAAAGAAATGGTTTANATGCGCGTTCAAAATATTCGAGCTTAATGTAAAACTGCAATCTGTGCAATCGCATGAAATGTTGGGCAACACTCAGAACTTTTCAAATGTCTGTTCAAATCACTTGTTGCATCTTTCAGAGATGTTTCAATGATTCGAAAGAAATTATTTTTTTAAAAAAAACGAGAATCATGTATTACTCTGAACACAAAAAAGGTGTAAAGTTGACCTCGCCATTTCGGTACCAGCACTGAGCACATATACATTTCAAAACACATTACCAGGGCAACTACGAAGCATTGAAAGCATAACATTCGACACACAGCTGAAACCACAACTTTGGTCATCGCAGTTATATAGCTGTAAATGTACAATTTTTGGAAGCATAAAAAGCATATCTTTTAAGAAATAATGCCTGCTGTTTGCTTTCAATAAGCGAGTTGCAAGCAACAACACTGACGTCATCAGTGACGATGAAAAGGAAAAATCTCTTAAAAATAATTGTTTTAAGATTCGTGTAGTTAAATCTTTTATGTTTAAAATGGTTCGCCTTCACCATGTATGTTTAAGTAATTTATTGATTAATTCCTTGTATATAGAAATGTATTCTTTTCTGAAATTATCTCATTTAATACAGTTATCTTAATTTTTTTGCGATGCGAATGCCATGAACAAATATTCCTTGAATAATTTTTATTGTTAAAAAAACGAAGAATTCTGAGAAAGCATTAACATTATCAGGATTTTTACAAAGTATAAAATAAAGTATAATTTCATGGAAAACATAATCTACATGTCAATAACGTATACATGTTGTTGCCCTAAATATTACCAATCTCTTATTCCCAAATATGAAACTTTCACTATATATTAATTTTAAAAATAACGTATGGGTAGGGAAGGTTAGGAGCGCAGATGCATAGGGCGTCTCCCTTGAGCTACGTGACACCGCAGCGACACGAGCAGAGGAATCGATAGAGTGAGTGGGCGACGCGGGTGGCGGCGGCGAGGAAGCTCTCCGCTCGCGCAAGTCACGCGGATATCCATCCCAGCAACCACACTGCACATTCCTTCTCAGATGCACTTTATCAGGTTTAAGAGTGGCATTTCATTTTTTACTTTATCATTGAGTAATATACGGGAAGTATTGTAACCCTGAAAAATGTTGACGAAAATATTCGTTTTGGTGGTCCCTGATTCCCAAAAAGTTGTTTTTGCAATAACGTCCGAGCCAGACAACAACATAGTTGAACTTCATCACTTTTTACTTTCTCATTTACGCAGTACACATTAAGCATTGCAATCGTGAAAAATTCAACCGTAAGATTTTGATGGTTATATCGTTTCGGTGGTCATTGATTCCGAAAAAGTGTTGTTTTTTAATTTATTTTCTCATCTTCACTCAAGTTTCATCGCTATAGACTTTTCGACGATCATTAAAGACAAAAACACAGAAAGGGAAGTTACATGTAAAACAAATTACACGTTCGTACGAGAAATAAAATCATGAATCGAAAAAAAAACGAAAACCTATTCTTCCAACATTTGCATATTTATTGTTTTAAAAAAATGTTTCTCCACTTTTTAAGAAGGGTCGGAATGTTCCGTAAACCGATATTTCAGTTTAGGCTACTGCGTATTTTGCTTTCAGTGACTTAATATAACAAAAAATAAAAATTAACCCCATTGGTTGCTGAGGTGGTAGTGTTGTCGCTCTTCACCAAATCATCCCGATGGGGCCAGAAAATTTGTAGCTTTCCACATTAATGTCCCAGTTCGTATAGCTGTAACTACAAAAAAACAAACCTTCCTTCCTCTATCCAGCTCCTCCTAGTATCAAAAACTCTATTACTAACTACTTCTACTAACCCCTCCACGTGGGTCAGTTGCCGGTAAACCCCGCTAACCGGCCCACCTACTAACAATAGTCCACCACCCAACTCCTAACTCCTATCACTCCATGTAGATAAGCTTCAATAGCACGCTACATTTCACATTTTACAAATACAACAATAAATAAAAATTAATTTCAAAATGTATCCATGGCTCAAGAAATATACCTAGATTAAAGACGTAAAAATATAAAAAATAAATGTAAACTGCAAATAATTATTCCGACAAGAGAAATGAAGTGCTCGAAAGTGGCCTTCTGAAGCGGAAAGCGGAACTCAGAACTAACATTAAAATAATTAACAGCTGCTAAAGATATGAGATTATATTTAACTGGCCGAGACATAGGAGGAAACTTCAAAATCGAAATGAATTTTTAAGAATACATGACCACTTAGAACTTCCTGATCGCCTGCCGGTGACAACTTCTGCATCTATGCTGTCAATGTTGTAATATGAGTTTGTTTAGTTCAGAAAAAATAATGAGTCATTATATAATTATATTTATATAACTGATTTTACAGGGACGATGATATATTTTAATCAAAATTGCCTAATTTAAGGAAAAAAAGATAGTACTTTTTTCTATTGTACTAATAACATCAACTTTGATAATTCTACTTTATTTCTTCAGTCTTTTCTACAAACTTGCGTTCAATATTTAAACATGTTAGTTTCTTCGTGTGTACTTTCCAGACAATCCTTCGCCGCTAAATTGTACATACCTTCCTCTTGTTTATCACCCGAATGAATCACCGGTTTTGAAAGGGAAAGTAATAAGTGACATACTGTTCTAGTAACTCATCCGATTCGATGACTAATGCGAAAGGAATAAGCACAAAGTCCTAATCTCCATGCTGTATTGCTGGTCTTGTGTAGCATAATCGCTATATTTGGCAAAATATTAGCGAATATCACAAACTCACCATCCTCACATGGACCGAACAAGCAAATAACTCGATAATGCCAAATATGTTTTCTTATACTAATGACGAGATATATTTGATATAATTCAAAAAATCTTTATACTGTTTCGTTATTCCAGCCCATAGAAATGTTTCAGTCCATATTAAAGAAATTATAGAAAAAAAAGTCGAAATACAGGTTAAAGAACCATAATATCAAAAAGTCTCGATCACGCGCACTCTACTGAGCGAAATACGGCAAACCAAGTGTGGCCCGTTCACAAAAATATTTACCTCATCTGAGTCCTTTGATGTGCGAGTAAAAACAGACAAAAGGATGGATACAGGTGTTCGCGTATTTGCCACAATAGAGAAAATACAGAAAAACAGCTCCTCTATACTTGGCCGTGTTGGCAAATGTGGCAAATACACAAATACAGCTTAAGTGGTGGCATAATTTGTTGTAAGTCTCTCTTTGGACTTCTCGGTAACCCTCACTTACAGATCCAAATATCATATTGCACTGTAATTTCGATCAGAAGCTGCAACTTCAGTGGCAATGGGAGGGTGAAGGGAGTATCTCTCCAACAGAAATGAAAACCCATCGATTTTACATTTACGTGGCAAAAAAAAGCCGTAAACTAGTATCATCCATTTTAAACAATTTCTACTTCAGTGTCAACTATAACAATGAAGTACACTATTACTGACATTGAAGTCTCACTGACGCAAAGTTTGAGACTAGTAGAAATTGGCAACTTCAGACCCCCCCCCCCACCAACAAAAAAAATCGCGAGGGCGTGATAGGTCGTCGGGTCAGAAAAGAAATCGTAAAATGCACGGAAGTCCTAAGTGACGTGCGGTTGCCAGAGAATTTTAACAATAGATTCATATAAAAACGGCAGGATAAGTAGGCAAATTTCGCTCACACTGTTCATCGCAACTGGAGCTTTAATAACGAAATGGAGCGAAGGGTTACTTTTTTGGAGGTAACTGCATGACCACGTGGGTCATGTGAGAAATTATCTCGACATTACCGTCACCATCTGTCACGAAGAGGTGGAGGGAATTGGAGAGGTGTAGTCAGGAGCTTCCGGGAAGCCTACACGCGGCTTCCGCAAGCGCTCAGATTATTAAAAAAAGAGTGTCCTGCCACTGCTCTCATACATAATTGTTTGAGTTCTACGTTTTCAGAGGTACCAATTGGGGAGTTGAGATTCATCTCACCTGTTTGGAAATCAACCTCATAATTTCTTTATTCCACAAGACAGCGAAATTGCTCTGAGAGGTGTGCAAATAATTTGGCACTTCTCAACGTTATAGATCTGTCTCTGCTAACATACGTGTTGGTGAATGCTATGCGAATNACGTTATAGATCTGTCTCTCCTAACATACGTGTTGGTGAATGCTATGCGAATACCATTTCTTTGTTTCTGAAACATTTGTATTGGCGTCAAAAATGGAAACCCTAGCGTTCTCTAACACATCGAAAAATTCGAATAAAAATTGTAATAACAGTTCCATTATGGTTATTCAAATCGTTACAACTATCAGTCTAACATCCATTTAAACATTTAACACAACGAAAATCGCTGCCAGAATGTTAAGAACGCAACAGATTCATAATTATCATATCTCAGTACTAAGATCACTTATACTTATCGCTACAATAATCTAAACAATTAGGTAAATGGTTAGGTTAGAAATATTAGACGATAAATAATTATCTTATCAATATGATGCCACTTAAGTCACACAACCCCCTTATCTTTCGGACCTCGAAAACTACAAGTAAGTTTATTTCAGGGGCTTTTAAATGTCAACTTCGGATTTAATAAAATACAAAGATACGGAACAGTGAATGTCTATTATAGAGATCACTGCGGCGTGACGCGCACGAGTGAATTAAGCAAGAGAAAACACTGTATTTACTGTATCGTATAACATTGTAAATTAATTTTGGGTCTTCCAAATTCAGGTACTTAGTTATAAAGCAAGGAGCCATGTGGTATGTTATCATTTAATACAGTCTGTAAATTCTGGGGTTGCAACACTAAATGGTAAACAAATATTTACACGAACTTTTTGCGCAATCCTAGATAAATTGAATGAAACGTTCAACTCACAGTTTTACTGACGGAACGGTTTGCAAACATTGAATCTGGGTTGTAGCAAGATAGTTCGTTATCAAAACACGTCTCCTACAAGCTTCTGTGCTTATATCACTCCAGATAAACTAAAGCCCATACCAGATTTTTGTCGGTGATTATATTTACTCGCGATAACTTGACCTATGCGCCATGCTCATGTTTGAGATATTAAAAACCAACACGAAACTATAGCAAGAAATCAATCGTATTAACTACAACAAAGTTTATCAAAGCAATTCAATAATATAAAAAGCTTAATTTCTATAAATTTTATAAAATTGAGAATCACGTAATAACTACAATAAATGCGTAAGTCCAGACGTTATTTTATTACGTAACATACGAGTCAGTTTGATCGAAATTTCATGTAACACTCATCACATGCATGTTAGTTCCTATCCCTGGAAAAGCCAACAATTTTGAACCTTGTTATAACACTACCTGCAACATAACATGTTTAAACAAATAAAATATTACTACCGATAAATTATAAGATTTGAAAGTAAATCATGTTCACGATAATTAATTCAATGTTTACGTTTACCTTTGACGTAAGCTTAATTCATGGATTATCATATACTTCCTCACCTGATTTCGAAATACGAGTATAAAACCTACAAAGAAAAAAATTATTTTATCATAAATACACAGGAGAGAATTGAATGAAAATTTCCCTTTACAAGAGATTCGAGTTCCTATTAGGGAGCGAGACATTTGTGAGAGAACAATTGCAGTTTAAAAATTTATAGGATTCTCCTGATGCAAAGTAACTTTTCACTAGTGTGCTCTATATATGTTTTACAAGGACTATCAATATTGGTAGCAATGACCTTTCACAACTAAAAGAATTATTGGACATCACCATTGACCCACGGAATACGACTCCGAAACAACTTATAATGCGTCGTAATATGTCAATGATGTCACTTCGATACAATTGTTAAGCAGGGAACTCAGAAAATCGTTTCATTAAGAAATTTTCACAAAACTACACTATATTCCAAATGTCTTATACCTAAGACATACAATTACTTGTAATATACCTAAATCTCTAAACATCGTTTCAAATAATACCAACTGCTGTTTGTCAGTAATTTAACTTGCCCAACAAGATAGTTAATAACTCGCAAAACGCTTCGCTCCCAATGTGTTGCCATACATGAATGGATTCTACTTCACGGAAGTTATATTACTTTTCACCCCAGTTTCTGGCTCATTCTACCGATATCCAATTAATAAAACACCAGCTCCTTTCTTGAATCATTCATGACCGACGCGCTGAAATAAAATGTACATTGTACTTATGTGACCTCTATCAACTGATGTAATAAACATTATTCGAACCTACACATCAATAGAACGTAATTACAAGCAATGACACACGAATTGATAGGCGAAGCGGTGCGATCATTTCTGATTGACAATGCAAAAGTTTTCATGTCCCAGTCTAGACCGCCATCAAAAAAGCAGAAGGTGCTATATAATTGTCTGAATTACAATTTCCATTCAAACAGACTAAAAGAAATATTGACAAAATAGCCGAAGTTAGGATAAATACCTTCATCCATGTGATATTCCCACATTCGCTGGTTCACCAAACTCGAAAGATCAGCGATATATCCCAAAATAGGCTCAAAATAAATACGTCTAATTTCAATATTGAAAACTATGTTTCGAACTCTCTCAGACAAAAAGGTGTCCTATGTTCGCCTAAAAGCTACGGAAGTCATGGCACATTTTCATATTACAATTGAATGGCAGTTTATACCAAAAAAACCCGACCTGAATTGAAATACACGAATTTTTTATGTGGTTTTATTATCCTTGTGGCTTTCAATCCCTTGATATGGACAGAGATAAAGCACAAATGTTCAAGAAAATAAGAAATCATCTAATTGGATACAACTTCATCTCAGCTTTCAAAAAGAAAAAGAAACAATGGATTATGACGTCATGAGCTGTTCTGCGATATATCTCAAAAGTGCCTACCCAAATATTGTGTTCAAATCCTTTTCCTTCATGAATTCATTAGAGAAGGAATACATTTGAAGGTACAACGAACAATCATACGAATACGTTTAAATTAAGATTTTGCAAGCTAATGACAAATTAATAAAGGGAAAGAGACAAAAGTTAAGTCTTCCATTGGCTTCTGGAAATCATAACCTGCAACTCCTAGAGCGTTGAAGCGTGAAGAACACCGTGACCTGAGCATAAACGTTTATCACTCCAACGTTTTTATGCAATATTTTCTCAGGAGCCAATCGAAATATCAGAGTACCGGTTTTATGAGCAGAGAGATTATTTCAACAAAGAAATATCCCAATACTTTATTGCTCCTGTCAGTTTCTCAAATACAGTAGTCTCTCTTTATAACGATAATCTTTCTAGAATGATTAAATGAACGAGGTTTACCATCACAGAAATGCATTTATTTCTCAACATTGAAGAGAGTTGATCCGTCTTGATAACGATAGTATTTCGTTGTTCAAGTAGTCTTAATCACTTCAGTTCCACGCGGCTTCAGAACGAAGTCAGGTCAGTGCTTTGGAAGGGGAAAAGGAAGCAAACTAGAAGGACGGGCTCCTTCCATTTATGCAATTAGAAAAATAGAAGGGCGTAATAGAGGGACAATATGTAAAAACAGCAGAAAATACAAAAACAGCTTTTTGTCAAATTTAATGTAATTAATTAATAATAATATTTTATGTAATAATTTTTTGTGTGAGTTTACGGTAATTCTTAATTTTTAAACGTATTCCATCAAATTTTGGTTTCTATCTATAAAACGATCTATCTCTATAACGATGGAAATATCCAGTCCCTTGGATATCGTTAGAGAGAGAGAGA
>NNCF01126217.1:206245-300837 GCA_002313205.1 Laupala kohalensis | reverse complement strand
GCTTTGGATAAGTCAAGAAAAACACCCTGAGGATTTTCTCCACGGTCAAGAGATATGGTAACATCGTTTAAGAAGGAAAATATGGCGCTTGTAATGGAAAAGGATTTCCGAAAACCGTGTTAATCGTCAGAGAGAATGTTATATTTTGATAAAAAATCTAGAAGACGCTTATAGAATAATTTTTCTAGGATTTTTGAGAAAGTGGGTAGTAGAGATATTGGTCGGTAATTTCCAATATTAAGTTTGTTTCCTTTCTTGTGTAAAGGTTTCACTTTAGCTCTCTTAAATATGTTAGGAAATATCCCTTCCCATAAAGAACTATTTAAATATTCATCAGTGAATTTAATATAACGTGGGACGAAAATGTAACAATAAACTCGAGTATATCATCTGGGCCTATTGAAATTGGTTTTTTAATGAGCTGAAGATTCTAGTGACTTCACTGGCGTTAGTATCGGAAGTGAACATAGAATTGGGTACATGAGTGAATATAATTGGAGGACATTGATTCGGATATACTGAGTTCGTTATTTTACCAACTTCTGAGAAGTAAGAATTAAACAAATTTGCTATGTCCTGAGGATTTGATACGATTTTTCCATCGTTTAGTAAAGAAACATTTTCTTCGCGATTTTCAGAAGTAATTTTTAACAATATTCCACATGGCTTTCATCCGGTTGTTCGATTTTAGTATATGCCTGTCGTTTTCCATGACTTTAGCTTCATAGACTACTTTTCGAAGAATAGTCTTATATTTACGAAATTAATTATGGAATTCGGGTGGTTGGTTATAGCGTTTTGAAAGATAATATAAACGTCGTTTGATTTTTGAAGAAATCCTTATCCCTTGGGTGATCCATCTATTGTATTTTGTGTTAATTAACTTGCGTTTTATGGGAAAGCTAGAGTTGTAATGTTTTAGGAATATTGAGATAAATACATTGAATTTGTCGTCGGTGTTTTGGCAATTGTAAACATCTTTCCATGTTTCTTCACGCAAATAATTTATAAATATGGATTTATTTATGTCATTAAACTCTCTTGTAAATTTGTAAAGGATTTTAAGAGGTTTTATTTTATTATTAATTGTCAATACTTGAGCAAGGTGATCACTGTATCCGGCGATAAATAAAAGATTTTATAGAAAACAGTTTCATTGAAAAATACTAATTTACACCAAAGTAAGAACCAGGAGTCACGTCATTATCAAACGCTCTTATACAAAAATGTTCAAGCAAAACAAATAGTTAAGACGATAAATAATTGTTCAATAAATAGTATAAAACTGGCACAAAAACTCTTCAATGCCGTTCCCACTAACGAAAACTGGCCTACAAATGTGTGAGAACTATCGGAAAGACGGTTACAGACTAATATCAGGTATTGATCCCAAGGAGAAATGTGAAACTGCCGTTTTATCTGCCCACAGACAGAGTATGCGAGCGTCTTCAGGTTCACTGTTAAACCCTTTTTTTTTTCTGAAAAAGATTCCTTATATTTTTTAAAGAATAATTTTGCTATTAAAAGACGGTTAAACCAGACCTATGCAAAAAAAATTATTAGAACAAAATAATTACACCAATATTATAATTATCAATAATGTAAATATCTGATTATATTTCAATTAATGCGAGATTCGGTTAATTTTGCGAGACAGGATAATACTTGTAACGGTGTTTGTTTAAATCCGAAAAGCACCGTAGATAATTTCATATTTAAAGCCGCAAGAATGGATCCGAATGTTTGCATAGTAAAGTACTTTTTATACACATTTGCTTCTTAATGCGTCATAAATTCTAAGAGATTATTTTCATTGTTTCTTGAAATTCTAATAATTTAACGAATTTTACTGACAAGCATTATAAATTTTAATACGACTGACGCTTATAATTTACGAATAGTTGCAATTCCACAATTGCATAGCAAAATGGTCTGAAACAGAATATCAAATTGAATATGAAAATACCTGTCCTCTGGCAGCTCTGATGGAGGAATAACCTCTAANAAATGGTCTGAAACAGAATATCAAATTGAATAACCTCTAAACAAAATAACAACAATAATATATAAATGTAATTAGATTCTTAATAAGTGTACGTCGGCGATGACAGCGTCCTAAAACATGATTAGCCATGAAATGAGACGTTGCTCGAACATCGCCTTCCTACTTAATTTAGAAATACCTTTAAGTCAGGTTAAGTGCATCGTAAATCAGAGATAACTTGGCACTAAAGGGATGTACGTAGTACCAAGCTTATTTCTCCACCAGAAGAAGCGACTGAGTGTAGAATATCTGAAAATTCGATTATTTCAAATCCATTNAGTACCAAGCTTATTTCTCCACCAGAAGAAGCGACTGAGTGTAGAATATCTGAAAATTCGATTATTTCAAATCCATTTTTGGAGATAATCGTTATTAGTATTGAGTAATCGTCGTTCGAGTGTATCGTGATAACTATAAGCTAACAGTGTATTGTAACACTAAATGTGTGCGTACAATAAATAATTTAGTAAAGAATTCAGTTGAAAGTTGGAACCTTACTCGCTAATGTGAGGGCGGGGATCACAGTAATAATAATAAATTTATTGTCANTAATAAATTTATTGTCAAAAAACAGTACAGACTGCGTATGACCACGTGGAGGACAATAAACTAATTTACTCTCCGGAAGCAAGCAAGGGACCATCCCAACAATTCCGATCAAGGGCCCTAAGGCAGGGCCGGATTCAAAAATTTCAGCAAAAATTCCTGGGTAAGATAAAAAGTTAGCCGCGAGTTATAATACATATATAATGTCAATATGTTTGTAATTTAACGCAAATATGTTTGTAAATTTACATGTACAAGTTATTATCGAACTATAGATTATTCTGAGTATAGTGTTTAAAAATCATAAGAGTTGAAAAAACACTAAATTCACGATTTATTGTTACAATAAACACGCCCCTAGACAACCTGTATAAGAAATCCGCCTCTACCCGAAGGAAAAACGGAGAAAAACCCGGGCCAGGATGGGAAAAACCCGGGCCAGGATGGATAGTAGGAATTTGTACTTATTAACGCATCGAAATAAAAAGGTTGGTGACTAAACAATAATTTCCATAATGTTCTAAGAAAATATTCAGTGCACCGAACACACAAAAACGTCGATATTTATTATTGGGGATAATGATCCTACTGGTATCAGGAACTTGAGGACTTACTCAAAACACGTACACCCCATTTCGATATCTAAAAAAAAAAATAGTCGTATTACTGATTACCGATCTTTTCGGGAGTATGGCAGTGTAGAGAGGCTAATTAGTGGAGTTGAGCCGACAAGCGAGTGAAGGAGGGGGTAAGCACAACATTGCCAACCTGCCGCACGGCGACCGACGCCGCCTCTCCGCATGCTGCAGATCCGCCTCCACCGCTCGGCGCTCACAGTCAGTTCACGGGGTCAGTGGCCGCGAGGAAAGGAAAAAAAGTAAACCATTGGTCGAACTCGCCGTCCCGCCTCCGCGCCGCGGCTAATCGCACTCCGGTGGTAGTCCCAGGTGGTAGCAGTGCGAAGAGCGATGGCGGCGCAGATGCGAGGAAATGGCCATGGCCATCACGGATGCCAAAAAGGAAGAACACGAAGGAGCGGTGGCAGTGGCCAACGACAACAGCAGTTTGGCGAAAGGATATGGCAGGTTTTTACTTTCTCATCGCATTGATGCAATACGATCACAGGGGTAGCCTTCGACGGGCGACTATTATCTCCCTCCGTGCAGTGAACACGTTGATGGAAGGAGAATCGGTCGAAAATTCTAATCTACATACAAAACCAATACGACATACAGTTATTGGAGTCGTAATAGCATTAAGGATCCAACAAGAAAAAAAACT
Source organism: Laupala kohalensis (assembly GCA_002313205.1). Lineage (NCBI taxonomy): Eukaryota > Metazoa > Arthropoda > Insecta > Orthoptera > Trigonidiidae > Laupala > Laupala kohalensis. The sequence continues at coordinate 296,966 of NNCF01126217.1, read as the reverse complement.
TGGTGTGAGGAGTTTAGATACACGAATTCGTTCTCTCGTAAGTCAATGTGAAAATCGATCATACAAGCACGTCACAGGCTACCCACAATCAAAAATTTACAAACATGATAAAATTAAGGTAACCTTTATATTCCCAAGAAGGGCATCTCGAATTTAATCGTTATAAAAATTATGGTTAAAATTTACGGGTAGGCCAACACATTCTTTTATTCGCAGGAGGAAAACTCAGATTTTACTCGTGGCAAGAATAATAATAATAGATGTAAGGATGAAGTAGAGGTTAGCGAATGTAGTTGAGACCATTAGGATCTGAACACGTTAGGTTCTCTTTGCACAGGTAGTAATAATTACAAGTCTGAATTTTAAAAACATAGATTAGGTTCTCTCGGAGATAAGGACTGCGGGTTTAATTACAGCTGCGGCGAGAAATCGTAGTAAAGGGGTCTCTAACGATACAGTCGGTAGAAAGTAAAAATACACACCATTTGAAGCCCGTATAAAGAAATGAATGATTCTTTCTACAAATTCAGTCTTTACATTTCTTAATTTATTTTCTACAATTAATTAATCAGTCCTCAATATTTTATACACTTAACAATTTTCACAGAAGGTCTAGACTAACAATGTAGGCTAAATAGATGCCTACTTGTCAAAAGCGTCAGAATATCGAAAGTCACTTTCGATGCAGATTTTTAAACAGAAAATCGAAGAATTACACAAAAAACATTATAAGTCGAATAATAAATGTTAATGGTGGAAGAGGAATTTTAAAAAATTAAACACCGAATACAACAATATTTTAACATCTCATCCACAGACAATTAGATCTGTTTTCTGGGGGGGGGGGTCGACAATTGATCAGATTCTTGCCACCAGAGGTGTTCGGTCCTCCTTAACGATGATCGGAATTAAAGACGGTTGGCAATGCTGATCGTAGAAGTGCTTTCTGTATTCGGACCGATCTGATGTCATACAGAGACTTAACTACGGCTTAGAGAAGACATCATGTCTATTGTTTTTCTATTTTGTGTTTTGAAAATGGAGGGTATGAAAATGTATGATTCCATATTGCTCCATGTTAAAGGTGATACGAAATTATTTATACTATAGATTTATTTAAAACATACTCCTCTGTGTGGCTGCCACGTGCGGTATCCAGATGATAGTTTTTCTTTATCTCTTTCACTTCTGATACTTTGTTGAACAATTAATGCGTCTTTAATATATTATATATTTATAGTTTAATGTTTCTGCATCATACGAAAAAACGCGAAGTCTATAAACCTTCTGTTTTTCAAGATCATAAGTATTAAACATAAAAGCACAATCTATTTTCTCTGATCTTGTACGTCTCTATCTTTCGCATCTCATCTCCATGACGTCATAACGACTCCCACTATTTCAGCCCGCAGACGGACCCGTAGAAATGGCGGAGGCGGCAAGTACCGACTGCAGCAACATTCAGTGGGTTGCACGAACGCAAACGGCGCCGCCGCAGCACCTCGACGGCGCGGTGGATCCCTCTGGTCAACGAACGCCTCGCGAGGATGCAGCCTTGAGTCTAGCGCAGCAGTCTTCTCCGCCTCTTCGTCGTCGTCTCCCCCACCCCCTCCACCCCAGGCCCTTCACAAGTCCGCAACCATGCACCAAGTCACGTCACATCACGTCGCACGGCTGCGCACGGCGGATTGCATAACCGCAGGCGCGTCACGGCTCTGCCCCCGCACTTATTGTGAACCTTAAATCCCCTTCCAAGCTCGCAAGGATTTTTATGTGAGCTAAGTGGCGGAACAGGTGTATAACGCCAGGCTGGGTACATGAGAATTACTTACTACTGTGTCTTTCCAACATTTATTTATCTAACAAGCAAGAGAGTCTTCAATCCATTTAACTAAGAAATACGCAACAAGAAATCTAACATATGTACCAGAAGGTAGACTCATGCCATGCTCCTCTTTAACAATTGACGCGTTATCCGACTTCCTGAAGTTTTCTTCTATGATTTCATTGAATCGCATAACACATTTCTAGGATTTTGGATACACCTCCACGCTACGATACAGAAACTGGCGAGCTAACGATAAATATGACTCTCGAAATATTTACAACACACGCTGCAATAGCGGAGCTACAAAATATACCTCGCTTTATAAAACAAAATGAGCATCGCGAATAATGCAAAACACTCTTGATTACCGGCTGTAGGTGTGGGGAAACTGGGCAGAGCCGATTTTCCATTTATTTTCATGGAGAGACTGTACTCAATCGCCGGATTTTCTTCGGATGTGAAGGTGTAAATTGAAGGGATGAGAAAAAATTGTGAATGGGAGAACCCCGAATAAAAACTGTCGCATGTCCTTTATATATCTCATAGCATATTGCTCTCATATCAGCCAGTTTTTACACCACGGTCCCCCGAGTTGGTACCAGCCCATAATGACATCGCAAACCAGAATCCACAACCTAATATCCAGAAATGGTTTTAAATCATCCATGTTTAGATGTTTCATTTGATGAAAATGAAAATCGAGGAACTTCGTCTTCTTCCGCGGGATGGGGAATCTCGTGTTCCAGGACACTAAAAGCAGGAGCAGTAATGTTGCTCGTTTCTTTCCACTTCCTCAGTCATGAAGGATAAGCATTAACAATCTACACGATCAAATGCTTATGGTTGTAGTGAAGGTGTAGTAAGAACTAGAGATGAATTCCATTTCGAAGTGACTGAACATTTCAACCACTAATAATAATAAATAAATTTATTGTCAAAAACAGTACAAACTGCGTATGACCACGTGGAGGACAACAAACTAATTTACTCTGAATATGAGACTAGGACTCATTCTTTCGAACTTGCGTAACATACAAATACCGCATTCTCTTCAGATATATAGTACTTTAACACTTCGGGTACAATCGACAGTTTGAAAGAGGTCCAGTATAATACTAATATTTATATTCACTGGTAAAAGCTAGGAATATATTCATTCCTGTTTCATGAAGAAATATCAGAAGGATTCGAGAGTTAACAGAGAAAATAGTAGTACTGCATTGCTACAAATAATTAAGATATACAGGTTTTTATCTTAAAAGGGGGAAACCTTAGTTTACGTTTAACACGCGTCAGATTCAGACGTATATGACTATAAAATGATGCGGAATAATTACAGCCTTTCGTAGTCATTACATGAAATTTCTCATTAAACCCCTCCACGATTATCGCAAAAGTACCAACATGAAACTAAAGCGTTCTCATTTCAATCCAGATAAATGACCGAGAAACTAATCCGCTCCGAAAATGGGCTCTTTTATCCGTAACAAATTCATTCGGAATTCCCTTTTATTGGGGCGTTTCACCATCAAAAATCATTGACGAATCTCTCAAGTACGTAATTTCTCTAAACAAAGCTGACAAATATACAAGAGTGTTGGCGGCTCAGAACCGAGAACATCACCTTGAAGAACACACTCCTCAAACAGAGAAACTAAAAATAGAAATACTGTGAATAGACGGCTCCAAGCGAAACAAAGTCGAAAGCTCTCACACTGGTTCTTCTGGAATAGATCGAAAGGCACTTCTTCAGTCACTATAGTATATTGTCATTCATGTAATATCTCGACTAAATATACCAACGTTTAACGTAAGAGACAAGCGTTAGATAAGACACAACAGAGTATTAAACCTGCGACATTTTGTCCCTTTCAAAAGTGACATTGCTAATGAAAGTACGTATAAAACACAAAAGACAATCAACTTCAATTAATTACAAATACGTTATTTCTTATAAACACTACCTCTAAATATTATTACTACTAAGGAGAAATGAGAACAATGAAACATAAAAAGGCGGAGCAATGTAAAACGTATCATGAAGATGAAAACGCAGTAAACTGCACCTTGAAGCAGAAGTTGAATACTTGGTTCTAACTTGGCGTCACACAAATCACTAAAGGAAACAAGGATTTTATGTAGGATTTAACGGCAGAAAACAGAAACAAAAATACTTCAGAATGTTCTACTTACAGGATCGAGCCCCCTGTTCGAAGTTTTTCAAAGGCACAGAAGATATACCTTGTACCATAGTACGATTTAACAGCATATTTCACGAAGCCCAAACAAAATAGCGTTTATTTCGCAGTATACTCCGACGCTTTACCTCTCAGTTCCATAAACAATTTCTCTCCATAACGTTAGATCAAATAATTAAAAATAAGCGCAGGACACAAAAAGCGAGAAAAAGATACGGAAATAATGTTAATACCGTAACGCATTTTTTTACGTTTGTTTTGAGCAATCAGATTTACTCCAAAATATAAGTGGGAAACATTTTCTATGTATATAACATTCAGTTATTTGGTATTATTAAGCATTTGGTTTCGGGAATCACGAGGAGGGGGGTCGGGTTATTGTAAAAAGAATATTATGATAAAATCCATCACTGATGAGTGTCTGTTCCAATAGAGCCACTCGTTAAAAAATGTATATTCCCCTTATTCGATTGTAATACGTGGATAATATAGAACGCGGATAATCTTCAATCCTGTTCAACAAAACAGTTTCATGTTAAAATACAATCCGTACCTTGTGGTTCTGATAAGAGATGGGTGAATTGTGGAACTAACATTTCCTTAATTTTGGTTTGTTATAGTATTTGAATTGGGAACAAAAAACCCTCGACTGAGGGTTATTTCCCTCGACTGATAGTCAGCAGCATAATATCTATATCAAAAAGGAATGTTTTCTAGGAGTGTAGATGATCCAATTCCCATTGTTTCCCGTTTCTTGAAAAATCGCTGGATATAGCTGTGTTTGTACATACATTCCTCAACCATCTAAAAAAACGTACAAAGCCGATTTATGAATAACATCAACATTTCATATTAATAGCACTAGTCTCTTATTCTGGCCCTCACAGATGAAGTTTAGGTTATCAATCGTTTAAAAAACAAAAAACTACTAAAATTGTTCACCGTATTTTTCAATTACTTTATGCCCCTCATGACAGACCTTTGAAATACATTTTTAAGTAATGACTTACTTCAAGACATCAATGGCGATACTTTGGCAGTCATTTGAAAACGCTAATTTGAAATGGGGTTTCAGTCAAATGTTGTCCTCGCAAGTCAAATCGACTTGGGAAGAATTGGGAAGAATTACAAGGAAAAAATAATACATTTCATACTTTAATTAGGTTTGGTATATACTAGTGTCAAGAGGCAATGGTTGATAACTCCTAACTTACTAGAATTCTATTAAGAAGATTAATTGATTTTTTGAGTCACAGGAAATTTGCGTTTCGGGCGAAGGATCATTCCCCGAGATGTTACGAGATGATAACGGGAGTTCTCCAGAGAGGATAAAATAACTTGCATCGTATTCAATAAGTCAGGAATACACGACGTTAACCACATACTACATCAGTTCTCAGGCATCATTAGATTCCCGAGAAACGCAAATTTGACTGCTTGACTGAACTGACTGCTTCGAACCGTGGAATACGTATTCGTCTTTTAGTCCACCGTTATATTTTTATGGCGAGAAAATTCACAAAATGGCAAATTTCACAAATAATCCCGACTCTTGAAACTAGTGGTTTCCGTTTTTGCGTCGAAGTTACCGTCACGCATAGCATAAAGTAGTAATAATAATAATAATAATAATAATAATAATAATAATTCACCCTCAGGAATACACTGTATGTACTGAATCGCAAAAAAGAGCCATGTCATATGTATCCTAATCTCTGGAATAAAGAGTGAAATTTCGCAATTGAAATTACGAATCTACAACTATTCTCTCAATACTACTTCACTTCCTTATCTTATTACAAAGTATAATGATCTCTTTAGTAACGCAGGAGATGAACGGTGATTGGAAATGAAGAAACCTTTCACATTACATTCGATAGCTTAAGAAACTACAAAAAATGCAATACTGCAAACTTGGCTCATAGAAAAACATGGCACTCAATAAGAATTCTCCAATAAATACTTCTGAGAATGTGTGCAAAGTCATCTCATTGACCCCGATAATTAATTGTATTACTCAATATGTCAATATGAAATTAATGGAAAGTTTTTGTCTCCTGATTTCATTTATTTGCGATAAAGTATTAAGTAAAATGAAAGTTACAACAAAATGTTACTGAAATGATGGCTTTGTGTGCAATTTTAAAGGTCGCATACTGCAGCATTTTCAGACAAATAAATCTTCGTATCATAAGTAGTTTCATTTCACTAATCTATTTGAAAAAACACGAGTAATTGTAATACTGAAACATCGTACATATTTTTCTTTCCGGGTAATTTACAAATAGTTTGAGAGTCTCTGAACTCCAGTCGCACAAGTTACTATGCAACTCATGAGTCAACCAAATAACCAGAAAGAACAAAGCCTCCTGACAAAGTAAGACCGTGTCTCTCTTAATACCAGCCGTGCGTGTTAACAGTCGGTTGGGTTTTGATGGAATGGTCCCAGCTATTTTCTGGAAAGCGACTGGTCTTAACAGCAAATTCAAACATCCGTGAAGTTAATAAGAAAGAAAACTCAATACGAAAATAATACTAATAACTTTGTATACGTAAAATACAATAAAATGGCGCGGTAAACTTTTTTCCCAATTTCGTCGACATTGCAAATAATGCTTCCTTCGAAGGCAAATCCGTGAGCGTAACTAAGATCTCGACAATCAAACAATGAAGTTCCAACTAGCTAAATAACACCACTTTAAGTTGAACATACTGTACACTAATTCTGTCATATCAAAGAGTACTCAGGACACGGAAGTACTAGATTTAAGGCACGCTTTTTGTTCACCCACATATCGCCCAGCAATTGAGGAAGCCACGATCTAGTCCAAACACCTTTTTCGCCTTCTCTCTTGTGAGGCTATCTTAAAAACAATACACATCAGGAGAGACCTAACCTCATTCTCACTCAAGAAGCACAACTCATTCGCGTGTCATAAGCGTAACATGTCATTTGGCTGATACCATAAGCAAACTCGTTTTGATTAACCCAATTCATTCAACGTCACTTACTCACTTTCTCTATGCATTACAACTTCGGATCAGGTTTTTACACTCTGCACTTTCTCCAAACACATGAATTTGTTCAGTGCATACAGTAAAACAATATCATTCACTTGCAATTACGAATTCATAGAGTAAAGATCACTTTTTCACTGTATTACCTCCATATGATTAAGAGTTAAGATAAATAAATAGAAGCATTGATATTGAATGGTTGGGCTCTAATGACCTCGATGTTGACGAGCCCTAAAGCCCCACAAAAAGATAAAAAAGAAAAAATATTGAATGGGAGCATCTATCTCAATGTATGACTTCCTAAGAGGATTGACAAATTGCAATCAGTGACTATAAAATTATGATTCTTCGAGGAAACATCACAATATAGCATAGCACTTTGGCCACATTTCACCATTTCACACAATTGTACTCCATGAATCTAAAAAAACCGGAACGACATTTGAAAATAGTCGTACTCATAACAACGTTGGAATTTCTGTTGTTCCGCATTAACGCTCCTAACGCTGTGAAGCGACGGTATTACGTTAGGAGGCAAAAGTTTTTGAGAAATGGACGAAATATGTACTCTACATACGCATACGTAACAGGATAATATAATTTGGTTAAAAATTGAAAATTTTCAACTGATACTTTTTTTATTTATTTATTTTTATTTTTATTTTTTTGCAAATTTTGAGTGTTCCAATGATAGTGGGACGGCTAAAAATTCCTAACAAACAGCACATATCTGAGTCAAGAACGTCTGGTATCCTACTCTACGTCAATTATGAGCGGTTTCAGGCTACTGAAAATACTCAAGTTGAAGGTGAAATAACAAATTGTTCAGTATATATTTTATAAACCACCTCTTAGCACTTTGTGTTGTCTTTGAGATACGTACGAATAGAAATGGTAATAAATTCTGATATGATTTCTTTTCGCATACGGTACCGTTGGAATGATCAACAATACTGCATGTTTACACTGGAATTCCTCTATGGTTTTCATGTGCACTACGGAAGTCACAGGTCGTAAGATAGGCGAACGTTATTAACCAACAACTATCGTAAAAAAATATAAAAAAATATCCTTATCGTATCCGCTGTTCAAGGGCAGCGAGAAAAAACCAGGTCCCTTTGTCAAGTGCACGTGTCGCTTATGTAAAGGAAATAAGGGGTGGGAGCTGTGAAAACGCAGGCGCGGGGGCGGACGCCGGTTGTTCACCCGCGGGCGCTATTTCTGCACGGAGGCAAACGACGACAGCGGCGCTAAGACCATGAGGCGTTGAGCGAAGGAAGGAAGGCACAAGAGGCTGTTTGGCCGACGAGCGGGCGCTAGACCCGAACCCTTTACCTGCGTACCTCACTCGACGTCAGCATGCAGCTCCGCTTGCCAAATGGCCTCAGTCCTAAAGATCTGCGACCTATGACTTATCTCAGGATGTCGACCCCGTTTATAAGGAGATGTTTATTATTATGACCGCTCTCGCAAGACATGTTCATCTCACCTGTGTTCTTATATTGATACGTAATTAGCATTAAAAAACTCCTGACAACTAAGATCTCGAGGATTTCGTCGCCAAATAGCGCTTTAATAATTGCCAACTAAGTGAAACACCGACTGTGAATTGTATGGGGATTATTACTTGGCAAGAGTTACAAGGGTGTTGAAAAATATATAGAAAGAAACCCTGAAGAATGTTGAAATAAATAACCCAATCACTGGTGAGAATTCAGTGATTAACCTCAAACCAGTAGTTCACACTTCATTTCAACAAATTCTTCATTCAAAACTTATGATTAATTCATACGTACGTTTTGCGATAAGAGTTTATTCTTCAAAAGTTAAAGAGAAGAAAACTTATTGGGAAAAGATATCAAGGCATTGAGGAAAATCATATAATAATGTACATCATATTTGGATTAGTAGTGTGACTGACATTTCAACTCCTCGTAACTTGCTTACAATTCCGCTTTCATTGCTGTGTACAGCACTGGTATTCGTTAAGCGACCGAAAAACAATTCCCAAAATAAATTTGTTTCAAGAGTACTAGACAATACGTTTATATCATGAATAATGACAAAAAAAAGTTCCAATTCGTAGCAACAAAAATGAAACTGCAGTCTTCAGTTCAACTCCAAGAGCATTAAAAGTGAAAAGTTCACAAACACTCATTAGCTCTGAAATAACCAACAGATTATCCATCAATTTTAGCGAACTTTCGTAAATCGGGAAATTATGATTTTGATTAAGGTGATTGTAAGGCGCTTGAACAGGCGATAGAAGCCGGCCGAACAGCGATAAAACTAGCAGAAAATACAAGCAATGAACATACAATATAGGATTTATAACACAATTAAGGAAAATATTGCAGGCTCCACTACCATTCACAGATAAGCACTAATTGCTACAAAGTAACATAAGATGGTCAGATGAAAAAAAATGCAATTTTATTGAAAGCAAATCACAGAAACCAAACCTTTTTCAGTGACCTTCAAAAGATAAGAACACTGGGTATAATTGCTATACTCGGCAGTTCGGTTTACAATACCGAACAAAGAGATAAGATAATTCCCCCATGGAGCAACGATTTCATCTCCGATATCTCCGGAGTGGTTAGTACAATTAGCAAACTTACATGTACGAAATTCCCGAGATACCACCAATTAAATTAACTCCCCGTCTCCACGGCGCAACCAAGAACGTGTAGTGGGACACAAACCTATGTCTTTAATATCAAGGTCACAATTTAAACTTCAAAGTGAAAATTTGTTCTTTGAGTACTGAATACACGAAACTCCTGCATTCAAAACAATTTTAATGAAAAATGAATTTATTCGCCCTGCACGCTCTCTAAGAAGAAAGTATTCAATTCAAATATGTCGTTAAATTTCCATCCACAATGTAGTTCAATGTAGAGAAAAAAATTAACTCATAAATTTAAAACTTTCTTTTTTTTTCGTGATGTAAACATCACTACCGGTTTATTTATATCCGAACCGGATATTTACCGCGAAGTAAAGGAAAATAATATTGTTCTATTCAGCGAGGAAAATAAATACAAATCACGGACATTACAACTCGTCTGAACTCACGAGATCGAACTCGTTCCGAAATATTCGTCCAAAACCAGGCATTCAGTCCCTCGTCAGCGCTTTATTTTTTCTAATATCAGACGCTCATTATTTCAGGAAATTTTTAAAAAATCACGAAAACAAAGCTGCAAACATGAAGTAAAACTACTTCGCAAAAACGACAGGGTGAGTCAACCACAGAATTTTGTTTAATTGTAAAATGCAAAAAGAACATGCTTCTTAATGCAAGTTGCAAATCGAAAGCATAGCAAAAAATGTACGAAGTATTTACCAATGCTTAGTACCAAAATCAATCAGAATTATACTGGATAATGACGCACGAAAGCTCGAATTGTTTTCAAGTTTAATGTATTCAAAATAAAAGAAATTAACGCTCACATTATTTTCATCTCTTTAAAACAGAAATATTAAAGTATATTTAATAGCAATAATTACGATGTATTTCGAAGACTATACCAATTTTATTCGAACTTCTGCAGAATTGATTGATGTTGGAAAATTTTAAGTTTTAACGACTTTTCATCGCTGTGAACTACTGGAATGAATTCATCAGATCCGTTAAGAATGTGCACAAAATGTACTTTCACATTCTAAAGAGTTCACGAAAATATTACAGGAAGGGTCGAGTTTCTCGACAAAGGTTGATAAATACTTTTCTTAAAGGAAGTATTCGGGAGCCACTTCGTCCTCTCCTATTTACATCACAGGTGCAGGAAAGAACTTGCTTTTGACGTTCAAGACAAGTCGAATCATCGAAGTCGAAGAGACACACATCAACTTTCACTGGACGCAACACCAAATTACTAACTGTCAAGATATGGAAGCTTCCACTCGAAAATATATCATACGACCACCCTCTTCGGACGATACACAATATGTATTGTGTTTTTACGCCAAGTTTCGACTCTGTTTTTGAGCCTTCGTCAGGTATGACAAATAGTAACATAACAGAATAATTCAACATATACTGAACGTAAATACTTTAATGGCATTGTATTTCAAGCCACCACGAAATTATGTAGTAGAGAAATCAAGAGATACATTTGATTAAGATAACTAACATACTAATGAAATGCCGGCACAAACACTTAATGATAACGTATCACTTCATAGAATACAACCACTAACCGCGTTTGTGCCGTACACAGCTATGGTACATTTTCGAAATTTGTGAAACTATTTCTACTAAGAATTACATTATTTCTTAAACCTCAACTGTTTCCCTATAATTTCAATTATAAGGCGCGCACCCATGGCACATATATAGTCCATCAGGGCTGAAAATATGATGAATATCTTTCATCCTCACTTTCCCACCAGATTTAGATGGGTTTCATAAAATTTCATTCAACTCCAGGCAAACGCGTATTTTTCCGTAGCGGGTGCGCAAGTACGATTAAAAACATGCATACAAACTCCAGAGTATATTAGAAACATACATAGCTACCTGGATACATTTCATTACATTACATTTTTCGAAAGGAAAAATAAGGTTTTTGATGCCCCTATATATGTATAATTACATTCACAGATTTTATTGTAATATTTAATTTAAAATAACAGTTCGAAGACTTTCCAAGCGCATTCTACCGACCGACAAACGAAAATATGTGAAGTATCTCCCAGCAATAAATATTTTGACGGTGGAAAAAACGAAAAAGCAAAACATGCTAGCTTTCTCTTCAACCTATCGATGTCATTTAAAACCAAGAATATTATATCATTATTCATTTAAGTTCTGTATCATGAACTTCAATTCTCCCAAAATAATATCAAAATAAATACATAAAATTATTATAAGTGATTTACCATGTTTCCAATCATTTAAAAAAATCATTTGTACTGTTTTGCGAACTCCCAAGAGTTTTGCGAGTTTTTGCAATAAGACGAAATCATCCTGTTTGGTGAGTTGTTTTTGAGTATCGTTCAGTGTCCGCAATTTATCATAAAATATCGACAATAATAACGAGTATATCAGAACCTGTTACTTTATCTACTGTGATTAAAATATAGTTAACGCAAGGATAGTTGCTTCCGGCAATGTATTCCAACGTGTCGCTTAGCATGCAACCCAACTAAACGCTGTTCAGTAAGAAACAAATTTATTTGATAAGAGATTTTTATCACAGTGCATTTTTGAAAGGTTTCGTTCATCTTACAACTATGTTAAAGAGAAACTTGAATTTTCTGAGGGGGTAATAATAATAATAAAATTGTCAAAAAAGCAGTATAAACTGCGTAAACGTAAAAACTTCAACATTGGGAAACGAACCAACAATACATCGTCAGAGGAAACACTGAAGAAGGTTTGTAGTAAACTATTAGCCACATATTATTTTTTTATATAATTACATTAGCATTGAGAACGTTTTCGGCGAAAATATTACCAATTGTCTTTTTTCATCTTCGTTTTAACACGTGGTTTATTTCATTTTTTCTTCTTCTTCTTTGATACACATTCCTTTTTCAGACCTGAGACAAATGCACGTACGGACGATAAGTGAAACAGGCGGTACACTATTCAATTTAAAGATAAGATACAATGACCTTGTTTGAACAAAAATGTAATATTAATACTCGAGATATTATCTTTTATTTTATTTCTTCGTCACGGAAATTAACCTTATTTGGTGTGGGTAAAATTCTCCGTGTATTTAACATCAATTTTTGTTAAATATAGCTGAGTGCTTGCGAGTCTAAATGGTAATATATACCTAGTATATTAAAAAAATGCTAGAACGACACACTCCAAAAGCAAAGAAGTAAAAATTAAATATGACAAAAAAAGATGGAACTGTTAAAAAAATCTGGAAACTAATTTTAAAAAATTTTCTTCTATAACCTGCACAATAAAATACAAATATAGTATCTTCAGCTCTTGTTACTTCTCAGGGCAAAGTCACTTAGAGACGTCATAATAGTACAGATATCAGTGCCTCGTGTACTACTCTTTTAATTACATCCCCAAAATTAAAAAATACACTGATTTCGTAGAAACTCTGAAGCCGTCGCCGAAATTGACTCCAAATATTATTACAGCGAGTCGAAAACTCCCTAAAACGGACAGCCACGGCCTTAGATACGGAAGACTTCGTCGTTTCCTCATTCCAATATTCAACATCTCAAACACTAAGAACATTACTGTACATCAGTTGTAAAAATTGATACAAAAATCTCTAGATATTACAGGTTTCTCATCTTCCAAAAGAAATATCTCACTCTTCTAAAATTTTATCACTTATAGCAGAATATTTTTAGACATTGTACAACATTTAAAAAAGTACAGGTCTTATAAGTGTACTTTTGCTAAAACTATACTGGAAAAATCACTTTAAACTACTCAGTATGTTCAACACCTTCCCAAACCCTAGACATAACAGTTTGACGCAAGGATTCTCTTTCGCGTGAGCATCAAGTTGCGGAGGAGGAAAATGTGCGGAGCCTCGACTTCGTGTCCTGAAGAGATCCCTCCGCACAGCCTCGCTGCAGGTCACGCGTACCGCCTACGCGAATAGCAACACGTCAGCTTCGGCAGGCGCACATATCACGTGGCCACAGTCGAACATACTTCTTCTGGGCCACAGAAGCATTGTGCGGGTGGGTCCACACATGTGGCAAGTTGATTCAGCTGAAGCAGTTTTCGAAGAGGATAAGCATTGTTCTCCCAAAATTCGGCACACTGGTTCCTTTCTATTGTGCGTATGAAACCACTGTAATTAAGTAGTTTTTCTCGCAAAATCGAGAATGCTTAACTCGGAGAACGCTGAAGGCGACACGGTGTGAATCAACAGCTGTATTTCCATAGTTCGAAGCAAGTCAATCAAGAAGAATTTCTAATAATATTTGCCTATTAAACATAACGTGCCAAAATGTTTAGTCCTTGCAATGATTTATACACAGACATTTAACAATTAATTTTGCGAAGAGTATATGCATTTAATGGAAACGAAAGGAGTTTAAGAAAGCTACAGCGTTCCCGCGAAGCTTCCAATTGAATTTTGGTTCGCACGAAGAAAAATTTAGTCCGACACTATTCGTTATGAATTAATAGCACTTCAGTGGTACCTCAGACAACTAACTACCAGTGTCCCCGTTTCGATTCCAGCCAAGAGTATCCATTTACATGTATACTCTTTTCTTTTAAATATCTGGTCGGAAAACATCGTGAACTGAGATCGGCGACATACAACCCAAATATTCATCAATATATCAAAAGAATGCGAGAGTCAAGAATTCAGATTGGAAGTACTCGACATGAAGCAGGCGACACGTGTTTGCTGAAGGAGCGTGTTTCTCCTCCCACCGCCAGCCGCCCGCGGCTGTCAAACTACGCGACGACCATGGCGGAAGCAGAAATAAGTGGAGCGGGGTGGCGGCGGCGAGCGCGAAACCGGTCCGAACGACCAACGTCGATTGCAGAGCGCGGGCGGCGCGGCGCGGCGGCGGTGGGGGCGGCAAAGCGGGGAGCAGCAGCGAGCGGAAGGCGACGACGGCGGCGGGAGAGGGACGACGACGGCGGCAGCGGGGCGAGAAAGCGAGCGGTGCTAGAGAGGTGCCTTAAACATGCCTCCCAATACAGATGCAGTACAGGCGAGACATAACGGGGTCTACCACTTCCCTCAAAATTACACACACGTCATAACCATCAATGGAACGAAGTCAACTACATGCACCTAACATTTGTCTACAGCATAAAACCAAATATTTATCTAATGTAAACCACTTTTACAATATGGACCGTCATATTCGCAACATTAAAGAATTCAAATTATTTCGTAAAAAAGCAATATGTTGGGGAAAAAATAAAATTCTTTCCACAAGTCTAGATCGGAGAGGAAAGGTAAAATTCTCTTGTCGGGAGTAGCACCGTTCAGGTAGAAAGCGGATGAACGGTGGCATAGAAGGTTCCAGGCGGAGCGGTCCATGCGAGTGCTCCCTCCGGCGCCCGATCACCATTCGGCAGTCGCTATCCCTCGCCCCGCTGGCACAACGGGTCCACAATGGGCTGCCGCGGAATACCTGCCTCACCAACAAGAGCGAGGGACATCCGGGGCATTGCTTTGTCATGTGTCAAAGGAGAAAAAATTAACATCCACACGCAGAGATTCCTGGAGCCGGATAGAAAAGCGTCATTCCTCGGAACGTAACAATAGCAATCGACAGATATAACTGGAATTTAAATATATTACTCGAAATAGTAAATAGATACGAAAGATTTACAATTAAATTAAAAATTCACAAGTACCCTTACTTAGAAACAAATACGTAGGAATAAATCTATTTATTAATTCAAAGGGTTTTTCTATTGTAGATTTCAATTTACAAACATTATTTCTTGCGTTGTTTTTTAGAAAGCGCGACCAAATCTGTGGTTAAAAGCAATTAGAATCAGCTTTTCAAAATTCATTCAAGAGATATCCGTTTCAAAACTTCGATACATCAATAACAAATATTTCGTGTTTCGATATTTCTCCGGGCAGAAATATTACGGAACTGAAGCGACACAAGTGCCCAAATCGCATTAGAGCGCCCATAACATCGATAGAGCTTGTTCCAGTCACACAACCGCGTTGACCTACGAGAACACGAACGTTCCATTCTCTCTCGTCTTTGCACATGCACAGAGCATTTAAATGGATGTAGGAGCACACAACGTCTTGCATTTGACAATGGAATGTCGCACACATACATACATCGTCTCTAGCACATTCCTTACGTTCATCAGCGAACATTCACAGCATCCGCCACACAAAAAGTGGAGTATTGCACGAACGATATATGCACATATGGATGGTGGAAAACTCGTGGGTGTGAGGACTTGTGCTCGATAACATCGATAAAACCACAAAAATTTTGTCATATTTTAAATAAAAGAGGATTGAACAGATTGATTTTTTTCTTTACAAATACTTCGTAGCTAGCGAGACGTGAACCCACGCGGCGAAGCATGCTCACCGGGCCATGATGGCTGGCGGGCGGCCGGCGCCGAGGATCCGGAGGCTGGGTGGAGCGAGAGGCTACCAAGACGCACGGGCGAGAAGCTCCTGCCGGTCGCGAAGACGTCCACTCCCCTTACGAGCCCTTCGGAGCACCCCGCGGCGAGGTGGGGTGAACACGGGGCCTTACCGACGAGAAAAAGGACGGGAGCGCGGCACACAGCACTGAGCGAGTGGGAGCGGCCAGGCGAGAACGATCCGTCGACTGCTCACGTCGACGGCGCGCAGTCTACTCACCACGTGGCCGCCGCGGCAGCAGCAGCGCCGGCGGGCATCGAGTGCATGCGATCGCCGCCAGAGCGCTCCCGATACGACGCTAGCGAAGAGAACGGGAAAAGTCTCAGAGGTAAATAATATCCATTAATATAAATATTAAATTCATAAAAATGTTATAACAATATACTTCGATGAAATCAAAATTTTGAATGCCCTACACTCAAAATAAATTATGAAGAGTCGAATGAAAAAATGCCTCCACTCTATGTTACTCCCGCACCGAAATTTCTTACTATCCACTCTTCTCTTCCAGAAAGGTTCTTATTAAACGAATGGAGATTGGTCCATATCACCTAAGTAACTTAGAACTACTTTTTATCAAACTAGAAAATGAACAAAAAAATATTCGCTTGAATCAGAATATTACATTTTCACAGATCAAAGTTGGAAGAAATAATAAAATGTTTTTGTTTTTTAGTACTACATCCAAAAATAATCGCAAACTCGTGTTTTGAAATTAAATGTTTCGGTACTCCGAAATTATACACACCTTTGAAACCAACGTCAACTTACGATATTATAGCAGATTAGACATTTTCGAATACCGAAGGTCATTCGTCAATCTTAATGCTATTTGCCCAGTGCATATGAATACTCTCTCACTGCATGATAGAGGTGCAATATTGGGCAATACTGAAGAAAAAGTTCGCTCTACTTTTGAGACCTCGCCTGCAGCAACGATGCATGAAAAACGCCCAGAGCAATGACTGACATTTAGAACATGAGCTTAATATTCTCTGGGATGACTTATATAACACACGGTAGATTGCAAATTGAGCACTTAAATGTCCAAATCGTAAAAAACAATTTCCATTGCTAGAAGAAATAGGATACGAACAAGTTTACATATGAAATACACGTGGAATATTTTACAAATCAACGGAATTATATCACATTCAAAATTAGATTTGATTTTTAACAAATCAATAGATATATGATTTTTAATAAATCAATAGATGCATGATTTTTAATAAATCAATAGATGCATGATTTTTCATAAATCAATAGATGCATGATTTTTCATAAATCAATAGATGCATGATTTTTCATAAATCAATTAAAATTTTTATTTTCAATTAGGTCATCAGTAATCTCTTTAATCAATACATTGAAAACAATTTTAACACCACAACCGCATCACTATTAATACTAGCAAATGCATTCTGTAAAAGAATCACGATCGACTGACAATAGTTGTACTGGCACTACGGGAAGGATTGTAAGTATTTTTTCTTGGGGCTTCAGGGCTCGTCAGGGTCATAGCCCTTGCAGGTGGCGGAAAATACAGTTTCGCATCATACGGAAGAGCCGTACTGACTCTTCCACGTGTGTAGGACTCGCCGAATATCTCGACCATACCCACTAGAAACCCTCCTGAATTCAATAATTATCTAAATACAAACATGAGAAGAAAGAAAAGGAAGCAGTTGCCCAATACATTATATCAAAAATGAAATAAATTTTGAATATTATAATTTTCCAAACCACGGAAAAAAGGAAAAGAATAGAAGAAAGGGTAAGTGGAAAGAAGAATGCAAATTTAAACCCTCCCGAGCACTTGTGTGAGGAGCCCCGATCAAATTATAAAATACAATAGTTTATTAACATCATCCCATTCATTTCCGAGAATTGTAGGTAAATCTGCAAGCAGACCAATTTGTCCCCGTATTCTCGTGTATTTTCTGCAATCAGTAGGTGACGCAATCAGTTAGTTGGATTGTAAGAGACACCAAGAAAAATTAACCATTAATTTCTAGCAATCACTCCATAAACTACACCATCACATACGTTTTGACTCATGTTTCAAGATTTTATAAGATTTGCTTGCTGTTGAAGAATTCCTATACAATTGCTGTTGAGGAATTCTTATACAATCCCGTGTAACTGCAATAAAACTTCATAAGATAATAATCTTCAAGTTTGCTCTTACAGCACTGAAACTTACTCTAACCATTACACGAACTGCTGTTTCAGAAGATGGGGAAGGAAACCAATATTTCTCATCTAGCAGTTATTATCCAATTGCAACAGTCGAAAAAATTGAGTTGAAATCGCAGACTTGACTGAAACGCTTGAATGAATGTGATAGAGCAATATAGTACATGAATGAAGGAGAACTGTAATGACATTAACAAGATCCAGTCGAGTTTGTTAATGTATCGACGATATTCAGCTAATTGCTTTACATCCCTTTAGTCCAATGTACAGACCAGACAGAATAGCAAATATTTTGTAATCAGCGAAAAGATACGAATCTTTTATTATTTCTGCTTATTCTGAACATTATATAGCGCGTTATAGTAGTTCATGCTAAACTGTGTACATTACATTTATAACTGTACGGAATACTTGATGTTTTTTTCATGTAAGATTTTTCATTCACTTTCTTTAATCAAATGTTTTGATCCAATAAATTTATAGGTTATAAGGGGAAGAGATAAAAGGTGTCCTTTTTTCCTTCATATTTTGACGTCTTTCAACAAACGACGAACAACTCATGAGGATCCAAGAAAGCCTAATGGTCGGTAGAGTAAAATCAATAAATATACGAGTAATGCATTTTCAACACGAAACCTGGAATAATTTAATTCCTTTTTAAATGCCAATTTCGGTGAAGCATTTCTGTACGATAATGATTCTGTATAAATGAATCGATTGTTTACAGAGTGTAATCGAGACGTCCACATCTCCAGCATCGAAATGCAGGGCGTTCCATCGTATGTCACAGGAACAAGAATCACAATGTTTATTATTATTATTATTAACATAAATAATCTTAATTACTCTTATTACTAACAGACACCACTAAATCACAAAAGTCGGTCATTTTGGAGACAAGTAGAATTGTGCGCACCATGTTGAACTTGAAAGATTAGCACGGAAGGCGATAAGCCGAACTAGCCACTCACTATGTATCGGATGTATATCTCCGAAAAAATGTTTCATAATAACAAATTTATTATCAAAAGACAAACCTGTATGGCAACTAGTTCAATATATCGCGTTCAGTGGAACCCCTTAAATCCCAACCAATCGGATACGCAATCTGCTGCGATTAGGAAAACCTCTGACAAGCCGAACAATGCTAATACACCGGAATCCACACGTTAGTTACGCACGGTAATACTGCATAGATGTGAGATGTATCTGCTTCACCCTATGATATGTTTATGAGATGCTCATCCACGCATCTTAGGAGAGTTTTACAGCCCTTCGCCAGATGAAGATACATTGTTTATATTTTAAACATTATTTTTCACAGTAAACAAGCTATACATTGTACAAATTATATTTGTATTACTAGTTAGTAAAGCACACATATGGTACTGTAGCTCTACGAAAAATCAAAAGAAAGAAATGTCCAAATATCAAAAGCATGGTAAAATTTTGCACACTAGGTGACCTTAAACTTGAGGAAGATCACTGTCAACATAAGATTTCAATAAACCATACCCTATTTTCTACCCCTTAATACATCATTTTAGTATATCTTTAGGAAATATTGTAAACTTCACGTTTTCAATAATAGTCAACATCGAAATGGGATCTCAAAATTTTGAGACTATGGGCTCTGAGAAAACACTATGGATGTGAGAACGCTAGGTTTGGATGTGAGATCCAAATCCGAAAGGAAGGAAAGGATTTCTCCAAACCATTGGATATGACATAACAACCTTACAGTTTGAATACTACAAGGTTGGCATGTCACTTCCAAAATTTGGGATGTCCCATCCCAAGGATTGGAGAAGTCCTTTCCTTCCTCTGGATTTGGATCTCACATCCAACGTCTTTTCTCAGTGGGGCTTTCATAGAGGCTTTCAACGAAACTATATTTCAAAATTTCTAATTTAAACAGTTGGGGCGAAAGTTTTTGAATTTTCTCAATATTCACGAACAAATTGAGGTATCAAACAGATTTCTGTATGTAAACATGCAATTTTTTGTCAACAGAAGATTATAACGAAGGGTTAACAGTAATGGAAAATCAAAAACTCCCGGGCTACTCCGACTTGCACGAATAATAAGTAGAACAGTGCGTCTAAAATCACACAATATTGTAGAATGACCCTTCCATGCAGATAAGCGACTGTGCTGATCACTGCTCCCGGACGGGCGGAGACAAAACCAGACGAGGGTTGCGGGGAGTGAGCAAGGATCTCATGGCCATCAGCCGAAGGCAGGCAGCGCGGCGGGGATACGAGGGGGGGAGGACGCGTGGCGGGGTGTCTTATCGGCGTCGCAAACAGCGCCACACCGCAACCACGCGATCGAGATCGCGCTGAATTCAGCAAAATCGTTGAAAGAAATCCCTCCACTCGCAAGAAGCACGCGAAGCTACAGAAGATGAGAAATCGGCTGGACACGAGCTACGGAGAGTGCGATGGCTTTCCCTCGAATCATTTGCCAAGAAAAATGTATAGGATGAGAAAATCTCTCCCAATTAATATAAGCTCAATAGCCACCAGCTGCGGTACCGATACGAGATATCGGATCGAAATGTGTCATTCTTCTTCATCCAAGTACTTTCACAACAACACACTCCACAGTTGTGCCTATATCAATATACATCATTCCAAGAGTGTTACACATTAGGAGGTAATCACCATTCTTCTTAGCAGGGTATATTCTCATGATGGGATAAACAATTGAGCTGAATGAAGGGGTTACGTCACATTTTGTATATGTTTTGAAATATATGGTCTTTAAGCTGTATGTTTTTGTTACTTAAATTTTAATTTACCAAAATAATTTGATATATAGTTAGTTACTAAGTGGTTTAACTGCATTGTATAGAAAATTAAATTAAAAGATGTTGCCTTGCAGCATTAATAATGCAAGACATATTTCTCTTTAATATTTAATTAATATATAATAATCTTGTACTCGAAAACCCATCTTTAATGAAATACTAAAGCTAAAGATTTGAATAAAAAACAATATCGTAGCAAAAATTACAAAATTAAATATTTAACCAATTTTATCAACGGGACAAAACTGATCAGTGATCTCCAAATAGAACATCACTTTACCGCCTCCATTTATGCTGATAACTCAAATACGTTTTCTAAAATATCACTTAACACCTTTTTCCACTCAACCCTTCAATTGAAGAATTCAAAATAAAAGTTGAATGGATACGATAACCGGATACTGAAGAACGCCTTTTCAATAAATATTACAGGCCCAATTTTAATAAATACTGCGTTTATTTACGTCAAGTAAAAATTGTCTCTGCTCTCCTATCAAAACTATACCAATTATTGGGGGGAAAACTTTTCTACATTTTTTTTAGTTTCCTATGCGACACTCCCAAGAGAATTCGATTAAAATTACAAAACGTTAATTCTAAGATAATAAACGTCCATTTTGTAATATTTGTGGATCGTGAATTAATAAATGAAATCATTTGGAAATTTGCGGGACATTTATAGGTATTGAAGCCTGGCATACATACTTGCAAACTGATAATATGAAATTAAAGATATATAGCTCCTCCGCCGTGGATCGAAGAACAGATCACTATTTTCACAAGCACGAGCCTAACACTACACTAAACAATTCATTGCCGTCATTCGATAACATTGAAGCATCGAAGATAAGTTTCTTAAGAATTTTGATTAACTGAAGTCTCTGCGTTGGATTTGATGAAATCGTGACTGCATGGTCGAACATTGCAGCATATTCCTCCCAGTACCTTGTCTAACCCTCACGCATGCCGCCTTCGCCAACACAAAGATTATTATACGGCCAATCATGCAATATCTTAAAGCAATTTCATTCCCTCGAATTCCAAGGCACTTTCACACTAGTACCTTGCGGCTCAACTACCCTGAATCGTACACTGCATATCTTCAAAAGCAACCACAGAATAATCGAGTTACAAATACCTGCGTACATTTTTCAGGAGGAACATTAGCATAATACTGATAATTACTGACGTGAAATAGTCATCCACCTCGGCGGGGTGAGTCAGAAAGGGCATTCTGGATATTCATTTCGGGCATCATGAACCATGCCATTCAAAAAAAGAACACAAACAAGAAAGAAAAAGATAAAAATCATGTATACATGAATTTCTTTCGACATCCTATTCGATAAAACTCACATTAAAATGCAATTAAATCTCCGATTGACTAATCCTAACGTAGTAAAACCACTAGACCAGACTGGAATCGACGACAACCTACATATCCCTGCACTAAGCTGACACAGCCCTGCATTGAGCAAAGCTCAATACCGTTGATCAGCTCGATCGACTTACTTCATAACTCCATCAGCTCTTTCATATCGAATACACTTGGAACATCACGAAGACACAGGAAGAGAACGTTGAGACAACCTTCCTGCGAGCGAAAGTGCATACCGTCACTGCCAACCACTAGCCAAGACGTGAAAACTGAAATAATGTTTTTCACCATTATATCGAGACTAGATAGATGCCCGTAAGAGCACGAGTCAATATTTATTTGCTTCCACATTCGATGCAAAATTAGATTTGAAATCAAGTAAAAAAATAATTATCATAATGCCCTGATAACGCATGTTTGGCAACACCTATTAACAAATATAAAAGAATTAAATTACAACATACTAATTTAATCTTATATATCTCAATGTTGGGTGTCCTTAGATCCCTTGAGCCTTAAAGTTACTCTTAGCAATTCACTAACACAAAGCATTCGTATTTTCGCCATAGAGAGTAGACTTCTGATTACAATAATTATTGTAGAATTAATTATAGAATGTATAACACAACTCTTCGATCACTGTATTGGTCTACATCACATTTGTGTCGCAATGTCGTAGATACAAAAAAAGTAAATACTATCTCAATATGGCGTTATGGAATATTTCTTGTTCTGTTGTAAATATCTCTCCACTACATACATCTTTTTTTTCATTCTCCATCGACGTCATTACATTCAACACCTTAATAAGATCAATGTAGTGGTCGAAACGTTGCGTTATACATTGTAATATGTAATTATATATTAATAGAAGTCCACTTATCACACTCGAAATGATGTTGCTTCAATGTTAATGGTAGGCGTAAGTTGTGTATTACTATCGCGAAAATATACCTGCGTACTATTGACGTCGCTGAAGAGTTCCTGTGCACTATCCCCAGTGTTTCCCTGCCTCTATTACGAAAGAACTGGAGTCAATACAGTTATCTTTTAGAAGTTGTACAGAGTAGTTTCTTTCGTTCAGCGAGATTCCAAGGACAGCCGTTCTACAATAGACCACAACATGGGAAAACAATGATTTCGTCCTTCGAATTCTTAGCTACTTTCTAGACCGTAACAATATCGACCAACATACAGGAAGGAACATGTATAGGAGACGAAGCTTAATGTTTCAGTTTTTGTTGTTGTTTTTTCAGATGAAGCTGCATCAAGTTCCTCCGTATTCACCCGAAGAATAATCGTAAAATGTTTTCCACGAGGAAAATATGACGCCCATCAGAAATTTCTCCCAACCTATCAACACACAATTAGACCTTTCCTTTTTTCATGCATTTTAATTTTCGTCGTGTCTACATCAGTGGTGGACAGTCTACGACGTATCATTCTGTCCTTAAAAGTACAGGACTGCGTAAATCTGAGAAGAAAATCGACAAGCGTATCGAGTCTTAAACTTCATCGCCAACCTTAGGATAAGCACATGTAGAGAGCTGATTTCCAGCTTTCGGCACCAAGCGCCAGCCAGCGGCTGGAATGAGCAATGCACTTAAATGCGTGAGCATAAAACGGATGCTTGGTGTCGCGCTTACCTGCTTTCGCCAGCAAAGTTGGATCTCCACGGACTTCCAACTTTGCTGGTTCCCTGCTTCGCAGTCAATCGTAGCGAAGTGGAAGACGCGATTCATGGCGTTTGTTTCACGACCAGAAGAGAAACATATATAGATTTCGTAAGTGATTTTAAAATATGGGAGGATGAGTCGGAGTACATTTGAGTACATACTAAGGATCGCCGAAAATGAGTTATCGAAAAATATGGACGAATTGCCATCAACTCCCTATTCTGCCAGAAAAGAGACTTGTTGAAACATACAGGTTAGTAACTCTCATGTAAATTTTAAAAGACATTTTCTTGTACGTTTGCATGCTTCATATTCATATTTTTGAATCCGCCTCTGTCTTAGGGCCCTTGATCGGAATTGATGGGATGGTCCCTTGCTTGCTTCCGGAGAGTAAATTAGTTTATTGTCCTCCACGTGGTCATACGCAGTCTGTACTGTTTCTTGACAATAAATTTATTATTATTATATGCACTTGCAATCGTGATTTGAAAAGTAAATTATGTTATTTGTGATTCAGTAGCTATTTTGTTTTATTATTCTGCGTAAAAGCGATAAAAGTAGAATACAAAATGTGGATGAATTGATTGAAGTAAACATCAGTGTAAAATGTTTATGTTATAGGTATCTGGCAAATGGAGCCTCGTTTAAAAGTCTCTGTGAGCACTGTGGGGAAATCGTGAAGGAGATGGTGCAAGTGTTATGGGAAGTTTTGAAACCCCACCATACACCAGTGCCTTCAATGGAACAGTTTATAAAGACAGCGGAGAGTTTTCCATAACGTGGAATTTTCCACGTGTTTTTCATCGACTGCCCCCAAAACATGTCCATGTGCATTGCCCCAAAAATTCAGAATCTATGATAATTTTAGAAATAATATTTAATTGTTTTGCAAGCAACGGTAGATTCTAATTATAAATAGACAATTATTGATGTTGGTCGCTGTGGGAAGCAGAGCGATGGAAGTATGTCCCAAGCTTCCGATTTATTTTCGTGGTTGAATCGGGAGAAGTTAAATTTACCATCACCTACAGAACTTCCGTCAGAAGGAGCCTGACGGTGCGTACGCTCTGCTGGATTTCATCATGAAACTGTAGAAAGGGAGAAATACCAGTTTTAAAGAGCAATGCTTGAACAAAAAACATTGAGACTGATGAGACGTTAGCAGAGCAGATAGATAAGCGTGTATATATTACAGAATACTATAATTGACAAAGAGGGTTTTGTGAGACATCTCACTGAAGTGTCCGTTTCGGAGAAGTTCACGAGACAAATGACGGGACGTCCCCATAATTCTGCTGTGAATATCAGGGACATACTTTTCATTACATTAACAACACTCCTCTTGTAGATTAGAGTAAATAAAAAAAATGATATAATTCTTGTTTAATGTATATTTCAATTTCCTATTGCCTCAATTTTTTAAGAAATTATTGGGTTATTTCATTGATTTTCTGTACAGTATAATTTTGGTAACATAATGATAAAATTTATATTGCGAACTATTATTTTCTATTCAATATTCACAACTATCTCTTTAAAAATTATTGATAGCCTACGAGTTGAATTCACGAAGAATAGGTGCTTGCGCTTGCGATATTGCTAGTTAAGAAGTTTTACAAAACATACGTATCAGAAACAGTGAGACTAATAACTTAAAATATGCTCTGTGAAAATTCAGTACCAGCTCTATTGCATGGTTAAGTTTTGTATTTTTTATTTTTTTTTGGTTTTTGAAAAATCCTGATCTAAATATTAACAAAAGTGAAATGGTACTTATAACTTATTCATAAGTCAGGACAGAAAAGGTGGTGTTCAAAACTACAAAGTCAAATGGTTTGCTAAGTCAGAAATGAACCACGAAGTCTAAATTTTTTTGATAGGTTGTTGTAATAGACCACCGAAAAAAAGGAATTTACTAAATTTAAAGCCTGTTACTTATCTAATTTCCTAGTGTGGTATCGGAACTAATACTTATTGCTATGGTATAAACTGAAAAACAATTGAATTTATGAATGACAAGTACAGAACACTGATAACTTAAAAGAACTATGAAATTTTAACTATTCTCAAATATAATAATGGTTCATTGTTTTATTTTAGTTCTACATTAAATAGCTTCCGAATTAGATATTGCCTCTATTTACATTAAGCAATTAGAAACAAGACCCACGTGGTGGTCAACAAAATAAGTCCGCTCTCTAACCAATACATTAGAGAGAATAGGTACCATGAAACATGATTTGGATAATAGCAACCCATAATGCTATATTTCAGGCTACTGTTCAATCTCTATTGTACAATATCCAAGACATCTGAAATTTTCCAGATCATGGCACACAAAGCTGATGAAATAAACATTACTAGTTTGAACATATTAGATACCAATTCTCTTTGCAGCATCAGGAGGTAACATTACTAGATCATTCATAAAAGCAAATTAACAAATGCACGTTTGTATCCTACGAAAATGGGATATAATGGATTAAAAAGTGTTCTTATAACTGTTTTGTGGAATACAGTTTTTATTAACTTAAAATTCATACTATATTCTAATCTCGCTTCGCCAACACTATACTCAGAATTATCTATAGTTCGATAATAACTTGTACATGTACATTTTTTGCGTTAAATTACAAACATATTGACATTATATTAGTATTATAACTCGCAGTTAACTTTTTATCTTATCTAGGAATTTTTGCTGAAATTTTTGAATCCGCCTCTGCCTTAGGGCCCTTGATCGGAATTGATGGGATGGTCCCTTGCTTGCTTCCGGAGAGTAAATTAGATTATTGTCCTCCACGTGGTCATACGCAGTTTGTACTGTTTTTTGACAATAAATTTATTATTATTATTATAAACACTCTCTCCCACACCATTTCCGATTTTAGTTGCATCCTCTTATCCACTTCCAAGTTTTTTACGTGAGGAACAAGTGATATTAATATGTATTAAATATAATAAAAACCCTAAAACTAAAAACTTGACACTGAAACTACTATACCGATCACCCTGGAACTAAATGAAAAATCTCTCACAACAATCACGAACGCAAGGAAAATTAAGAACCTGTCAAGAACGATTAACAGGCGCCACGAACATGCGTTTTTCTTTAACCCTCTCGATACCCACAATTCGCAGTGAATACATCTGAAGATTACTAGTAGCCTTTTTCATCACTAAAGGATGCCCTTTACGAAGCAGGATTCTTCCAGCTTTTTACGTGTCCACCCCAAGAAGCAGGTCGGCGCTGGTTTCAGGCGCCGGAAAGAAGCGTTAGCAAACTAGCTTTCTACGTGTTTGTACCCTTACTCAACCCGTAAAATGTAGGATCATTCTCATTTCCATATTCTTTCAAATTAATTTCCTAAATGTTACAAACTTAACAATGACATATCACTAATCCTAAATTCTTGAAGATTTCTGAACGTCCGAGTGTTCACAGGCACTGGATATACTTGCTCAAAAGATACTACATACAAAAGTTACCTAGAATTGATATATAGACCGTGCAAAATGCACCAATTCTTACAACAAACTATATTTACAATAAAACATTAAGTACTTATTAATAAAATATTTTTTCAGTTATTTGTAACAAAATCTAAAGAGTTTGTTACATGCACCTAGTTACATGTGTCCACCTGGTTGTACACTCATTACACAAAAAGATGTTTTATGTTCTTACCACGCATTTCCTGCTTCTCGAATATGTACGGAAAAATACTTCATACATAAAAAACTTCAATAACAACCTAATATTTATGCAGTAGTTCGTTTTATAGTTCAAAATTTGTGATTAATGTCCAGATATTTCTGCGGACCACTGATTGACGAAAGCAGGGCTATACTACATTCGTTTAAACAACTCAATTCATATTTTAAAAACCTAAAGATCAAGATCAGTTTTAACTAATTCAACCTCTTTCGTAGACGATTTCAGTGCAGACGATTTCATTGCTTTCGTTCGATGTAATGGACTATTTTCGTTACACAGTTGTATGATAGCATTTCATTTTTCCCACAATTTCTTACAACGTTTCGACTCTTGTTCTAGTCTTTGTCAGGCTCATTTGACATTCACAACTTTGTAATACAAGTTTTAAGTATACACTCGATGACAACACCTTAGATTTCAAAACTGAAGTCATAAACTTACGAAATAAAAAATACAAAAACTATAAATCTTAGGAAATGTAAAACCGTTCTAGATGTATAGTGAGTTGTGGCAGCATAGTGTACATACTCCTCCCGAGGATAAATAAAATTTGAACATCATAATTTCGGAAAACGAGGAATAAACCCAGTAATGCTAAGATTTCAAAATCCGTAACAATTCAAGGGCTCCGTAGATAAAAGGGGTAAGTAGCATTTTATGCGCAAAAATTTAGTTGAGAATGTAAGACGTTCTTTGCGGAACTGCGATCAGTGATGCTCTTAAGGTGGGGCCAGCCCTCCAAGTTAGTGAGATGTATAATTGTTTTCCTTATTTTAATTATAATCATTTTAATACACAACAATATGAATAATAACGAAAAACCATGATTGAATTTGTATATATCAGTTAGTAATATAGTAGAAACAATATTCAGGAACTCGCTTGACTCGTTTGAAATGCATAAGATCATGTACCAACATAGCGGCCGAGGAAAACGGTTTCGTGATTTATGCATCTCACCTCCGAAGAAGTGAAATATCTTTCTCAGATGTCCAGTGACACAGATAAAAGTGATGTAAAAATACTACGGGAAATTTACTACAAATCAAAGTAATTTTCTATCACTTCCGTGATTTAAAAGTTGGTCTTATTTTGTAAATAAGTGTTTTCTCTTATTTACAAAAGACGCAATGTATTTTATCATCAATTATAATTGCAATTATTTAATTTAAATGCCCGTGAGATATGTTTTTCAAGTTGATATTACAATAAGTATATGTTGCTCTATTTATTTATGATGATTTGAAGTATTTTAGTGATTTAATTCTACCTACGCTAGTACTACCTTAAGTTAAAAATAAGTTAAAGTTTGAATATTTTTCAATCAAGCTACATCACGTTTTTATTAAAAATAATACTATTTACAACTTAAAAAATATCAAAATAGAATTGAAAGACTGCTTTCCGTTTGTATCACAAATACAGCGTAAAAACTGTTATGTCTATTTATCTCAATAAACTACCAACAAGGGGCTCGTTAGACCACGCAACCACCACGATACAACTCGAATGATCAATTCTTAATTTGAGGTCAAAATGAAATGCTATCATTCAAATGGATAACGAAAATAGTTCATTAAATCGAACGAAAACAAGTGGCATGCACTGCATTACAGTTAGGGGCAACTGGCAAGACGCAACTATATAAGAATAAAAACTTTGCCAGATAACGGAACAATGATTTCACAATATCTCGAATATCAACGAAAACTAGACACAGAAGGAGGCAAGCAACGAGGTCACGGTAGATTGTGATAACCCACTTCAACATTTTTAATAAATTAATTTTCTCAATTGTTCGCTGAGAACTCAAACCATCATTTCCCGACCCTGAAAAATATCTAGCGTCAGCTTATAATTGACTTTTTTCTTTATTTACGTATTTACTTCACCTAAGCGAAAACAGAGTGTTTTTCCAGAAAAACACTTAACAAATTTTTGAAGATTTAAATGAATATATGTTGAAATGGTGCATTCTTATGATTTAACATTGGTTATTAGTGTAAAAATAAAATAAATAATCAATCTACACAATGAAAATCACACAGCTTATTAGAAATAGTTCAGACTCAAACCAGCATACGTAGACGTTGTCGTTGGTAAATATATTTGAATAACTGTACAACCCTTTTCATGCAAAAACTATTTACTTTTATGTTCTACATGTACATCTGAACATTTTATTGACAAATAAAACTATTTACATATATTTCGTGTATATACACGTGAAGTAGATAACTCACAAAAGATCCCTGTTTCCATTTCCGGTTCAACGCAATTTTCATCTAGCCGTAGTTACCAAAAAACTTCTTGAAGTTGGACGTAAACTTATTGCATTATTTACCTTATGGCGCTATACCAGACAAAGAAATAATTAGAAGTGGAATTTGTTCACAAATTAAAAGTTTTTCTTCGTCCCTTAAAATGTCTTATTTGAGCCGTTGGTTGTTCGGCATTCATCTAACCAGTAGTCGAACTCTGACTGTGGCTGGTGTGTTTTAACAGTCGCAATAAACCGCTGCCGTAAGATATTGCAGAAGGCGATTTATTCACAGCAAACTAAGTTTTTCAGGTAACTCCCAAAATTGAAGACCAATGGGGTCAAATCGGTATTTTTGAGGCCGTGGCAGTGGGTCCACATAAAAAAGGCATCGTTTAGGAATATGCTTATTAACACCCTTATAGGCATGTACCACCACTTTACGCTCTCTTCGTAAGGTGATACTTCATCTATACTTGCGCACAAGCCTGAATACGCGTAATCTAATGGCTTACACTCTTGTCAAAAAGCAAATGAGCAACTTTCTGAAAGAAATATTTCATTTCGTTAATTACATGGCGTGTTATGATTTATAGTAAATCATTCACCCTGTTTGATAGTTTTGTATACAAGCAAACAAACACTAAAAATTAAGTACCAAAGATCGGTACTCATACATTTAGTAATTCCCAGGCGTAAACTAAATCGAATTTGTAATCATATTTAGGAAGAATTCAAACAAATAACTGACAACACATGAAGTAAACTAATAGAAACATGTAAATGCGCGAATCAGCTCTCACAAACATGTACGACACACACAAACGATAAAGTAACGAAGTCAAAAGAAAAAAACAAAACCAACTTTTTAAAAAAATGTTAAATTAAAGAGACTGGAAATTGTAAAAATTAAATTTTTTTTTTAAGAAAGAAATTTATACTTTTTTCGGTTTAAAATAGGATTCAAAATACTGAAAACGTTATTAACATCTGAATACGTAAACAGCAATGGTATCTGCTACACAAGTAAGCAGATCAAAAAAATCGTTCAACTAAGTTTCGATCAAGAGCTTTGTTGCTTCTGAACACATTTTAGTGACGTTTTCTTTAGTTTTACCTTCGCGCTACTTCGTATTTATATTCTCCTTCGATCCACGAACGAAATGAGTATATTAATAGAAAACAAAAATTGATAGAGACAACTAAAGCATATTCCGAGTAGTAACGTGCATAGGAAAACAAATGAGGGAGCGCCGAACACAAGGAGTTTAAAATACACACTTCCATGTACTTTCCATGAAAAATGAGAAGTATGAATGAATTAATAAGTATTGAACGTTTGCTGTACAAATTAATATTGTTATGTATTTTAATGATTTTTGCGCTAAAGAAAAAATCTGTAATAAATGCCATTCGAACTCAGAAAGCTTCTCCTAAAGCTTCTCTTCAACAGATGTCTATAAAAACACAGTGTTAATATCTAGAACTCATTCTCAACATAAAACAACAAGTTAGCTCTAATAACCGATAGCTCTAATAATTTATTTTCCACATAAGAAGTTCGTTAGGCCTTAAGGATCGGGTTTGTACGAATTAGTTCTTGCCAGTAATTTAAACTATGACGATGGTGAATATTCACTTCTTATTTTGACGTGTAAACAATACGACAGGAAAATGACTAATTACTCAGACTCCAGGATTCGAGTATCCGAATCGAGGGTGGGAAGATAGGTGACTCGAGCATCTCGATCGTGTTAGCGAGAGGACAAAAGGCAGGGCATGCGTCGGAGCACGTGGCCGCAATCACGGCGCCATCTGCTACATGGCGCACTGTCGCCGCTTCAAGAGGCTTACATAACACACTGGCGAATGTGGCGGTGATAACACGTCAGGGGCAGGATGGACAGACGAGGAGAAATCGATATAGGAGGATCAGTGCGAGGAAAGGATTGGACCGTTGAAACACGCAGCAAAGAAACAATACAACATTTAATTCAAATTGATCCGGATCTATAATATTCGAAATGGGAAATAACCGAATTAAGTCGGCAATAATTTAATAGTTATAGTGACATAAAACAAATAAAAGTTAGATGAGATGACCACGGTTCAAAATTGTAGCACTAAAGAATATGAATTACAGTTCGAAAATGTACTATCCGACGAGTAAAGCTTATTGAAGTGCACAATTTAATTCGTTGAGCGAGTAAATGGAATGATACTAAATGGTAAGAATAGTTCAGAAAGATCCTACATAACGAACTTCATAATAAGTGACATAATGTTTTTCGGGACTAGTAGGGTATCGAAGTCCAACTCATTTCCATCGGTGGTCCGATCGCCACGTGGGTCGACGACATGTCAAGTAACTGGAAGGTCCGGTGGAAGAGAACATGGGGGTGGAGGGGGTTAGTACTGGGTGGGTGGGGCGGGGGGACGGCGGTGGTCCAAGGCTGCAGAGAAAGTCACCGCTGCACCAAAGCGACTCCACCCTTGCTCGTGGCGTAAGCAAGGTCGCGGACCGTACAACAGCAGAAGCACACTAACGCCATTCGCGAGAGGGGTTCATTTCGTCACCACCCACTACCGGGATTTCAAATACAACATTCTCCACCTAGCGATAATTCAATTCTAATAATTCGATCTACAAGCATGAGAAACACTTCAGATATACATAAGAAATAGCCAAATTTAACAACCTATACAAGATGAAACAAACCTAACCTCTTATCTATACAAGATGAAACAAACCTAACCTCTTATCTAGGAATTTTTGCTGAATTTTTTGAATCCGCCTCTGCCTTAGGGCCCTTGATCGGAATTGATGGGATGGTCCCTTGCTTGCTTCCGGAGAGTAAATTAGTTTTTTTCCCCTCCACGTGGTCATACGCAGTTTGTACTGTTTTTTGACAATAAATTTATTATATAACTCGATAACCTGGTGAACTATTTGTCTCCATATTAAACAAAATATGTAGATAACATCTACCATTACTTATTCTCTACTGACGCACAACCCCGACGGTTCGAAATATTTCGTCTAATTTGACAATTACATTAAAATTACGAAGAATCTACAAGGAAGTCACTCCGCATATTGAATGTTTTTTTCGTAAATACTGGTAGTTACATTCTTCATTCGTACGAGTGACATTCAACTCGAGTGAATTTCAACAATTGCATATAATGAAATACTAACTTTGAATATAGAGAAGTATCAACAACTAGCTTCGAGTGAAAATCGCCAACATGAAGTGCAACCACTAACTCCAATCTTCGAGTGAAATTTTCTGACAAAAATAAGGATACGGGATTTTTAACCCAGTACCCAAAATTGTCTTTGAGCTCAAAAGTATACGTTGAAATTACACTTATATGTTTTGGTGCATACAATTAAAATATGCAATACATATCATAATCATTCCAATGAACTTTATCCAGAACATAGAAAATCGAATGGACTGAGGTTAAAAATCAACTGGTTTTAAATTACGTAGCACCTTCATATGCTCTAATACGTGATTTGTAAATCATTATAGAAACAGTGATTAATAAATAATCAGTGATAAATTCACTTTAACAAACGAGAGCAAACCTCCGGAAACTGAACCCGGAGTGACCCAGTGGTAAGCATGCCAGCCACTGAGCTACCACAGGGACCCAAGAAATTCAGAGAGTAGGACACGCCAGAATAAATAAAGGAGTAGTTCCAAACCCTTAAGGATGTATTTAGCATATCGGTAGCAGCCAGTGGCGGATTGGACCTGAACACTTTACGGATAAAATTGAAGTTGATAAACGGCATAATTTGTATAAGTGGTACAAGTTATAATTGTTGTTATTAATAACATAATTGTTATTGTTATAATTAAAAATAAATTTTAATAAAATTAATAATACCGTTCTAATAACTTTAATAAATAATTGTTATTGTCATTACTAATACCAGATTCTTAATTATTTATTTGATGCATTTTATTTAAAGGTAATATTTATAAAATTTGTGTTGTAAAACCATAATTTTTAAGCAAAAATGTTCCTCGGTTAGCCCATTCCTTGATTACGGTCTAGATCTGCCACTGGAAGTAGCGCAAGACGTGAAAATTGCAGATAATGCGTATCAAATTTAGCAAAGGGTTGAGATATATAGAAAGCAATTCGCTTTCTTAGCGATATAAGTGTGACAGCAAAACTATGAGCAAATCATTTCTTGAAGATATTCTTTTACAAACACGAGCAGAACTGTTTTCCAATTCTACAATTAATCAGAGGTTATCAGATAATGCAGGATTACAATTGTTTTCATATTGTTTTATGTATCAAATAACATCCTTCACTCATACATGAGACATAACTTTTTTTCGCGTACTTATTTCGAAGACAGCCATCATCACACCATGAAAACGAAAGCAGTCTAGAACATATAAATAAGTACTTATTTCCACTGTGGTCTTGAATATAGTTACGCCGTCTAATTAATTACTGTTTTTACTCATTTCTCCACAATGGTGACCCGCCGAGAGCAAGGAGACAATATTAATGGAAAGGTTCACATTCCCTGACATAAGCCTTGCTGGGATTCTCTGGAGATGTTTCCGATTAAGTAAACGGCGAGATAAAACTTTTGACATATAAAACTTGATCCGATAGTACTAGGAATTAACATAATATTGACGAGTACGAATATACGCAGGAAGATCAGAATATCAAACCGACATGCAGAGCAATACATATCTAAATACATAAAAACTGAATTGTGAAAGAATATCACTCAGTGACTGGCTAATCACGGACTCTCCGGAACTATAAAACCTACAAACTTGACATTTGGTAGGTATGTTCCTTTTAAGGTGTAGGCATTCGCCACGAAAGGATTTTACGAAAATTCATCCTTAAAAGAGTGAAATGGGGGTTGGAAGGTTGTATTTAAGCATCCCACCATAACTACGGAACGCCTGAAGCAATTTCAATCAAACTTGATACACAGTTGACTTCCTGGCAACAAGCACTGTGGGGGTAAGGCATCACTGGCACCCCTAGGGTGGAGGTGGGTGACATATAAACATGCAAATATCCGAATTAGATTGGAAATAATAGATTTCGGAGACGTTGAGATGGATAAAGACGTCCTCGATGCTTCTTAAGTTTACAATGAGTCCACGTTAGAGATAATATACTTCTAACACCCCTGGAACAGGGGTGGGAACGAAGGACAGGTAAAAATAATAAAAAATAACCGATATTTGAGTACATCATTTTTGGAGCCACTGTAGTGAAGAGTGGCACTCGCAATGCCGCGTAAGACCACGATTACCACCTACAAGGAATAAACGCCTTTCGTATAGGGAAAAGATGGGGATGAAAAGTAAAAATGATCGAAAATGACCTATATTAGTGTTAAGATCATAATTCTGGGAACCCCTGAAATTAGTAAGGATATTCCCGACGGTGTGTACGTCCACGATCAGCTCCAGCTCCTCTTGGGAAGGGTATTCCATTTAAAATTATCGGATTTGGCATGAGTCCACTGATGATTATAATACTACCAATGCCGTTAAGTTAAATTTCATCGGGGCACGGTACCCTTAGGGCTGGGGTGGCAAGGGCGAGACGTAAAAATAACATAAAAGGAACGGTATCGGATTGTAGCCACGGTTTTCGGGGTTTCTGAGACAAATAATCATACTTCTGACTCCGTTATGTAACCGTTCAGACCGTATGAGGTGCACCCCCTAAAGATGGGAGTTGAGATGAGCGTTACACGAAACATTATCGAAAATAGACGATATTTCAGAGTAAGAGAATGTCGTGAAAAAAATATTAAATCGAAATATACGGATATTTGATAATGAAATGACGGAATTTTTCCTTGAATTCGTTAATCCCGGGATCTATCAGATATACAGTGACATGATGCCCTTAAAGTACAAGTTCAGCACCCATGAGGGATTAAATACCTCGAACTATCCTAAGAGTGAAGTGGTACACCAGACTTATTAATGACGTTTCGATTGGTTTATTCCATTTACGTGGAATGTTATTTACTTGCTGAGGGGTGATTTTACCCAAGGATATATTTATTCTTGCTCCTCGGAAACTCAAACATACATTTATAAAGTTAGAATGTTATACGTATGTTTCTAAACCCAGCATGTAAAATTATTTTGATCTGAAATATTGGATTGATTTTATTTTTTCCTGAATAAAAAATCGGGTAAACCAGTTATAATTAGCTCGAATATAAATTTCACATCTATTGGTTCTTGAATAAATTCTAGAACACCTTTCAGGTGGCGTTATCAGAAACCATATACTTTTTCTTGGTAATAACAGAGAAAATGAGGGATGAAATACACTAGGGTGGTTCTTAAAAAATCAACTTTTGAAGTTTGGACGGGGTACTCTCCCATTTCGTTTTGTCTAAAAAAACATCCATTAAACTTTCGGATTTTAAAAATATATGTAATAGTGGTCGGCACCGAAATTTAAAATTTCAAAATTTTAAGACTTAAAAGCTTGTTAGCGATACCTAAATAATGTTTTTAAATCTTTTTTTTCTTTCTGGAAATCTTATTTTAAGACAAAATAAAAAGTTAAGGTACCCCAAACTTCATAAGGTGATTTTTTAATCACTCTAATACACACCAATACCACCAAATAACCAACATTCATGGATAACATTCTCTCTGGCAATAGAGGTGTGAGAAAGAACAAAATTGCGGATATATGACAACATTCACGTGAATAAAGTCGCGGGTACTCATGTAGTAAATTTATATACTACAAACATGTACACATAGGAAGAAAGGATAGTAAAAAAAAGAAAAAACTGAGCCATAACAGTAGCCATCGTCATTTCTATGTTCGCGAACTGGTAAAGAATCACTGGTAGTTTTGAAGTTCTTTTATAACTAACCACCCATGCAATGTTACATTCGAATCGAATAGATCTGTAGTTAACACGTAGTGTAATTCTAGTAGGAGATTGAAACGCTAATTACTTTTTTTAATCCACTGAGATGTAAGCGAATCGGGTTTCATAGAATGAGAAAGTCGTGTGAGGGAGAAATATTGAAATGCACATATATAAAATATGAAGGCAATGTTTCGCCTATGTTCAAAGCTCTGGTTTTAAAGACATCGCGAAACTGATAAAACAAAATTTCCTAAAAACTGGAATATATGGAAATATTTGAGTTGATCACCGTTCCATTGTAACTATAACGTAGTATAAAATCAAGTAATTTTGAAATTACCAGTGGGTCCATGGGAAGATTACTTATTCATACAATTAAATGCAGATTATCAATCAGCGGGCCCACTGCATCGCGAAAGCAACGAAAAGGCTTACAAAACGGTAATCCAGTATTGGGTTTTTGAGGTAAACGGAACAGATTAACAGATTAGTGAATTACAGAGTATATCGAAATTATTCATCCTTGAGAATCGACACCTGAAAGGCAGTAAATTAACTAATTACACTATTTGTTCTCATAAATAATCAAACAAAAAATGTCATTCAGGAAGCTTAGGAACTTCGCACAATTATAATTCAATTTGTTTTAAAATAAAAGAAATAGAGCAAGTTTAATATTATTTTAAGATCTGTAAAATAATCTGAATGATACCTCATTTGTGACAATAGGTTTACAATGAAAGGAAAAGATATTTACAAAAACAATACCTGGAAGAAATTAGAAAAATCTAATACGCGTGCATCTAATACGCGAAAGTAATTTTTCGGAAGTTTCTTTTCCTTGCTTTTCGGAGGTTTTACGGAGGTCAGCTTCGTTACATAACCATCTTTCTGGGTAAATAAATGCGAGATCAATTGTGAAACCGAGCAGGTGAGATACTCCTTTCTCCATGAATAGACAACATTCAGACGTCGGTACATATCTATTTCACATAGTGCAATTCATTTTTCTACTGAGTAATTCTAATATTAAAATGTATGCTGTCACAATACTTCCAAAATAATTAAGTACTTTTTTTTTTAGGTTCTGAGGACCAGGTAAGAAACGGTTCTTAAAACAAACGAGAAAATGTTGCTTAATTTGGAAAAGTAACGTTTTATTACATTCAATAAATGTAATACTAATCACATTTCCTTCCAAATTTTCTAAACACGCAGAAACTCTTTGAGTCTATCCCTATAGGTTTAGATGTTCTAGAACATTCATCTGCCAAGTAAATAAGATTAACAGTACGGACAAAGATGATGATACTGACAATTANTATATATATATATATATATATATATATATATATATATATATATATATATATATATATATATATATATATATGTTCCCTAGCCCCTACAAATCACTACGAGATTTACCAATAACACGCTTCCTAAAACTTCAGAATTTACTCCAAAGTACATTTGACACTGTAGTCAAATTTAAAGGCAAAGACTGATATATGTGCCAAATATAACTAAATCCTTGGGCGCTACATCAAAGAGCCAGGGTCAAATTGTTTTCTTTCTGTTGAGGCATGGCCATTCGATTTTAGACACACGAGGAGAGATGATACTCGAGTTATGTGATTAGTCAGAGTACAATTTCATTTATTCGAAAACTTTTAATGAAATATAATATCAATCTGGTAGGTAAGGTAACTTGTGAAAAACCTAGTCAATGAAACAAAATGCTACACTTAATGCTGCTTACTTTGGAATAAGGCTCACGACAAGAGGACCCGAGGTTGTGATTGAAGTTTAGGATTAGCTTTCATAAAGTGATAGTACAGCTGTCACTAAATTACAACAGTGCAGTACACTAATCAGTTTCTATAAATAAACTTTTCAAACATGCAGCAGCTATTTAACCTACTCCACACTTTCAGCATCTCCAGTGGCTGTCGGAGGGAGTTCTTTATTTTGATACTACAATAAATTTTATCATCACCCCACTTTACATGATAAAACAAACTAGTTCAGGTGAATGAAACTCACCCATATACTATATTAAATTTCTATCCACACAAGAAAAGTGTGGGGGAAAAACAGACATTTATTGAGACAAATTTTATCTGAAGGAAAACAGGAATGTATACTTGAGCAGTAGACATCATTTTCTCACTGATTAACTTTACTGAAGATTACACAATTTTCCTTCCATTAAAAATCTTAAATCAGATACACATCTGAAAACAAATTTCAATTACAAATAGTTACACTTCTGGTAACGTGTTAATAAAGGAACATGAAACTCTCTTGAACCATGTAACAATATTTTAGAATATTTCAAAATTACTACCCAACTGAAGCACATTCTTATATTTAATTACTACATTATGATTCTGCCATCACATTGAAATTAAGTTAGATAGTATGGAAAAAATACTTTTGCAGGTAGTAAAGAATAAAACAATACATGATTTGAGACAAATAAGGCATTATGAATGTGAAAATCGAGCTACACAACTACAAAAATAAAATGCCCCATGTTAACATTAGTTCTTGACATTTGCAGAAAAATATTATGAAGCAGCTACAAATCACGAAGTGGAACAGAGACTAATAATGCAGGTGAATTTTCTTTAAGATTTATCATATTGTTTATATAATCAGGAGTTAATTAATAATCTCATGTTAAGGAAGCTATAATCTAATATACAAAATTGAGGACACCACCTCATTTTCTCCTCTTAATGAAATATCAACAGTATATTAACAAGTCAGGAACACACTAATTAATAGTTGAAATTAGTTATCGAATCTGCAACTGATTCAGATTTTGATTTCAATGTGCTTACCACAAAGTGTTATACACATATGAATATTAATACAGCACAATGAATATAGCTAATACAACTAACCTCTCTTGTATACCTCTCTGTGGTTATCTAGAATTAATTAAACTAGCACAAGTCACATGTTTTTACATTTAATATCTTTTTGATATAATGTGTATTTTGAACAATCATTTTTATTTCCTTGGGTAGGCATTTTAGTATGTTATTATTTCACAAGTCAAAGGTATAAAATTGTTAGCAAGCGAGATGGACAGAATTAAATTTTACTAAAGCAACTGACCTGACTGTATCTATAGTGAATGAATCAAAGAAGCATTACATGCTGAGGTGGAGAATAAAAACTGAACAATCATCACAAGTTTAGGTTATTGTCCCTCACTTACAAGGTTCAAAGAGCAGAAATTTGTTAGATTCGCAAATGAACATGAATACGACCAATAAATTACAATTAACTACAACCTTAGAAAAAATATTTCGGCACAATATTTGGAACATTAAAAAGTTTCTCGCCGGTATCAACTTTGTACTACGAAATAAACAACATTATATTTTCGAAATGGTTTGCGGGCAGTCAAATTCGAAGAAAAATTGAGGACATTTCTCCGAGGATGAAGCATGGCTACGCAAGCGGAATTCTCTCACAATACCTAATAAGTAACGAGCAGTTTACTAGAGCTTACGGGACTTACACTGCAACAGTTATATCTCAAAACACAGTAGATATGTGAAAATAATTCGGGAAAATCAATTTCTCGTCGTTCGAGAGAGTTCGCACATACAGATTCCAAGGAGTAACATGACCCACATTCATGTTATCGTATAGAAGGATGAAGGAAGGTAAATAGCGAAAGGTAAAGCTCGAACACAATTTACATCAATACTTTAAAAAATTCATTTTTAAGAGACTCGATCGCTCAAGGGCATTATGGCAAATACATGGGCGACATTCCCAGAAATCATCAAAATCCACGGCATGCGACAGCAGGTGTGCAAGTCGCAAGGTGCCCCTACAGGCCACGCCGGCGTGAGCCCATGCCGACGTCACGCTTTGACCACCGGCGATGATCTCAGGGCAGCCAACGCTCTGAAGTCAAAGAAAATAATAGCCATTTCGAGTTCCCGAAAATATAAAATTAATGGAGATTCTATATAAAAATTGGCCTTGACCAAATTATCCGANAGAGACAGTTACTACACCTGAACTATATCGAAATATCGAATACGTTGAATGTGCAGTACTCGACCAAGCACGCACGCTACACGAGTTGCAAAATAATTCTGAACAGGGACATTCAAGTAACACAGTTAAACACAAAACATGAGAATTCTCGAACAAGAAATAACCATATTAAACCCAGAAGTATTGTGTAGAGGAATGTTGGTAAGCTACGAAACTACATCAACACAAATAACCTAACATTGCGCTCTATTTCTCTGCAGTCATTAGTCCTTACGGATGATCCCTCTGGCCATAAAATAATTCCTTAGGTATAAATTATTCCTACTGAACACACATCTTACATAACACAGTGATCTGGGATGGTATATTGTAATATAATAAGGTAACTAAAACACCGACAGCTGGAATTGGAACAAAGCATACTTACGTTTCACGGGAAATTACAGCCTCTCTTCCAATCTCTAATAAAACACAAAATACACTGATTCTGTGAAAAAGAAAACACTCCGAGGAGACACAACACTATTACGAGCAATGCAACACTCGTATTCCACGTGCTTTCAATGTTTTTGTCAGATGGCAACTGCTGCTAATCATGGCGTCGCATAGTAGTTCCACTGATGTTGCAAACGCTCAGAGCAAACAGCTGAGTGGAAGAACAGGGAACTCTTGTAAGGTCGACTCCCTTCGGTTTCCGGAATCGTTTGATTGGTCACGAACAGTCGATCGACATCATGAGATCCCCGACCCGTTCCTTCAAGATGTTTACAAACATTCCAAAACTAAGAAGGTGACAGGAAAATCAATTTTACCAACAAATTTTTGATTTCTTTCATGGGCTAGAAACTTCTTTAACATTTCAAATTAACTCCACTTTCAGAAGACCTTAAGTTTTCATTATTTATCAATTTCTATGTGAACAAAATTCCAAGGATAGTGACAGGGTCGAAAGGGTAAATAGGGAAAAAACAACAACTGCAATACTTTTTTATTTTTATTTGTGACTAAGATTAAAATTGTTCTTACAGCATTTATACAGGAAGAATTGTGATATACAAAAAATAAACCAAACATCAACAAATAAGCAAAATATTGGAACTCAATGACAAACGTGTATACTTTTGTAGTTCAATTACACACGCAAACACACTTGTGACAAATGATTTAAAATTTAATAAGGTTTGGAACGATCACGGCCACGATCCCTAAAATACAGAAAAAGATTATTAATAAATTTTCATTCATCTCACACACATTTTGATATACAATAAAACTCACCCTCCACGCATAGGCCCACCACGGCCACGACCTCTGTCCATCCCACCTCGTCCAAACCCACGTCCTCCTCTATCTCCTCCACGGCCACGGAATCCACCACGATCCATGCCACCACGACCACCACCACCTCTTCCTCCTCGTCCTGAAAGAAAATAATTGTTAATAGCCACATAAGTATCTTAATATACCTCAGTAACTCATTGGTGTTATATGGATTCAATATGCATCCACACAACAAACCTCCATGGAAACCACCACCTGGTTCTCCACCCCCAACACCATCAGGTCGGGACTGGTTACAACGATTGCATTCTGTTCGCCAAGAAAAGTTGGTGTTACCACACTCAGGATTGGGACATTTCCAATCTCCATCCCGACCGAAACCTACGAGTCATATATTCTCATTACAACCAATGAACGAACAAAATAACTCAAGTTATGTCTCAATTAGGAAAACTCACCTTTGCCACCACCTGGACCTCCACGATCACCACCACGGCTGCCGCCACCACCGCCGCCGCCGCCGCCACCACCGCCGCCTCCACCACCACCACCACCACTTGACCGACCACCATCTCCACCCCTACCACGATCCATGCCCCCACGTCCACCTCTGCCACCACTTCGTCCAGCAGCATAATTGTTCTTGTGCTGAGCCATTTGGACTTTTATAACAGTGCCTTTAAAATCTTTTCCTGCAATAGAATATAGTATTCAGAAAAATAACACAAAGGAATTCTTCAATTCAAATTTCATGGAAATATTCAATATATACCCACCATCAAACCAAGTAATAGCAGATCTTGCAGCATTGGAGTCATCATAAGTAACTGTAGCCTCTCCCTTGGGCTTCCCTGTAATTTTATCCTTGTACATCCAGATCTTCGGCTTGCCAGTCCTCCGATCAGTCTAAGAAAAGAAAATTCATTCAATATTAATTTTGAAAGTGAATATAAATAACATTATAGTAATATGTTTAAATAGGTTGGACAGCAAAATATACCTTGATCACACCTATGGATCCAAAATGCTGTTGAATGTCTTCTTCAGTCATGGATGGAGACATGCCAGATACAAAGACAGTATCCTCTTGTACAATCATGTCACCACGGTCACCATATCCTGTAATGTACGGGAAACAATGAAAGGAAGTTCAAACAAATTCGACGCTTAAAGCAAAGTGCAATTGACACAGGAAAAACCAGTGAGGTGACATTTTAAAAGTAAAATATGAATTGGTGCATGCATAATCCTTCCCTGATTAAGTGCATAAAAGAAAGTAAATCCACACCATGTCAAAAACAATGCAATGCAAGTAAACCCAAGACCTTTTAATTAAATTCTTCCCGAGAAATGTTTTCTGGAAAAAGAGAGAATGCCAAGAAACTTCCCATACCACTGGTTTTGCCTATCAAAGCACATATATAAATTAAAAACCAGAGTTTAGAATAAATTACATAATGAACTATGAAACTCAACTCATTAAAAAAGTATACTACCACACTTACGTGAATTAAATGACAGAAGCATAGGAAACTTATTAATACGTTAAATAAAGAATCAAGAAGATAAATTGAGAAAACTAAACTCTGGTTAAATTAAATTATTTAAACTGAAAACATTGCTCAAATATAACAATCTAAAAATAAGTGAGGTTTCGT
This sequence comes from Laupala kohalensis, assembly GCA_002313205.1. Classification (NCBI taxonomy): domain Eukaryota; kingdom Metazoa; phylum Arthropoda; class Insecta; order Orthoptera; family Trigonidiidae; genus Laupala; species Laupala kohalensis. Next base: position 252,906 of record NNCF01126217.1, on the reverse strand, counting down.
ATTTACCAAATTATATGTATACCATTTTGGTCTCAGATTTATAATCACTGTGATTAAATGTACACTGAAAAATTTGTCACCATATATTATATCCCACTATAATGAAAAGACCGAAATGGTGTTAAAACCCTGAAACTTATCTCGGCAAAGTGTTTACTACTCTCATGCACTGCATATCATTGAACTACAACATAATATAAAATCTAAATAGTGAATGATACCAAGTCCACCATGGGCATACCAGAACCTGCCTTGTTCATTTTTACCACGAATTTATACCAACCATAATGGTGGTCAACCAGAATGCAGTAACCCCATGTCATGAAACTAACTAAAAAGTACTATTGGAACATGAGGTGCCCTAGCCATTTCTAATGGTTCAGGACCAGTGAACACCAAGGTTTCCTTCACGCTTGATTCCACACTCCAAATTTACCAACTTCGTTTAGAAACCTGCAGTTACAACTTCATTCCATGCCTTCTTTTCTGACTCAAATCGGCAATACCACCAAAGAGTGATGGAGTAATTGGAAAATTTGAGGCTTATTTTCACAAATCTATGCTTATACACCATATCCACAGTAAAAAAGGTATTACAAAATCAGTCCTTCTCCGGACATCTCAATATGTACCATAAACCTTTCATAAACTTGTTTTCACCTTCACAAGTCTGAATACCTCACAATAACAATATCTTAATCACCAAACACCATGCAAGGAATTTCTTTCAGACCTTACTAGCATTACTGCCTTCATGGTTTCATTTATATCACACAAATATTTATTGTAACCCCATAAAAAACTCTTTAATGTTTTTTAGTTGATAATTGCTCTCTTGCTGCAAAGGCCTAAATCTTATGACCATGGGGTTCAGGTTACTTTGGTATCTTTAACACTCACTTATTAGAGCACAATACATTTACTTTGGAATTACAATTTTACCCAAGAATTGAGCTGATGGGAAATGGCTGTTTCACTAATTGCTACCCAAAATATCAATATAAACAGCAATTTCACATCTCGTACATCACCAGAGCTTGATCCTAAAGATTGTGTGATAGAAAACTAAATCAATCCTCCCATTAGTCCCTATATCTATTTAAACACTAGCAAAACTAAAAAACTTTGGTAAAAGTCATGTCCTGTATAGCTAAGCTAAATTTAGAGAACAGCAATTACATTACTTCAACTAGTAGTGACAATGAATAATTTGCTAACTTCAACCCTTAGCGATAATACTGCAACTATGTTCCAGTATCTCTCGAATCAAATAATTCCTTCAACATTAAGTTTCAACATCCCTTCAAGCCCTGGTGACTTAATTCCATAAATCATAACAGGTATTGAAAATAAAACAAATAAATGGCACCAGAGCTTGAGCTCGGTGCTTTTACCTTTGTTATAACCACCCCTGCCGCCACTGCTATAACAGAAGCATAAAGACTGAATCAGTATGAGAGTCGATCACTTGCTCCGAGTGGTCAGAGGAGGGCAGTCCTTCCCTGGCCCTGGCAGTTACAGGGCCTGCCTGTGCGCAGCTCTGGTAATGCTAGATTCAGGGCAGGGCACAAGGGCACAGGACAGGGGAAGGCAGGAAGCAGGGCGAGGAAGGAGCGGGAGCACTGCCCGTGGGCACTGCAAGAGCCTGCCTCCCGCCCATCACAAACCTACAGCTGAATGCTGTACGGAAATATAGACCACAACACATATTCACACAGAAACCATTACTGTTCATCTCTTATTCCAATCCTGGTTCTCACACATACATATGCAATGTTGGCAGGTTACTCTACCTCTTAACAATTCACATAAAATTTACACCATGGCTCACAGTACATAACTGAACGCCTGGTCATATCAATTTCAAGAATAAGCTCATAGAAGATTGAGAAATTAATAAGGACATAAGCAGAAAATAAATTAACAATTAACCACTTTACAATGTATAAATGGGTGTAAGTAGATATACCCATCAATTATGGCTGTCTCCAAGAAACTTAAACACTACACCACATCCCAATGGGAGGCAGGCAGTTTACCAAACTAAAATGAATTACTTTTCACCTGCCACTACTCACTTTCAATAAGAACAATTTTAGCTTAAAAAAGCATTTTACAATCTCTCAATACAAACAAAACAAGAATTTAAAGATTTTCTTTAACCAATGAAATGCTTTAAGCTATACCACTTTTACGAGAAATCATTCTCTCATTGCTCCAAATCAACCTAAAATCTTTTACCAGGGTAGAGATACGTGAACAGAGAACATAGTGTGACCACCTGTAGACTCAGAAAACACCAGTACATATTACATAGTTTAATTAGTAACAATATTTTAAAACCCAGCATTTCCTCAACAGCAAGTGGCTTGCACCAGATGCACAGCAAGTTACTCTAAAATCTCCTCAGTTTTAACACTTCAACCATATAGCTACTCTTAAATTATTACCATTACTTCCCATATAACAATGTTCATATAAACTCATATTACACTTTTCTTCAATTTTAATTAGTGTCTAGATATTTCATTACCATCAACCCGTTATGTTAAAACCAATTTAAATTACATGAATTTTTTTGCAAAATCAAAAACTTTTATCCTGTAGTTCCCAATAAGATTATGACCTCAACTTGTGTAGACAAGAAGCAGAACAAAATTAATTGAACTTACTTGTATCCACCCCCTCTACCACCCGAACCTCCATATCCTCCACCACTGCCACCCCCTCCAGATGGTGGAGGACCTGAAAAAAAAATTTAATTAACTTCATAGTATATTCAATACAGTTGAGTGAGCAATCATTCAACACAATGATTATTTCTGAAAAAATTGAGAACAGAACAAATGATATTGATGTCATGAACAGAATAAGACATTTTGTTATTAAAAACCGATCTATGTTTACTGCATAAGATCACATTACTACGCGATTTACTGTTAGAAAATTTGTACAAGACAAATTCCAAATTTTCACACCGGGAACAACAGACAACTGAAATTTTATACATGAAGTGCTCAGTAACAAAAATTCTGATTGAGTTTATAATTAAGTCTACACAAGTTCCTTCCTCAAAAATTTCAATCCAACTTCAGTATTTAGTTCCAGTTTAACTCTCTATTACAACCTTAAATCGCAACACAAGTGAGTGCCATGCTAAAAGCAATTCCATTAGTCAATTGTTGCTAATTGTATGCTAATGACAATATTTGTAAATAGGTTGGAAGATATATTTACAATTTACTATTCTCCCTACAATAAGTAAGTTTTAAGTCATGTACATTCTTGTGCACTGGTACTATTCACAACTATTTTAAACTAGTAATCAAAACCCCATAAGCCTTATTTTGTCTTTCCTATACATCACCTTTAAAGAATTAGCTGTATCATAATTGAAATAAATTACATGTCAAGATAATAAATGTTCCCTCCAATGATTCTAATTTACAATCAATAGGTCACTGCATCTAGAAATATATTCCATCTTATAGCATTGACCGATCTATCGCATGTTTAATCAATCCTCAATCAAACAATTTGAATAATGGGATAAGATTGAACACTGGAACTCTTACCAAAGTAAAATTCAATAACAGCAACAATTTTTCAATGTGAGAAATGTGTGATAAGCAACAAGATTATCATTAAATTGACTTTTAAACAAACAATGTATTCAATATAAATTTATCAATACATACCACCATATCCTTGGCCTCCATAACCTTGCTGGCTTCCATAGCCAGACTGTTGACCATAGCCACCAGATGACTGCTGACTGTAATTTGGGTACTGAACAGTGCCCCCAGGAGCACCACTATTCTGTTCATAAGGAGGAGGCTGCGACTGATAATTCTGATGATACCCACTCTGAGGTGGTGGATTAGAGTTATAATTGGAAGATTGATCATACGATGGATAATTTCCTCCTCCTAATACGAACAAAAATATCTATAACTCATTTTCACAGGATGATTTAACACCATATAGAAAAATACCTACCTTGCTGGTTGTATGTAGACTGATCTCCACTGGCACCGTAACTTCCATAATTTTGCTGTGTGCCCCATGAACTTTGTTGATTGTAAGTACTTTGGTCGTAATTCTGAGATGGCGGGTAGCTGGGAGCGCTACCTGCAGCTCCACCTCCCCCTGGTGCTGATTGAGTATAGCCGGGGTAGCTCCCGTACGACGCCGTACCTGAATTATAATTCCCGTACTCTGCAATATGGGAAAACCTTGCTCAGCGTACTCTTTAGTAAGGACTATGCGACCAAAAACACACCCGGCATTTTTGGATCGACATAATACCGGAAGCGTTACTCGAGCAGGGTTTTACCTCATTTTATCTTATTGGACATTTAATACAATCTACAACATTTATGGCTTAACTAGACCTCTACAACATGTTATTACATTCTACTAAACTTGGAATGTAACTACAAGGGCAATTTTAAAGATGCCGAAAGTTGATCTATCATACACAGAACATAAAAACTACTTATCCGTCAATGTAGGATAATTATTCATAAATATTAGTAATATAGGATGGAATTAGATCTTTAACTGATGTCGAGATACATTACAAAACATAAAATACTCACGATTGTCTCCCATTTCGTCAAATGGCGTCCAAACGCTCCAAGAGGCAAGCTACAAGAAAAATGGCGCTGTTATAGCGTACTTTGATTGAGAACGGACGAGTTTCCTGTTGTTGCCAACACTGCCATACTGAAATACCACTACAAACGCATCGATTTCTTTGTAAATTTCTATCAGTTAATAGTGAAATGACCTAAATAATGTCCATGCGACAATTTTTAAACTTTGTTTCATTTAATATTGTTTGGAATTGTAATGAGCAGCAAATTATTCAAAGTTTTCGAATTATTTCTATTCTCAAAATTGAAAGCATTAAAAGGAAATACGTTGTCTCGTTAATTTGGTACCACTTACTCTTTCCACAAATGTATCCCCACCAGATCCCCACTTGGAATAGGAATCAAATAAGTTTAGATATTATAGTATAATTTTTACCGGCAAAGTACTATTCAAATACTTATCTGGATTTTCATAATGAGAAAAATTAATAGGTTTACTATAAATAAAATTAAACACCCAGCAATTGACAATTCAAATGTCAGTTTAAAATAAAAACTCTGTATTTTGCTGTACAATAACAATTTAACTTACACTGTCACAAACTGAAATATGATTTATGTACATGCATACTTATTCTGCTTACAATATGGACACCATTCTGATTTAGAATTGTGAAAATTTGGATAGGATATAATTGACTTAAAATCTGCATTTCCTTCTGCACACATCAAACATTAATTTCAACAAAACTGAGCATGAACTATAAAATGAAATGGGCAATATACATCTGACAAATCATTCATTTACCAGATCTGAGGCAGACATAACTATTTTTCAACAGCTGAATCCTAGTAACACAGAATTCAACAGAAAAATAGGAAGACTCATAAATATATGCACTAAACAGTATTTAAAATTAAAATTGTGTCTTTACAATATGAAAAATGTTTCTTATTTCTTCAAACTGAAATTAAGTTACTTAAAAAAACAAATACTTTGAGGTAACACACTTTCAACACATTAACATTAACATTTTTTATCAACCATTGGAATGTTGACTGGGTGTTAAACCACCGGGATGTTCAGGACTATGCTTCTGCTTTCTTTTCTTCTTTTCTTTCTTCCTTTTCTTCCTCTCTTTATCATCTTCATGTCTTCCCCGTTTCTTGTGCTTTTTCTCATGAATGTCTTGACCAATTTCTGTCACTTGAGTTTCTTGACTTGGTGTGTCACCTGCCTTGTGTTTGTGCTTATTCTTGTGCTTGCTCTTGTGTTTTTTCAATGGTGCTTGATTCACATACCTATATTGCTCAGGGAGAGGGCCTGGATGTAACCTGAATCCAGCTAATTGAACAGTAGTCAGTGGAAGTAACTCCTTGCCACCAATTGGAGGTTTCTCAATCACTGATCGTAATGAACTATTATCTTGATGACCTGGTGTATCAATCATTCCTGGTAAATTTGGTAGGAAGGACGATAGCTGTTCCTTTACTTTCTTCCCACTACTAAATTTGCTGTATGAATGTTCTAGGCCATAATAGGCCATCAAATTTGTAGCTCCAGTAAGTTCACTTTCGCCTGAAAGAAATACAAAACAATTTTGTCAATAACCCTACGTACCTCCAAAACTGATTTTTTTTTTTCCATTCAGAGACAACCTCACCTGGCGGCTCCTTCATTAAGTAGAAGGGTCCGCTATGGACTATTGATGGATTTTTCCCCAAAGAAATCGTCGTTTTAAGTGTCCCCGTTGAATCCTGGCGTGAAACTACAGGGGACCGAGCCCCTCTGGGTGATGACTTTGGCGAATATTGTTCCACTTTTCGAAACTGATCAGCCATCATCATCTTCCCTCATCGTTCTACTATCTGTAGTTTACCTAAACTACTATCCGTCAGACAACACAGCCGTCACAACGCTATTTCACGTCACGGGCAATGCTGCCAACGTTGACACGATACAAAAGTGGTACCAAAAACGTCACCTCCAAAGACAGCTAAGTACGACCACAACTAGCAATAATCATTGTGAGTTCACTTTTCCATTCAAGAAGTCAAGTCGCTGCTTTTTTCGAATTTAGTCCTAATTATTTTACCAAACCCACCACCATGTGCTGTAGCTCCTTACTACAAATGCTCCGACTCCGAACAGTAGTCTTCGCTAGAATACTTTGCACAATGACTTGAACCAATCAGAACAGATAACGAATGACAGAGCAGGAACGAAACACGAGTTTTAATGTACAGATCAGGGGATGTCCACTTTTTTAAATGTTTAATTATGGTCAAAATACGTTACTTTCCTTTTCACCGTATTAATATAATATTTTACAGAAGTAAAACAATACAATGGAATGAAAATATACTTCATTATCTTCTTTTGAGCAAAACTTACTAGTCGGAGAGCACTTTAATATTTTTAAAAATACAACCCTTCCCATGACTTAATAATTAATTTATTATAACAACCGTCATTGACAATTGTATATCGAATAAATAACTAGCTATTTCCTTTGCAACTAAAAATGTATTTATTGCCAAGAAGTAGTTTAAAACCGTATACGATCACATGAGGGAAGAAAGGTTCTTTATTTTCTGGATACGAAAACATCCGGTCAATTTCAATTTTTTTTCATTTATAAATCACTTATTAATAATTAATTTGTTAATAATTTAAAATATTATAATTATGGTCAACCATAATTATTCTTTTTCATTTCCATCTGACTTAGAAACTGTAAATGTTAGCTATATTATTAACTTTATATAATAATTGAGTCCCCGGGACTTTGATCACGTGAAATAAGTAATATGTCTGCAACTATATTATTTCTCATATTCCTATTGATATCCAGTAAGAATGTTATCCACTAGTATTTGAGGTTTCATAGTATTGGTGTGTATCCTCAGTCCATTATTTTCACTTATGTAATCGAGAAAAAGTATTTAGAAAATACTAATTATCCATTTCACTCCCACAGTGGTGGATTTTCGCAAAATCCTTTCTTAGCGGACATTTTTGATAATTCTGTGTGTCACGCTCTTCCCAACCCCGCCTCTAGAGATGTTCACATCATGTAGTTTGAAAGGTCATTAGTCATATAATACACAAAAACCATGCACTTGACCTTAATATCGGGTATAGTATTTCTTCTTACGTTATTTTTACTTCTCGCCTTTCACACTCCAGCTCTGATGCCGTGCCCCTAAATAATCTTAACTTAACGGAATTAGAAGATTAAATATATCATCAACCCTAAAACTACCGATGTAATGAAATTTTCATTATTTCATATATTTCAAAATAATTTTCCAATTATTTTTATCCATAAATTCATTTCCACACACACACCCCTCCCAAGGAAAGCTAATAGTGTCTTTCTTCCATGAGGACTGAATTTAGACTTGCACGATATCCGAATTTCACTATCAACTCGGCACCGCCGAAAATTAAAGAATCGTCAGTGGTATCTGTCATGTTCGATAATTTTTTCATGGCATCCCCTTCCCTAGGAGTGTTACGGTTTATACGGGCTGATTGTGGACTTGGGACGATGAAATTAATAGTAACATTTCCGTAGAAGCCTATGTCACTACTAATTTCATCGGCCCCGAAAACTATAACCCTTATATCCAGTAGCGGTGATTGGGAATCAAAAGTGGGGAGGGTGATATTGACAATTTTCATTAACGTCATTTTCTGCATATTTCCACAAAATGATTTAAGTAATGAAGTAGATCAAAGGAAAGACAATTGGTGATTACCACATCGGGGTTGGTGTAATTTTTTTATTTTTATGATTCCCAGTTTTAAACGGTTAAAATGAAATTTTTATCTTTCCTTAAGAAAGTGAGGGAGGGGGTCTGCCCCCTCCTAATCTGCCACCACAGCTTATATCAGTCATGATCGCTTACTTTTACATTTCAGCCTCTTCTCAAAGGGAGTATTTTCCGTTATAGGTGGTGATTGTGGGCTTAAGCGGCATTGAGAGCGTGACTCTTCTCTCCTGCACCTTAAAAAATGATGAATTCAATACCAAAATCAGTCGTTTTCTTATTGTTTTTGTGTCTCCTCTGTTCCCACCCCTACCCCAGGGACGCTAGGGGTATGTTATCTGCAATATGGTCGAATTGTGAACTTCTGATATAAGGGACCTAGGACATATGTTAGTAAATATGAGTAAGAAAATGTTCCCATTCTTCATTTAATACACACATTTTGTAGAACTATCATTCTTAGTCAGACATTACGATGTTTTGTAAACAAATAAATAAGAACAAGTATACATAATGTACACAATTATAAATTAACAAATTTTAAATCACACATAAAAAATCTAAAAGTTATACAGTTACCGTACATTTGCAACAATTATAGTTACAATTATAAATTACTGTGCTGACAGTTACAGATACTGTACCGTCAATACTTGATCAATAATTATTTATCGAAATCAACTCTCATCAATAATTGATCCTTATCGTGGGTCCTTTCTTCAGAGCCAAAAACAATAAAATTTTGTTTATTTTAAGACCTTATCAATTACTATTTATTTGGCTTTTAAAATGGCAATGATCTATCATCATAGGCCCGTAAGTGCCCCGTTTCTTGGGATGAGGGGAAATCTGTCTCCTCTGTTCCCCGGTCTGATTATCCTAGTCAGTTCGGTCGAGGTGGTGATAGAACCCATGCTTTTCCGCTCCGCAGTACGTAGGGAGCGAAAGATACTACAGGTGTCAGATGAACGAAAATGAAGAATCTGTAAGCCATGCCTGCAGCTTTATTTATTTTGTAAGTGATGACAGCGTACCTATGAATTTCAGGTGTCAGTCGATTCATAGGTTCCCGGTCGATAAACAAATCCCATTTGGCCCTGAACAGCAGATTAAAGAGCCGAACAGCCAAGAAGTATTTGATACTATACGGAAGATGAAAAATAATGGAACCCCAGGGGAAGACGGGATTACAGCAGAACAGATACAAAAAGGTGGATATACTCTATGAAGGGCAATATATAAACTAATATCCAAGGTTTGGAAAGTAGAGACCATACCCGAAAATTGGCACAATGCCTTAATATGCCCCATATATACAAATGGCGACAAATTATTATGCCAAAATTATAAAGGCAAATTCTTACTCAATGTAACTTACAAGATCTTTAGTTCATTAATCGCAGAAAGACTAGAACCTCAAGCGGACGAATGCATTGGTGAGTACCAGTGTGGCTTCAGGAAAGATAGATCAACAACAGATCAAATCTTCACACTTAGGCAAATTTTGGAAAATATATTAGAATTTAACTCCTCTGTTCATCAACACTTTGTAGATTTTCAGCAAGTCTATGATAGCATTAATAGAAACACCCTTCTGGATGTCATGGTGGATTTTGGAACACCCTCAAAATTAAATAGACTCGTTAAAATGACTCTTTCGAATACTAAAAGTAAAGTTAAAATTCAAAACGAATACTCACAAGACTTCACAATAACCAATGGCTTGAGACAAGGAGATTCTCTGTCCACGATTTTATTCAATCTATGCTTGGAAAAAAGTTATAAGTCATTTAAACATTAATCCTGATGGTACTATCTTTAACAGAAGTAAACAATATTTAGCCTATGCAGATGATATTCTCCTTTAATGCTGCTCCCTCTCTGATGTAGGAGAAATGGTGGAGGAACTGGAAGAAGCCGGCAATTAAATAGATTTTAAAGTTAATCTGTCCAGACAAAATACATGTTATCTCAGAGTGATAAACAAAATGATTCCACACAGCTGGTCACTATTAATGGGAAAACTTACAGTCAAGTGGAAAATTTTCTGTACTTGGGTTCTGTGATTACAGCGAGTAATACTGTCTCTAAGGATAAAAACAATAAGATTGTTACTGCAAATAGAAGTATGTATTCGCTTCACAAAATATTACGATCTAGGCTGATAAGTAAACTAATTAAGATACAAGTGTACCAAACGGTGATTCGACCAATCGTCACGAATGGGTGTGAGAGCTGGACAATCTCCAGCAAATCAGCTTCTAGTCTTATGTGCTGGGAAAATAATATACTTCGCAAAATCTTTTGCCCTATTAGACACGACAATGGATATAAGATACAGAATGTCTCAAAAGAAAGTTTACATTTGTTTAGCTTACTGCGTGAACGCATCGAATCTGAGGGGCGCGGGGGGTATGCCACTAGGTAGCCTGGCTCTTGGGAATTCAGTCGCTATGGAGCGTTTCTCGGGAGCGGACCGCGCGCTCTGCGTGCGAGTGTTTTACAAAAACGGTGATTCAGCGACTGTAGCGCATAGAAGATTCTGCAGTATTCAAGGTTTTCGTTACTTAAATGATGCGCCAAGCATCACTCTCATTCGAAATTGGGTCAAAAAATTTGAAGAGACCGGTTCAATACAAGAAAAACAAAAATCTGGGCGGCCAAGGTCATCAAGAACGGCAGAAAACGTGGAGAGTGTAAACCGATCTTTTCGTGAGGATCCGAATCTTTCAATTCGGAAGCCCGCAAGTGCTTTAAATGTGCATAGATCATCATTACACCGCATTTTGCATAAAGATCTAAAACTGCACCCGTACAAAATTCAATTGGTGCAAGAATTAAAACCCCATGATGCCAGTCATAGGCTTTACTTTGTAAAGCAGGCAATTGAGCGCTTCTCGACGTTTATCAACGTCTTGTTTTCGGATGAAGCTCATTTTCACCTTAATGGGCACGTAAATAAGCAAAACTGCCGCTACTGGGGTGCAACGAATCCAGAACACAAGCATGAGAGGCCACTTCATTCACCTAAAGTGGCTGTATGGGCTGCGATGTCGGCGCGAGGAATTGTTGGTCCTTACTTTTTTGAGGATGCAAGAGGATGTGCGGTTACTGTCAATTCAGAGCGTTATGTGGAAATGTTAGACAATTTCTTGATGCCAGAACTGGTAAACTTCTCTGGCTATAACCAAAGAACATGGTTCCAGCCGGACGGGGCAACACCTCACTCGTCCAATACGTCTCTAACAAGAGTACGTAAAATTTTCCCTGACAAATTGATCTCTAGGAGAGTCAACATAAACTGGCCTCCAAGCAGTCCTGATTTAACTTCTATGGACTTTTTCCTGTGGGGTTATCTCAAATCTAAAGTTTATAAGAATAAACCGACTTCTCTCGTGCATTTGAAAGTAAATATACGCTACGAAATCGCAGCCATCACGGAGTCGACCTGCCGAGACATTGGAAATTTCACCGTTCGACTACATGAATGCCGTGAATGCGAAGGTTGGTATTTAGACGATATTATTTTTAAGAAATAAATTCCCAAATACTGTACTTTGATAATCAATAAACATTTTTTTATATACATCTTATTTTTTATTTTATCGACTCACAAAATACAAACTTTCTTTTGAGACACTGTATAATTCTGAACTCCACGAGATGTACAAAGCATCTTACATAATAGCAGAAATTAAAGCCATAAGATTACAGTGTTACGGACACGTATGCAGAATGAGTGAACAAAGAACTGCGAGAAAGGTACTTTTCAACAAGTATGAAGGTAAACAAAAGAGAGGCAGACCCAAACTGATAACATTAGAGATGATCTGAGGTCGATGGGTGTTAGAGAATGGTAGCGCAAGACAGAGGACAAAGAGGAATGGTCCAGAATCGTTAAGGAGGCTAAGGTTAAACTGAAAGGGCCGTAATCCCATAGGAAGAGGAGGAAGAAGAAGAAGTCGATTTTAGGATGAGACGCTTCACCTCCGTCTTACAAGTGTTCCTACACAAGTGTTTAGCTACCTCGAGGCAGTCAGCTGCCACACCTGTGACGATCTACCGGTTTGCATAATTGTTTTATTGCTTTATTACTGTTCAAAACATCTTAGACACATTTATTTTGAAATATGGCAGATCAGGACATTTCCTCATTATCTTTCGAATGTTGTGGCATTTCAATGACAGGTAAAATTCTTTTATTCAATTCAATTCGTCCCATATTTTGGTCAAGCGCCCCTTGGTTATAATGGCTTAGCCCATGTGAAAAGCCATCTAAGATGGTATCCCGCCAGATCAAGCTCATTCAAGTGAAGAACTAAACTTAGGTCTAAACCTAAAAAAAGGTTTAAAATATAATTATAAAAATATAATCTTGCTTATAATCATCATTTTTCAGTACAACTTATTTTTATTAGGAGTTTCAGAAATACATAATCCCAATGTGGCTGACTTAATATATTATTCACATATCAGCAGTGGCGTAATGAAGAGTGGAAGATCTCACCTCCACCCCTCCGAATAATTCCCTCCATTAAAAAATATGATGAAATGAAAAATGTAAAACCCAAAGCAAGGAGCAAACCAAATAATAAATTTCAACCATAAACATTCTTCAGATAATTCGTTAAAGTATTATAAATACTCTCGAGAACGACTTCTTAACTATTTCCATAAAATTCACTGAACGTTTTGTTTTGAAAAACAGCCCGACATGGACAGATTTCAGAGTAGGATCAATTATTTTGTTTTCCATTAATATAAAGCAGTATGATTTAATTCATTAGCTATCTTGTAAAAAGTTTAAAAAATTGGAGTAAACCCAAGTCTATTTTCTGATTGCATATACATGATGGGTATGTAGTTCCCACACAAAACATATTTTGAATTGCCAATTCGTATCACGGAGATGAGTAGAATATATCTCAGTCCGTTTTTCTCAGCTTAAAATATCGAAAAAATACAGCAAAGCCATGAAAAGTTTTGAATGAAGGTGCAATTTATCCTGGCGTTTACCACATAAATGCTCGATTTTGTTCGTATAGTTCGATTTTGTTATGGTGAAATGATGTCAGGACGCGGTAAACGAGCAACGTGGTGCGAACCACAGATTATATATATGATTAGATATATGCTCTTCCCGGTCCTCCATGATCACCGAGCAACGTGGCCACGCCCTGGCCGACTCCGCCCACATGCGGGGAACAGCTTACGTGATTTTACCATTGAAAAATCATATATATGTATGAATTCGATTGGCTCTGAAGAGACTACATTACTGTCCTTTCATAATTTTTGCTTTCTGCATACGCAGGCAATGCAGAACTTGTTCGGTGGGAGTTTCTTGAAGTTCTAACAAAACTTGAAAATAGAAGCAATACCTCCGTATATATAATACTATTCTCCTACCAAAATTAACATAATTGATGAATGAAATCCAGAAAATGACAATTCAAGAGAAAAAGAGAGCCCCGTATTCTTTACAAGAAATATTGTAAATTATTCAGACGCAGAGAACACTTTATTTGGCATTTACAGATTTTTAACTAAAGACATTAAGTTAAAAATGAACATAGAAAGAGCCAAAACAATTTACCTATTATTTCAACATTAAATTTAAGCTAATAAAATTAGTAATTTCAAAATGAGTTTTTGTATGTAGCTGATTAAGAATCGTCTGAAGATGCCTCCTTTCATCCTACTTCACTTTTATTTACTTTCTATTGACTGCAATTTTTTCGAAGCATCAAAACAAATTTTGACTAACAATGTTATTGCAAATTTTCTATAAAATGTTATATAGGTTCATTTATGTAACTATATATAAGGTAGTTCAAATTATTTAGAAAAATGTACTAATTCTAAGTTAAACCATTTATTTCCCTCTTATTCACCCTCACATCTTTTTATCCGTGTTAATTTTGCTCTAGAATTATATAAATAATCATATATTAATGAATTTTTTACTCGTGTACTCACAATTGTGTTGGTTTAGAAAGGAATTAAGCAAGAGTAGGCCATAAGCATTGCCATCCAAATAATAAATTATTAATGCTGAATGTAGTAATTTTAAAGTTTGTCTCAACTATTCATTCAAGTACAAATTTATGTGGAATGAAAGACTAATTTCTTAGCATTATATTACTTAAAAGCTGAAAACTATTATAAATGATAAAAATCACATCACATACTGTCAGGGGTAAAATACTAATTATTTATATAAATGATGAACTCTAGTACAATGATGAGGAATATATTGTCATTTCATTTTCTGATAAAAATATAATAATTTGCTCAGAGAAAGTCTACTAGATGTGTCAATGCTAAAGAAACAAAATTTTAATACTCAAAGATCAGAGTGGCTAGTGATACTCCATCTCAAAATTCTCTGACTTTTCCTGACCAATTGTTTAATTTTCCCAGACTTTTATCGCACATGAAGATGCACACAAAAATAGCTTTTACAATTGAGAAAAAGCATATTTAGAGAAGAAAAAAGGGGTAGGAGTGTTCCACGCTCCAATAGTCCCTGCAACTATGCAACTATTTGCTGTGTCAATGGTGCATTCTATCAGACCTAGAGGTGGATCATTGCAACTGGAACTGCCTGTGAAACTAAACAGCTACATCTGGAATAGTCTCGCTGTCCCATCATTGCAACAGCAATAACAGCTTCACTTGAAAGATTTTTTTTAAAATTGGGGCTCCAGGACTTGCCAACATCAAGGTCATTAGAGCCCTTTTCACTTGAAAGAGTCGCACTGTCACTTCCTTGCATCAGCGCCAACAGTTCCACTAGGAACTGTCCCGCTACCATCACATTGTTGCAAGGGTGTTAACTGTTCGTCTCACCAATGCGATGAAACAGCGCCAACACCTCTGTAAATATTTGAAACAATTGGTAACAGTTCTGTGGAGTCAGCGTGACATGGTGAGTAGAGTGTTGATTTGCTGGCTGGAAGGCGTGGGTTTAATCCCTGTGGTGTGGGATTTTTAATCACACCTCAACATCCGGACTAACTCCCAGGACTACTCAGCCTGCTATAAAATGAGCACCAGATATATCCTGGAATCAAACCAGCCAGAGCAAGATACTGACTAAACCACCTCCTGCTCCTCATGCCCAGGTAAAAACATTGCAGAGCTCTAACTTCAACGAACCCCTTGGGCAACTTCGTGGTCTGTTGCGGGACAGTTTGACTTTTTGCTAATTGTAAGTTCTTTACATTGTTCTCATCAACTGCTGAAAAAATTATGCAATGCATTTATTCAGACATAGTTCAGCGAATCAGGTTTGGTTTGCCATAGAAATACAATTGAAATTAGACCAAACCATGAAATCTTACACAATCATCAAAATAAATGCTAGCATAAACTTAAGTTCACAACTGTACAAGGAGCAAAAAAATACAGTTGTTCCAATTTGTAATATCATTAAAATGCAAACAATTACACTCCAATTTGTAATATCAATTACAGTTCCAATTTGTAATATCATTAAAATGCAAACAATTACACACCTCTAATTACATCTTATCAAGCTTATTGGAGGAAATAACTGATTACCTTTGCTATTAGTGAGGCAGCGCTTCCATCTCTCAATGAAAGAACTCACGGGAGGGTTATTGGATTGACCAACTCACCTGAAATCTAATTTAAGCATAACACATTTTTTAGATCATATAGAATTTGTGGCGCATTTTTTATAGACTATCCGTAATCACTTTTAAATTTTTTCCCTGAGCAGCAAATTCCTCGACTTTTACCTGACTTCTCCAGAAACAAGATTTCCCACATTTCCCGGTCGCTCACCACCCTGAAAGATGGTCTTAAGTCATAAAACGTGGTCTATAAATGTAAGCAAGACTTATAACATTGATAGTTAAAAAAGCACAATTCCTGTAAATTTCTAGTCAAGAATTTATGAAGTAATAAAAGTGTGTTTTGAGTAGGAGAGACTAAGATGTTTTAGACAGTATAATTACAATCAAAATAAACAAAACAAAATATCATATTATATACAGTGCAATCTTCTAGCATCCACAAATTTGATGATTTTATTAGTATAGGTATTAAATGCTGGCCATACAATAAAATACAATAATTATTACTATGCATGTTGGTTTGAAATAGATAAAAATTATATCAACAAATAATAATTAGTAGTATTTGTATCATAGATAATAATAGAAAATCTGTCAAACTGCCAGAACAATAAAATTTGTCAATCGGGAGATGTTTCAGACTTTTTTAAAGGGACATACATAATAGAAAAACATAAATTAACTCATTCATTAATTCAATGTAAAAGCCAGGTGCATGTCCAAGGAAAGTGAGTAATAGGTAAAATGTTTAGGATCAGTTTACAATAATAAGGTACATGATTATTTTGGCATTAAAATTTACAACTGATATACACAACTTCCAAACATATCAACAATTGAAAGTTCCACTACTGAGAAATACATCAATAGCATAAATGCACAAAATATTCTGCATAAAAAGAACTGAATAGAAAAATCAAACAACGTTTTAATGTCATTCCATATGACAGCGCACAACGTCACACCAAAAGATGATTACTTACTACTATTCATTCATTATTTAAAAGGGAATACATATTTTCAACTGTTGAATCTTGATGTTTATATTTCTCTGCCACCTGAAAAGGTTGCTTCCACTTTATATTTTTATCCATCCTTCCTCATTTATTGTCTGTTTCATTTCTTCCGACCTCTCCGATTTCTATTCTGTGTTCCCTTGCCTTTTCGCGATTTATCACTGCGATCCACTTCCGGTTCCCTTCGACGCCTATCATTTTGCCTGTCCCTACCTCTACTCTTTCCTTTTCCCTTTGTTTTCATCTCTATCTTCTTCCTACGATTGTCCTTCTTCATACGAGGATCCACCACCTTGTAGCTTCCCTTCAATCCCTGAGGACGTGGCATGCGCTTGGCAGACATGTACTTTCTCGCAACCACATATGTCACCTCAGGTTTCTTTTCTCCTTTTGTACGTCTGTAGAGCCTGAGGATACAAAAAACACAGTAGTGAGATTCACCAGCAACTTTAAAAATTAACATTTTTCTTAATTTAAGCCATTTTCTGAAAATAAAATAGTCCCTAAAAGAATATACAACAATATTGTTCTATAAAAGAAAAAGTGGAGATACAAAAATGTGTTAAGATTACATTTTCTTACTGCTGTTTAAACACAAATTTACTCGTGAAATGAATACACCTCATTTTTCGGATTTTGAATGTTTTACGTAATTTACGCACAAGATTCTCATCTACAAAATTTTGCTGTAAACTCTTGCTCATTTGGCTCGTTCTGTGACCAGGTCAAAACGTGGGATGTGTAGCGCAACAGCCACTCGACATCGCATAGCTTGTTAACTGGTGCACAGGCAGCAACATGAAGTCGATTCACATGTCTTTGATGTCTTGAGTTTTTACTGACAATTCACAGGAAAGAATGTGACACCCTGAGTTGTTACAGATCTTGTGGTCTGATAGCACAAGTGCACAGATTGTACCAGAAATGAATTAAAAAATTAATTATTTTTTTCTTCCCTATTATACGACTAGTTTTTCCATCCGAAAGCAATGAGTAAAATATGCGAGTAAATATGTTATTAAATATCATTCCCTTCATTTTTTATTGTTAGACAGAAGATTCAGCATTATTTCAACTTTCAATGAAAGAACTCACGGAAGGATTATTGGGTGGGGCAAGCCACCTTAAAACCTAATTGAATTTAAAAAATTATAGAATTTGTGGTGTGTTGTAGTTTGTGTGTTACAAAATTTATAGAATTTGTGTTTTTTCAATTCAACGATCTTTGCTATCGCTTTCAAAAAAATTTCCCTGAACAGTGGACAAATTCCCTGACTTTTGTAAACAAAGAAAATTCCTTGATATTTCCCAAAGTTCCTTGTTTTCCCTTTCGATTGCCACCCTGCTAAATATATTTTCCATTGATATTTCAAGATTCAACAATTGGGATTATAATTTTCAAAAGTAAATCCTTTCCCACACATTGCTTGATTTGTTGGTGGACAAGTCTTTATAATTTTGCCTCATCAAGAATTCCTGTTTCTCATCTCAAAAATGTACTATTACCACCGATTTGTGTTGTTGTTAGTTTCAATTTAATACATGAAAAAAATGTACTTTTTTGCCTGATATTACTTTCTGATTGTCAAATGTAAAATTTTCACAATTTACAAAATTGAACAAATTTAATTCTCTTCAAAATAAAATGTCAAGACCCTACTGTTGATATTCCCATTTTAGAACAGGAATGAATACAATGTTAACACTGTAATGATCATGAAAGAACAAGACATGAAAACTTAAGCAATCTGAAAATATGTTATTACAGTAAATAACAACTACAACAAACAAAGCACAGCAGAAAACCAAAAACAGTAAAATACTTACTGTCTAACTTGTCGAGCTTTTTCACGATCAGAGATATCTACATTCTCCATGACAGCTTCTACCTTCTTCTTCGCTTTCTCCATGCGTTTTATTAACCGCCTCTTTTTGCGTGCTTTGGCCTCAACCACCTTCTTTATGGAGCGTGCATCTAAGTCTCTCTCCTGTTTTTTGTACTGATCCAATAGATGCTACAACATAATAAAAATAAGCAAATCAATAACCTACTTAGCATTTCTGACATGGGAAAATGGGAAATAATCTTCAAAACTTGATCTGAAAATAAAATAAGATTGTAAGAAAGTGTTTAAATTATCTTGTTAACTAATTCTTTCAAGGGATACTTGATACCATAATTATATCAAGGGAATTAGAACTTACTCTTGAAAACCTCATCAAAAATTACACAACTTTAGAAGGTTTGCCATCTTCAGCCAAGTTGGACTACATTTTAACGCAGCTTCAGAATACAATAGCGAGAAATATCCTTTGAAATAGATACAAAAAGAGACTACCAATCAACTGTTTTCAGTTTATATCCTAGAGAATGAAATTGTTCTATTAAAATGGCAAGTGTAGAACTGTTAAGGGTAATCATGACTCAATTTTTTTGGTTTCATAATGTACACAGATTATACAATTCTTAACTTCATAATACAGCAGAAAGATTAAATACAGTGTTATCAGTCACAATAGCCTTGGCTTGCCAAACAAATGAACTACTTATGTTACTTTAGAGTTGAAGATGCTAACTGAAGAAGGGCATATAGGACTAAATACTAAATCCCCAAAATTGCTTAAAATAAATTTTCGTTTCAAGTATATTGCATCCAATTTTTGTTTCAATATTCAACAACTGCAGATAAAGAGTGATAGTGGTGTTATGTGAATACTACTATGAATTATCCATGTGCACAGTCTACTTGAAATATACAGAAGGGATTTCACTACATAACAGAAGTAAGACATTTAGTAACCATAAAACAGTGCAAAGTTATTCTTGGCTGTACTAGGATACCATCCGAGAAGCAACTTGGAGACTTTTCAGCTATTTTGTTATTTAATACAGATAGATAAAATAAACATTATCACTCAAGAATAATATTACATCTCTATATCTTTCAGATATAAGGCCTGAGTTGAAATAGTGTAACAGTTAATACCCCTGCAATCAAAGTGGAATTCAATTCCTGACTAGTCACAATTTTCATCTCACCAAAGTTATCACATTTCACTCCAGGGTGGCTAGTGAATCTCCTTCTAAAAATTTCCCTACTTTTCCCTGACTTCCTGTGACCAATGGACTAATTTTCCCCAACTAATATCACATATTAACATGCTGCAAACATCACTTTAACAATTGAGAAATAAACAGTTAAAATCTCATAAAAATAAAGAAGTAATTTCCTACAAGGAAATTCTCAATAAGTCATAAATCATTCTTCAAAAGTAAAATATCATTAAAAAAATAAGCACACTTGTCAGATATAAATAAAACAAAGCTCTGAATTAGACTGACTAAAGACTAATGAAAGTAACCTTTACCACTGCCATCACTGAAACAATGCATGCATCTCAAGCAGTTTGAGAAGAAATCGGTGGTTGTAGTGGTATGACTTTTGCAGTCAGTAAAACATAATATCTGCTAAAAGGAGGAAATACAGAGTAGAAGTGGAGTTGCCATCCATTGTTCCACACTCCAATAGTCCCCGCAAGTAGTTGCTATGACAACGGTGCATTCTATCACATCTCGAAGTAGGTTTTTGAAGTCGGAACTACCTATGTAGCTTAACAGCTCCACTTGGAACAGTCTCGCTATTGTTTTGATGCAACAGTGTTAAAAGTTCTGCTCTAAACTCTCTGGATATCACTTCGAGTTCCCCTTAGAACTTCTAGCTGTTGTGTCGTTGGAAGAGTGCAAACTGTTCCACAAACATTTGAAAAAATTGTAACAGTTCCGTAAATTTTTCTTATAAATTGCAGAAAAAATTATGAAATACTTGTATTCAGAAGTTCAGCAAATCAGATTTGGTTTGGCATTAAAATACAATCAAATTTAGGCCAAACTCTGAAATGTTACGCGATAATCAAAATAAATTGTAGTGTCAAACTTTAGTTCATAACGGTTCACAGAGAAAACAAATTCTGACCTGTTGCAATTTGTCATATTGTTAAAATACAAATAATGACACCCTTAACAATGAAAGATGAGCTCAAACAAGTGTGATTGTTGCTACACATTCAGTTACAACGGTTCCGTGGTAAAACTGGCAAACCTCTAATCACATCCTATCAAGACCACGAGCACTGGAACAAACAACCAGTTACTTTTGCTATTAGTGAGGCAGCGCTTCCGTCTTTCAGTGAAAGAACTAACAGGACAGTCATTGGGTTGAGGAAGAGGTNAAAATCAGCTAATAAGGAAGCAAACATATTCAACTCAAATAACATGCAGTTAACAGCATCTGAGTGATTATTTTATTTCAATTGTATTGTTAACTACTGCATTCGATTCCTGGAGTATGAATGAAAGACACAACAAAACACATTTACTTACACTAGGCACAGGAATCTCCTTTCGCATATGTTTCTTCTCATCTTCAACAAACCAATCGGGAAGACCAACATCATTGAATGCATATCTATTCCAACCTGCTTCAATTATGTCTTGTTTAGCTTTTTTCGAGGATACCATGAGAGCACCAATAGCTAGATCTTTTGCATCCAGTTTTATTCGTTTACCTTTAAAAAAAAGTTTAATAATAATTTAAGAATATTTCCATATTCAGAATTTTCAGACAAGGAAAACAAATACCCAGAAGAATTCTTTTTTTTTTCCTCCCCCAATATTTCAACATCAATGAAAAGCTTCATTCCAGATCCTTGCATACCAATTGCATGCAGATCCTTGCATACCAGAACCTTGTACACTTATAAGCAGCTGTAGGTTCCTTCCACACATTTTACATTTACTACAGGGTAATTCTTTGTATAATTGGCCAAAAAAAAAGTTGACCATCGCAAACTTCAACAAAAGCATTTTTTTCTAGTTGATTACATTGAAAATGAGATATATGTCCATTGATTCCATGTTTTTGTCATTTTTTACCATTGAGTTATTCCAAATCTGTTTTGATATAAATCATACCTATATGAACAGCAAATGAAAAATTGCTTAAAAAGTACTCTCATAAAGATAATTATTGTGTTTTATATGGAAAGTTTAGACATCATTCTATTGTTTTCAACCACATTATTATTTTATTTTGTCAATAAATGAAGATCATTTTTGAGATCTAAAACAGAAAATGCTACTTCTTTCAAAACTAATGGTCCAAAATACAATATCACGGATTTTCATGATTGTTACTTAAAAATATCTAAATGCAACAAATTTTCATTGGAAAAAATTCGATCCATTTTTTTCATAATTGACAGATATAGTCAATTACATCGAGGTATTATATTTCACAATTTATATAGTTTTTCAGAATTCATGATTATTCATCTATTCATAAGTAAAACACAATTGACTTTAATTGTGTTTTCAAATTTTTAGTTAAACTATATTTGAGTAGTAAGTAAAATCTAGAATATTATGAATTATGTTATAAAATAAAATCTACTTAATTTATTTTATGTTAATTAATTTCATGGAAAGTTTGAAACTATTTTTTTAGTCCCATATTAATTATGTACCGTACATTATTTGTGAGTGTGCACCGACAAATATTTATGCTGTAACTGATAATCCTCAATTTCGTGTAGATAAATCACATTCAATTTGAAGAAAAACATTCAATAATGATCGAATGTCAATAAAGTAGAAACAATAATCAGTGGAGACGATATTGTTGGTTAAACTAAGTAATGGATTTCAGGCCCATTTTTCACTTGAAACATTCAATTTGCATTTTTTGTGTGTGTATGTGTGAGAAACAATCGCCAGGATTAACAAAACGTGTTCACTGAAAGTTTAAAAATTACTTGCAAAAAGAAAATTACAAGACAGTTGACAGTTTTTCTGCAAGATAACTGTTTTTATTTCAATATAGATCTAAAACTGAGGTTAGTTCAGTGTGCACTAATCATGAAAAAGTGTTTTTAACTTTTTATGAGCAAAGTGTGAAAAGTTTTTGTGTTCTTAAAAAAAAACTAACTTCCTTGATTAAGAAATCATTGTGGACTATCACATGTAACTTCAAAGTTAAACATAATGAAGAATTAAAGGAAATTTATCATCTTTTCAATGAGTGATTTCCTGATTCAAGAGTTCCTATTTCAAAATTTGCACAATTGCAACCAAAACAATGTGTCTTAGCTGGTGCTGCAGGAATCCATGTGTGTGTGCAATCCAATAGAATTTCAAATTGATTTTAACAGGCACACAAGTAGCGCCTTTGACTATTGGAGGTAAAAATTTACAAAATTACAAGTCAATTGACTTTTGCTTATGAATAGAGTTCATAAGACAAATAATCATAAATTCAGAAAAAACTACATAAATCATGAAATCTAATACCTCGATGTAATTGACAATCTCTCTGTCAATTATGAAAAAAATGGATCAAATTTTTTCCATTGAAAATTCAATGCATTTGGGTATTTTTCAAATAACAATCGCAAAAATCTGTGATATTGTATTTTGAACAATTAATTTTAAAAAAAGTAGCATTTTGTTTTTGAACTCAAAAATGGTCTTTATTTGACAAAAATAAAATAATTATGTGGTTGAAAACAATAGAACAATAAACTTTCCATATAAAACACTATAATTATCTTTATGAGAGTACTTTTTAAGCATTTTTCATTTGCTGTTCATATAGGCATGATTTATATCATAACAGATTTGCCGGACTGCCGAGATTTGATCCCTGGTGAGATTTAGGAATATTCCTCAAACCTCAATGTTCAGATCCACTGCCAGGCCTACTTAGCCTACTGTAACATGAATACCGGGTCTACCCTAGGGTGAAAACAGCCGGAGCGAGATGCTGGCCACCCCTCCTCCCCACGCAGATACAAAGAAGTTACCCTCCATGAACCCTGAGATCTGTAGTGGCACATTTTGACTTGACTTAAATTTTCACAGTATTCCGAAAGAAAGACTGATTTCCAAGCTTAAAATTGGATAAAATTCTACAAACTAAGACGACAAATTTATTTTAGATGTATTGAATCATCTAGCTAATGCATTGATCAGAGTTATTGTACATTCAGAAGAAATTTATAAGAATAAAAAACTTGCCTTGCCATGGGATATCCATTATATTTATTGACAACTTGATTTATGAGCAATGTTGAAATTAGTATTCCAAAAGCTAATTGGAACACATGGAAGATCAAATTGACCCCCAGTTGTTGACGCTATAGTAAACATTAAATATGAGAAAACCCTAAAACTACTTAATAAGCAAAAACCTGCAATAGATTCACTTTAGAAACTAGTGTTTATTTAACATTTTGGATAAAAAAAGATCGGGAATATATGGAATTTAGGATAGACTCCTCATGTGTACAACTATGTCTTAATGAATGGTTAGAACCTGATTCCACTATTTCAGGACTATCTAACATATATCACATTATTAGACACTAACCTCACATTTCATGCAACAGATAAAACAATGGCTAGGATTTCAAGATCAAAAAATAGTAAAAGTTTGAAAGTTTTTTTACCATACAGTTACAGAGATAGACAAAGATGAGTATTGTTCAATTCTACATAGCAAGAATAGGAAAAGTACTGATATAAGCTATTTTTTTTAGATTAAACATGCATACATTTAGACAGGCAATTAATAACTTTTTCAATTGTTATCTCATAGTAATTGAAGATGGCAGGTTTCTTTGCATAATATGGAGGAAAGATTATTTTTGGGATTATTGGAGAAGTTTTTTTGATATATAGGAATTTAATTGAATAGCTCTTCCATGTTTTCTTGTTTCGGCGCCTCTTCCTTACAACATAACTTCATTGATATTTAAATTGTTACATTTTTTGCATGAATCAATTGGTAAGCCACAACATGGTATGAAATACTTCATAATTGAGTGTTATTGTAAATTAATTCCATGATTCACTACATATGACTTGAAAAAAATTAATTTTACTTCATGATGTAATATTGAATGAAAATGGGACAAGGAAATGAGATGGAACTGGGGATTGAACCTGGACCTTCAGACGTTCTGGTGGGCTATCCACTACACTATCTCACTCACCTCCCGACTACGTCTACCATTGTCATTCAACTTTGCATTAACCTACAGACCTCAGAGATCATCATCATTAATCTGTTACCTCGCAATGTGGAAGACTGCTACTATTTAAGAGATTGAGTGTTAATTTTATTTATTTATTTATAATCAGAACTGCAAATGGCATGGATTTCATAAAGAATTAATGGCCAAAATGATATAAAGTTTTAGGAAAATAAAGTTAATAAGATATGTAACCACTTTAAAAATTCAAAAGGAATAATAATATTTCAAGAAAATTACTTTTCATCAACATTTAAATGAGATCCTGTAAAAAACATTTCCAAGAACACCAAATTAAATTCATCAAAAACTCATTGTTATATTACATTTTGGACAAGGCAAATTACAGGATTAAGAAAACATCAGTAAAAATAATGATATTAACCAAATGCAGAGATTGTAACAAATTGGCCAAACAATAAAGAGACAAGACTGTATTATTTGATGCAAATATTCTTTATATTCCTTTCATCTACGATTACTGCAGTTGCATTCAGTCCCTAAGAGAATCAGCAAAGATGACCAAATTATTAATTGAGACATCAAGACAATTATAAAAATATCCCTAGTGACAAGTAAAATGACAGAGGCACTCACATGGCAGGCACCTCAAGTGTTGTTGAAGGACATGGCAAACACTCAAAATGAAACACTTACAATAAAATATGATGCATTACAAAATTGAAATTGCGGAATATCTAAGACACATTAGGAAAATTAGAAAAAGAAAGCATGAAAAAGTATACATGTTTTCAACGTAATAATGCACTACACTCTGGTAATGTATCCACAAAAGTAATTTTAATTACATCATAAGGATTTGTTGGTTATGTTAAATATGTACATAAAACCGAAAAATACAGTACACTGAAATCTGTTATGAGATTTCAATGTATTTTCAGAAATATTGTACAAATTATAATTACCAAATTTCTCATTTCCATCTTCCTTTTTGTCTCCCATCACTGCTTTTCCACCCTTTTCCACTTCTTTCTCCTCTAACAACTCTTCTGCTTCTTCTGGCTCTTCATCATTGTCTTCCTTTCCTTCTGAGTTAGATTCATCATTATCACTAAGAGGATGTTCTGTTTCCTTTTCCTGTCCTCCCTTTTTAATAGATTTTCTTGCTTCATTCATACTCTTTTTCCATTCCCTGTCTAGCTGCTCTTCATAGTCACTCCCGTCTTTTTCCTCATCATTATCACTGTCTGTGTCCTCACCCTTATAGTCCACATACTTCTTGTGGGTTTTCTCTCTCTTTTCATTTGATTCTACTCCCAATTCCCTGAATATATCCTTAAACATAATTACCATTCCTTAATACATGTGTGAACATACAATACTTACAAACATATAATGATACCACAAAGAAAATGAAAGCAATGTAATCCAACCATGCATTACTTTTGAAATACTAAAGAAACAGAACCACATTTTAAATACTACAAAGGAAACAAAAAAATTGTAGAACAATTAAATTTTGATAACTATTTTAATGAATAATTTTCATTATTAAAGAAATTTGTAAATTCAGAAAACTCTGCTGGTGAAGTTAAAACAACCTTAGTACATAAATATTTAAACTATTTTAACACGACATACCTTTTGGAACCACAATTTCGCTTTCTGTGAACGTTTTTCCTCCTTACTCCTATGATCAAGATCAGTCATTAGAGGGTTGGCAGGAATGGGTTTAGGAATATCTGCAACTTCTTCTGTATCAGGTTCATCCTCAGATTCTTCTAAACCTACAAAACAATAGAATATATGTATAACAGAATAAGAGTATTACAATAGAGATTTTTAACATCTATTACATCAGCACACACAATCCACTATGTTTAAATAACAGGATCACTCCATATGAAGTGATCCATAGCAGAGTATGATAATATTAATTTTCTTATTTCTGTTTGTGAACTTTCCTATGATGCTAGAAACAACAAACAAAAAATGAAATTTTTCTAAAGGGTCAGGCAGCACTTTATTTTTTTCTGGATCACTTGAAGTGGACTGATCCAAAAGCAGGAGATACATGTACATTAAATAATATTGGAATAACATAAGCAGGAGATTTTTGTCTCACTACAACAATAGGAAATGACATATCTTCCAATGTAGAAGCAATGAAAAAATTAGTACACAATGATTGCTGATAGAGTTAATAGGGGTTAATTTAATTGTACAAGAGAACAACAAATAATTCCAATGAATTATAATTAACCTTTTGAAGGAAAAGCTATGTTGACCTCCACATCAGGTTAAACAATTTCACACCCAAACGTCTCCATGGGGTCAATAATTCAGCAGGAGATCAAGAGCTCACGTGTTATAGTATAAACACTTCAATTTTCTTTAAATTACCTAAACAATTGTTGTACAGTAGAACCTCGATTATCCGGGGTAATGATGGGGAGGAGTCGCACGGATACAGGAAAACCACGGTTAATCAAGACACCTTATTTAATGAATTATCGTCATAAACAAGGCATACATGTGTGTAGAATGTCATGTTATCAGGGGTTGAAATATGAAGTAATCAGTTTGAAATGATTTTCCTTACTTCATTTCTAATATTTCTCAAATTCATTACCTCCTGGAAGTCAAAATTGTATTGGTACCCCGTGTTTCTCTATCTCGGCAGAAATAGTAGGAAGTAGTTGGATTTATATATGATAATACATTTTTGTCAAAAAGCTGTAGAAACTGTATATGACAACATGAAGAACAATTAAATAATTTACTCTAAAGTAGAAATGGTAGTTTAAATTCTATTTTGCCTCGGAAGAGTAAGCACCACTGTTAATCACAAATACGGTTAATAGAGGTTCTACTGTACTTCCATGTTTTGTCCCTGTAAAGTAAGACCAAGCTGAATAAGGGAATGGATTTAAAATACAACTCATAAAAATAATTAACAGGAATTAAACTGGTAATTTACAATAAAAAGAATATGACTGGTAAAATAAGCTCTTTAAGTAAAATTATAACATTAAAAATTTACAACATAAAACAAAGTCGAACGCTAAATGCCAGCGAGTTACCATAATCATTGAAGGATGGACAAATGAAAACATTCTTTCAAAGATAAGGCAACAAATCATGGTTTTCAGTAAGGTTTCCTTGGGCTGCATGTACCCAAAATAAGGGTTTCAAAATATTTCATTAAGTAAATGAGGAGGAAAGTGGAAAGGAGGAATTAAACACGATCAAAATGAAGATATTTAACTGCTCCCTGAGAACACTAGAAGTAATAACATTGTCCTCAAATGTGTTCTATTAGTATACAAATAGATCGACTGAAAAGCATATCACAAGACAGTGGTACTTAAAAAAAGCTGTGTAAGGGTCCATTTTTTATTACGATATTAATAGGAGGCGCATCGTGCCTTCAGCACTGGTAGCGTGGCCCATCAGCTACCTGAGAGGGGTCACGTTGGTTAGCAGGCAGCGCAACAATGAGGAAGGGAGAAGGTGCTATCAAACACAAGTACTCGGATGCCGAACTCTTTCAATATTATCAATAGGTTATGACTATAATATGCATCCTAGTATAACCTGCGAGTTATTGGTAAATGTGGATAGTGAGCTTCCATCTATCAAGCTCGGACAGTACTCAAGGATCAAATCTCGAACCTAGAGACTAATATTTCCAATCATATTCTGAAAGTCATTCCTCATCATTATAATGAGATGATGGGAGGGTCAGCAATCCATCCGTGAGCGTGAAGCATCATTCACCAAAGGTTCCATGGTGCACACATGCACGGAGACCTGTGGCACAGGCCACCCCGGTACGGCTGCTTCTCCACAGCAGAGAGAACTTTTTGGTTACAACCCTTGCTTTTAAGTTGCCATCCAAGGTCACCCTACCGATCAACTCCGCATCATACGTCAACACGGAAGAATAACTCACAATAAGTTGTATGAATGCAACCTTTACTGCCTGCTACCTCAGCAAGGACGTCATCTTGCTACATAATTTTTCATCACTTACAGGTGTCATAATTGAAATTTACTTGGAAGAGCCAGATTTTTAAGTCAAATTTTTAAGCTGGCCCTTACTGCTGACTCACAGACATCAGTAAGTTCAAAAAATTATTTTCTTACCAAGGCCATCTACAGGAGGCATATTTTCTTCATCATCAGATTCACTCTCCTCTTCCGTGTAGTGAGTTCCAGAACTATGTAGATGCTCTGGTCCATCTTTGCTGTACTTGATCTTTCGAGGAGGCAGTTCCACATCAGAATCTGAATCTGACTCGGCTAATATATCTGCAGTTTGCTCTAACACTTTCTTCAATCCCTGGACAAACAAAAAAATTAACCTTGCAACAAGGATGATTCTACATTTTTGAGCTAATTATCAGTGCATGTAATGAGGGGTATTAGGTTTTACAACCAAAGACAAGTTTACACAACAATACTATATTACAACTGAGAACAGGATTAGATATGATATTAATGAAATCTATAATATACTGCATGGGCTTTGATATCTCGACACATTATTCTCAAACTAGTGATATTAGGCAGAGAGAACACACACACTAAAATTATTGACAATAAGATCAGGCCACTGGACACATTTCTGATTTAACAGAGAAGTCAATACGAGAAACACACTCCCATCAGTGCTACAAAGGACACACCACATTAATTTAAAAACTATCTAGAAACTAAAATGTTAACACAAACTGGATATACCACATTATGTAGTAAAGCTATTGTATGAATAAAATACTGTTAGAGCTTGTGGTTCATAATATCATTCATTTTTAAGGAGTGGCAAGAAAGCAAGCTAGAAACTAATCACACAGAATACAATTTTCCACAGAAAAAAACCAAAAAGTGTGTAGCGATAGTAAAAATTCCCTGCAAGATTCTTTGTACCAATAAATAGAAAATCCTAAAACTGACATATATATTCAAATTGGCTAAAGCACATAATGACATAAGAAAAGATATCAAACTTCAAGGTCAAAATGTGCATGTATCAAGGCCAATAGAATTCAACATGGTGATGGATTATACAGAGTGGCTAGTAATTCTCCATCTCAAAATTCCCCAACCTTCCCCCGACTAATGGATTAATCCCCCCCATGGTCAATACTTTATGCCGATGACATGATTCTGACAACAGAATCACAAGCAGAAGTGCAAAAGGACCTTATTGCATAACAGGAATCTTGAGAACAGATAGGGCTCAGAGTCAGTAGATAGAAGACTGAATATATGTACTGCAATTTTACTGGAATAAATGTGAGAGACATCTCATACAAACCACTGAAAAGAGTAGAGGAGTTTAAATATCTTGGATCCAAAGTAACATCAAAAGCCTGTACCTTGTCATGAGACACAAGGACGACCACATGACTACATGAGTGCTTTCCACGGAGGAGGGAGAGCAGTTAACATGGATACAAACAATGAAAATGATATGAGAGCAACAGGTGCAATGGAAGAGACAACCCACAACCATACAGAAGTACTAGGAGGGCTGACCCCAAATAAATTGGGATAAAGAAAGGAAGAAGAGGAAAAACAAGAAGTCGGCACAAGAGTGAGATTTAGTGAAAGTCACCAAGACCAACTCATCTTAGTCCACGGACCATTTTCTATTGACTTACACTATCAATCGCCTGCATAGGATCAGGGGCGGATACAGACTAATATTTTAGGGGGGGGGGGGGGGTCCATAACAAAAGAATATATTCTTGGGCATAGTACGTTCCTAAAAATATCCCAACCTCAGAACAAAAACTGAAAATTCTAAAGTAAATTGTAAGTTTAGGTCATCTATGTGTTCATTAATGTGCAGTTTGGTACAGTCATGCCTTACTTTTGTGATTATTTTAAAATTTTTGTGCAACAGGGGAAAGTGATGATCAAAACTTTTATTGTGAATAAAGATGAAAAAAAATTATTCAACTTTCTGAGGTTCAAAAACATTTAATTTTTCAAGTATAAGAATAAAATCAGGGGCACATTCACGGGAGGCTCTTAAATTGATTTTTTTCATTCATCCAAATCCATTTCGACATTTTTAGCACCCTCGGGAGGGATTTCTCACAGGTAGCACTCTCATGTACAATCATAGGGTCAATTTTTTTATTAGAAAAGGTTTTTCATAACATGTTTGTTTCCATGCTGCTCTATTACTAGATGGTTTATCATTTAATCAGGATTAAATATGAGTACTTAGTTCAATTATTAGTAGATCTTGTGGCATTAGCATGAATGATTGTGTACTCACACAAAAATTCTGATCAAAATTCCTGAGAAAACATCTATGAAGATACATAATTTAATAGTATCTAATCTGCTCTCTTCCTGAATAATGATTCTGAGTGTTTTTAAAATTATTTAAAGATAACACAATTTAACTGCCGTTTGAATGGAAACATAAGCTGCAATCTGTGGGCCATACCAAATTCCATCGTCCGTGACTGATACAACATCAAAACACCAGAACGAGATAGTCTTTACAACAATTGAAAATAAACCTAGGCTTTAACTTCAGGGCGCCATTGCTGGGTCATAGGCGAGTAGGGATATCTGGTTGTCAAACAAATACCGGACAATTAGCAAGTTCAAATTTAATTTAATCACCGTCCAGGTTTGTAGGCCAGAGTATTTTACTAGAGTCTTCAGTCTAGAGACTAAGTGATTATTGCACAGTAATTTTCACGTTTTATTAAAACAAATTTTTTTAAATTTCCATACGAAAATTAGTAGATCAATTAATTGAATGATAATGAAAGATATTTTTTGATTCTGATCTCAACTCCAGTGTTTTTGTCTCGATTCCTGAAAACTCAATGATTTCAGAGTAATTGTCAAATGTGGCGAGTGGATAAACTTATCATCTTTGCTTGATTACGAATTCGTAGAAGGAAGCCTAAGGACCAAACAAGTAAAAATTCACGTCTAGCGTTGCTATAGAACAACAATCAATAAGTAATATTCAATCAAGGAATTGAAGTTAAAATGTGCTTGGCTCCTTTGTTACGATTGATAATCACAATACATCACACAACCTGCAATATAATAAGAAAGATGTGATTTACTGAAAAATCGATCATAGAAATTTTTTCTTATAAGTTATTCGTCTAGAAACAGTGTTGTTGTTTTTTACCAAGGAAGTACTTTTCACACCTCAGTATATTTAAATTGTCTCTTCTGTTCTATATCAACTGGCCTTTTATGATAAGACTTCATTTACAATGTTCACATTCCTCAAGCCCCCTCCCCCATAAATAAATCCTGTGTCCGCCCCTGAACAAAATTACTAGTAAAAAATGCAGTTTTTGAACCATTAAGTACAAGTGCTGTATACAACTGGGACTGTGAAAGCATGGCTAATATTTTGACTTTATACACAATGTCGAGTTATGATGGCACACGTTCTTGTAGTAGATTTTATACTTCCATCATTGTTATTTTCATGTTCTATCCGATGGTTGTTCATTCTTCCGCCACGGGCTGGTGACATTCAACAGTGTACTACCAAAGTTAATAGATAATACTGATCAAATAGTGAGGGAGTGCTCTCAAATTAATATAATTTATACGGAATACTTTTATTTATCTCCACTCATCATGGCAGCAGTCTGCTTATGAGAACCCTCGTTTGATAACAAATGTTGAAGTATAACATCTCAAAGCATTGCCGAGCAGCGATCCACTAAAACACAACAACCATTCACTCGTGGACCTCCAAAGATGACTCTTCCTGCGAGTGTATCATCTGTCAAGCACATCAACATAACTCTCTCATAACCAAGGCACATTGTGCATTGCTAAATCATTCCTACAAATATATTGCAGTACTAATTAAAAATCGTTCAATCGCATCGTCTTTGAAAATCAAACGCTTTTCCGCAAATAGAAACTCATTCTCTGTGGGATTTTAGAGGAGGTCAGGACCCCTTAACCCTCCCCTTGTATCCACGCCAGGATGGGATGGGGTTTCGTAAATTTTTACCCGACGATAAAACCAAGGGGTTGTATTTATTTATTTGTAATGTGATATTTTGATTCTCATCAACAAATTTATATTATTCCAAGCTGGAAAAATTAAATAGTATATTTCTTCATTTTGAAAAAGTAATTTTTAATATTCAGTATTACTAAAATGTTTTGATATTGTAATGATTGATGGGGTAATTCAGAACATTTTTTTAAATTTTCTTTCATCGGACTTGTTAAACATTACTTCTGACAGCATAGATTGATAACACCAAGATGCACCTCTCAATGTATGATGAAAAGTTTGGTATTTAAACGTACTATAACACACAAGCCGTAATCAAAGTTTCAGGGGATGAATATGGCCTACGCGTCATCAGTTGGACAGCACTGCACTGAAAAAGTTCACAAGCAACTCAAAACATATAAACACCTCATTTTGTTAATGTTCCTTTGTACATATTTAAGTTCTTTAGCATACAAGTTTACTTTATAAATAAAGACATTAAATTTGTGCCATTAAGGAAATATTTCTTCTTAACCAGTTTTTAAATAAGAGTGTTTTCTACTGAAAGTCACATAATGTGTTTCAGGGAGTCATGGAAAACTCTAGGAGACATTTTCATGTCAGAACACATTTTTAAGAAAACAAGAATGTTATTTTTTTTATAATACAAAGAATTATGATAGTTTTGTCTTTTATATCTACTTGCAATGGCATCTGATTGTTGTGCTACGACTGGAACTGTTAAGACTTGAAAGATCAAATATAAATGACTAAATATATATAGACTAAATATAAAATTTAGAAATGCCAGTAGAAAAAAAAAGAAGAGGAACAAGGGAAAGATGGACGGGCAGGAAAACTGAAAGGAGAACAAAACAAGTACAAGAAGAACTTACTTCTAACTAATATTACTTCAACATATCTAACAGGATATCTTAAAGAATCCTATATTAAGAGCTATTTACCTTTGTGTCTGGAATTTTGGATAAATTAAAAAGGTCTTTTTCTTCAATGGTAGGACCCTCATCTCCTTTAAGTACCATTTTCAAATCTAACTGAGTTTGCAATTTCCGACGAGTCTTGTTGGCTACCTTGCGCTTCCGACGTGCTTCAAGCATTTCTTCTTTCTCTATTTGAGCCACCTGGATACCACAAAGAATTCATTTTAGTACAATATATTTATGTTGCTGTTTACATTTATTTAATACATAACATTTATAAATATTTTTGCCAAAACCATATTTTCAACGGTCGTTAGGCAGTTATACATGAAACAATTTCGGTCGATGAGAGCAATGTCGGTAGGTTTGTCGAATTGTAGAGATAAATCGAACCATGTGGTATGCTTTAGCGATTTATTGGGTGAAAAAATATCGGCTAACACACAGAGCAATTTATCCGTAAACTTTTATTGGAAGATAAATGGGCATCCCAGCTGACAATGGGGATGTCTGACAGGAAAGGACAGAAGTATGAAGAAAAGAAAATGATGTTTGATCTACTCATTATGAATTTCCAGGAAATGTACTGGTCCTATAAACAAGATTCAACAACATGCCGATATCAAAACAAAGGGGCAAGTTATATTCTCAATACTTTTTCCCTTTCACATGTGTTCTGTTCGTGTTGGTTGATATTATTTGCGAATCCACCCATGTATATTTGACTTTGCTTAAGTAATTAATAGTTTTGTCTTGGGATATTTTTCTTTAATTTCTGTGGATTTATTTACTACAAGTATAATAATTTAATGGGAACATTATGTGTAAAACAATTAAAATTTCGAAGTCACAGTTCTATATAAGTATCGTAAGGTGCCAATTCCTCTTTTATCAGGAGGAGTTAATTTTCGCAAAAAAATTTTTGTCAATTTGCTCCTCAGGAAACTAAACATATTGCCAAAACTTGCATTGTCCATTTGTAATTCATTCGTCATGGCAGCAGGGTTAATATCTCTCGAATGACAAATGTGATAAAAAATCTTTTCAATTTGGGTAATGGTAGTGTATTCGGTTTTAACTTAAAATAGAAAGAAAGTTATTGTAAACCAAAATGTATTTATTTATTTTGCCAAAAGTTGCAAGTCTCTTTGGCAACATAAATAAAAATTTTACGGTTGACAATAACTTTCTTTCTATTATAAAAATCTTTTCGCAACTGCCACAGATAGTCCCTTTTTCTTCATTTATTATGTATCTCAACAACCCCATGGATAAAAACTTCATTCACGGTTACAGAAACTACCACCTTCAGCAAATGCTCTCAACATGTAGGTTAAACACAAGTGATATATTCACTATATTTTAGGGAATCCTGAAAGATCATCGCTCACAGATAAATCACTCTAATTCAAGCGATCAATCGTTCGAAGCAACATACATTCACAGATAAATTGCTCCAATCTATCTTTCTGAACAATTTATCTGTGTGTGTGTGGGAGGGTCAGCACAATTTATCTCTTAAGCGATTTTTCGGCTGATAAATTGGTAATGATTTATCATCATAAATCACGCCATGTGTATCACTCTGAGCGCCTATTAAATAGTTTCTCTCACAGAAACATTGTTACCCTGGCATTAACACTGTCAGTACAATAGTTATGCCTGATTACATTAAATAACTTTCCTTTAATAACTTGTAAATGTACACTGTACTGCTTGGCACAGTGATTCCTGGAAGTACCATTCCCTCCGTCTTTCCAGCACACATTTGCTCTATACTTTATTAAGTTCTTACTTACCTTTAATGTAATGTAATTACAAAATAGATTCCCAAAATATAATGAATTTCAAAACAATTACATCATTTAATACTTACATATAATTTGTAACACTTGACAACAACTTAAACCTTAGTATACTATATAACAATATATAGTATTGCAGATTGTCAAGCAAGACATAATAAACAAACTGATTCGTCGATGTTGCATGCTTCTGCTAGCTTAGTGCAAAATGGGTAATATTTTTAGAAAGTTTAATAAAGTTTGGAGAGTAGTTCTTTAGCAAGTATTAGAATTAGAGAAGTTAAGGAAGTTATTGTGACCTCTGACCACTGTAAGAAAACTCACGTCAAAAACTGATATGGTATGTACATTAATAATAATTTTTTTCAATGCAAATGAGATGATGTTAATAAATGTTTCCGGTCATTTCCCTACACTAAATTAGTTTACTGTCCTCCAAGTGGTCATATGCAGTTTAAAATAATTTATTTATAATAAAGTTTATTATCCTTGTTATTATTATCGTGATCATCATTTATACTACTTTAAGAATGTTAGGTGTCAATAGAAGTGTGAACTGCATAGATAAATAATTTTGCTTGAAAATTATGTTAAGGTCCATTAATAAAAACAACTTTTGTTATGAACAAGATAGTTTCTTGGAACCAAAGTGACAACTGGAGACACAATTAACATTGTTTTAAGAGTATTAAGAGTTTTAATTAATAATATATATATTCAAGTAAACTGAAGCGCAGCTATGTTGGACAAAGTGGGGACCTACACTTGTCTACACGAGTTGTGGGCAAGTGATAGAATTCTATATAAGACAAGTTCCATTAGAGTGTCTCCATCTCCCAGGGATGAATGAATCAAGTGACTGAATTCCCAAACAACATAGTAAATCCTTCTCCCTCCAGAATTACAGGAAGAAATAATGAACTCGTATGAGTTTTAAAACATTTCATTATAGTTTTTCTTGTTGGTGGCTAGCACATACAAAAGAAAATGTATCTCTTTACTTATGTAACAATCATGTAATTAAACAATACTTTTCCTTGATGATAACATACTAGATATTCTTTTACCCTTTGAGAGGGATTGAGTACAAGCTACCAACTACTGAATAACAAGAGAAATGATGTGACATTTGATGCCAGACCATTTTATACACACTACCTTGGAATCAAGAGCATCATTTTCATCCTCCTCAAACTCCAATTCCTCAGTTATAGCATCTTTGACATCTTTCCCAGTAAGAGCTTTCTTTTTTTCTCCACGCACTGCCTTCCACCATGCCATGAGCATCTTCAAGTCTTTACGGCCTAAGACTCTAATGTCCTTGCAGCACTCTTTAATTTCAGTGGTTGTAAGTGGGTTATCAGCAACTACGTCATCATCGAACACTATCTGCGATGAAATATGACAATGGTTTTCAAATTCTGAAGCATTATTGAATGATCAATTCATCAAAAATATACTACCTATTTTTTCAAAATTGTCTTTAATTCCTCACCTCTGTAGCCTTTTGAAGTTCGGATATGCCATCCTCAGAGGCCAAGAAAACAGATACCGGAATGGGGTGGTTCATGGTTTCTCCATCAGCATAACCGTGTGCCTTCACTTTCTTGACTCGTTCTGGGTGGAGCACATTCCTCATACTGGGTTCCAATTGCAGTTCTTCAAATACATGTTTCGGATCCAGGAAACGAGCATCTAGTTTGTCTGGTGCAATGTAGTGTTGGCACACTACGAAGATTTCAGCAGATTCTGTTCGAGAGGCTTGGGGCTTTGTCGAGTGCACCTATCCACAAAACATAGGGATAGCAGTCAAAGTGTAGCAAAAAAGACAGCATCAAACAATTAAACATCAAATGCTTGACAATGAACTCTGAGTTTCAGTTAAAACTTAAAACTCTTATAAAAATTTTAGGTAAAAAGGGTTGCACAACTTCTATGCTTCAGCACAAAATGGGTCTCACTGTTCTCATGACACCTAGGAAAACCATTTTGAAACAACATTCAAAGTGGATCTGAGTAAAATACCTAAATGTTGCACGATAAAACGAGAAAATTGTTGGTGTAATAAGAATATGTCCTTTATATTGATCTTTAGTCAGTGAAAAGAACCTGAAGCTCTTGCTGTTTGCTAATGAATTCATTTTGTGAGAATTCATTAGCAAACAGAAAGAGCTTTAGGTTATGACAAAAAATAATGCCAGCAACGGGGTAGGAAAAACAATTTTTTCATATAAAATCGCAAAAGCCACTATCGATAGAAACCTACGGGTTAAAAAAACAGTAAATCCATAAAAAATTATTTCATTTTCAATTTATTGACAAAAAAGTTATCAAAAACTGCAAATGATGGGGGGGTGGGGTGGACATGTTACTCCCCAGGGGTTGCTTACATTATTTTATGTAACATATACACTTGTTACTTAAACTTCTTACATTAGCTTCCAAATTGATATTTTAACCAAGCATTTCTAAATGAAGTTTGTACATCTTTAAAAAACAGGCAAAAATTAACAGAAATGTCTTTACACTTTATGACCTCTACATTTACTTTTCTTAAAGCACTAGGTGAAATATTTAATTTGTTATGAAGAAAGACCACATATTATTAAAAAACACACATTCTGCTTCATTACTAATCAAAAAACAAACAAAAATTAACTAAATGATATTTAATGAATATAATTAATCAGTTACCTGGCGGTGATATTCACCGCAATTTAAGAGATTTCTGTATAAATGATATTTGCTTCAGTATAAGAAAACAAGTACTGTAAATGTACAAAAAGGTACATCAACATTAACATTCAAAACAAATTTTTATAAATAATATATTCATCAACTTCACCACATATTCAGGCATATTTACAATGAGCTTACCTCTCATACCTCATTTTCAAAATTTTCAAGTTTGCACATTCTTACCTTTTTGAATAGCTGCTTCAATACCCATAGTAATGGATTGTAGTCTTTAGATCGAAAAATTTTAGTGACAAACCAGCCACCAGGACGAAGGAAGTTAGTAGCCAATTTCAATGCAGAGAGTGTGAGACAAGATTGCTGATATGCATCATGAAGCCAATTCTTTCCTGAAAAAAAACTGAATTATAAAAAACACTAGAAAAGCAAAGGAATAACAGAAAAAGGTTTAAAAAATATGGAAGTTATAAATTTCTTGGTTATTCTCCAGATTATATTTATGTTGTATAAAAATATAATTTTACCTATAATGTATATCCAGTTATTTTACTTTTCATTAACAAGGCACATTCAAAATGAATGTACTTTTTCAAAAAAATGTATAAAATGTATGTACTTTATATATTGAATGTATCATGCGAAAGTAAAGTGCACTTTATCTGAACAGGAATTTATTGATAAATCTGCTGTTAGTAGATGTTTTGGCAACGTGACATAATTAAGAATAGCTCTTAATAATATAAGATTTAATACTTGATAAAGTATGGATTCGTTAAAAAGTGTTGGTTGGGAAAATTCTGTGAGTAAACATTGACCACTACAGGCTACAAACTGCCAACAGAAAACAAATTGATTATGATCTGAACGTAAGTTACAAATGAATTTTTAAAAAATAGGTATGAAATTAATTGAACTGTGATCCGGTTTAACATAAAAGAAAAAAATTGGTTTGTATTTAAGAATACTATGTAAGGAAGAAAAAAAATGATGTTCTGATTTTACATGGAAGTATGCATTATAAATACAAATTTTGAGGGTAGAGTATTGACTATTTTTAAGTGGAATTTTGTTTGAAAAGTGCTATTGTAGTACATCACTAAGTTACTAATAAGGTTACTACGAGAATGCTTTATTTGGCTATGAATTAGTTTTTCACCATTTCTCCAGTATAAGTCTTTTCAGAGTGATATCAAGTAATGAATGGTATTGAACTCTTCTGCCCAGACATTCATGAAAACTAAAACTAATCACGATTTTGTATGTATGCTTTCTACCTTAGGGGTATCTAGACGACTGATCCTTTAAATACTTGTTTGTCCATGACAAATCGCGTCTCAGCAGACAGAACTACCTATGCTTTGACCATCCTATTGTGGCCTTCTTCAAGGCAATTTCATAGTTGAACAAACTTAAGTTGTTGTTCGTTTGCAGTCTATTTACTATTGACTCCGGCCTCAGAAGCCTACATACACGTTTGACTGATCCTTTGTGGTTAATTGCTGATATTAGCAAAATAAGTCATAAGAAAAAAATTAAATAAGTGTTTGGCTGAAATCATTCAATATTTTATTGTAGTGACTCCCCAGTAAGATGGTGAAGTATATTACATTTTTTCAAATTCGAAATTTATAAGAAAATGTCTCTGTGTGAAACCATCTCATTAATTGCAGAAAAAAATTAATGTGTATAAGAATAAAACTAAGAACGACCATGTAAATTAATATTCTAAGTTCTAGTACCCAGTGAAACACATACTACTACAAATATTAGCAAAGCTGATATGATTTCTAAAATCCCATTGATACCTACAGAAAATGATTACGGACAGCCTGCTCATCGGTATCAAATCTTTTCCTTTTTCTCATATATTATTTTATTTAAGTATCTATCAACCAAGTGGTGAGGTGAAAGTCCTTATGTCTCCTCTCTTCCATTCAACCAATGAAGGAGGAAGTATTTATCACATGAAACCACCAACTAATCAATGATATTTATCATTGTAGTGGACACCATGGCATACAGTTTTATCCTTCATAACCAATTAATAATACCCACCAACATTAGGAGCACCATCATTCAAAACTACATCAGCTTTCCAAGTCTGTATAGCCTGCTGAATGGCCACTCGACATTTATCAGTAGTAATATCCTCCTGAATACTCAGGCACCCTGCCACTGGTTTGATGGGAAACAAATCCACACCTGTATACAAGGAAATACATTATAAAACTTCAATGTTCAAGTAAAAAATGTATAAGTCACGCATCTAGCAGTCGTTCTTCTAGGTCTGCAAGAGATAGGAATACTTCCAAGATTAGAGACATAGGTGGAAGATACAAACATCAACAATACAGAGGCTTGGATAAACCGAAATGATGAAAAAAATTAGAATAAAACAAAAACCTTGCATTTACATATGACGGGTAATAAATTAATGAGCAATAACACACAAGGAATTTCAAGACTTCACTTATAACCAATTGTCTTACCTATGACAATACTCGAGACTGGCATTGTTTGCTTGGCAACTTGCATCCATCCTCCAGGAGCAGCACATAAATCTATACATACACGTGCCTTCTGAAGAAATTCAAATCTTCTGTTCAGTTGTATTAACTTGAAAGAAGCTCGCGATCTGAAGCCTAAAGAGTAATGAGTAAGTACACCGCACTGTCAACACGACATAGATGTATTTAACCATTAGAACAACACATTGCTAACCTGTCTCCTTCGCAAGATGATAAAATCTATCTTTACGCTGTTTCCCAATTTTAGTTTTATTCCCCATGTTGTAAGTTGGTAATGCGTAATAAAATTAATGAGTCACGTTATTTCAACTGCATTAACTACTTCTTTCACACAGTACCCTCAGGTAGCATTACACACAAGTCATCCACATTCGTCGTGCCTTCTGGTACCATGCATGCTCCACTCCAGCTCCACTCACCCACGCAGCACCCACGTTTTCATCCGGCAACCATTCGCGGAAGATCGATTCAACAAGCGTATCGATACCTAAATTCGATTCAACCTATTTCGAGTTACATGGAATCTATCATCTCAATCTTGACTCGTTTCTGAGAACGACACCCGACAAAGAGAGCGATTGAACTTGAGCATCTTCATGACGTCCTTGCACCATTCTTTCTTTCTTCCCAAACTCTCTTCATGTGTTCACCGTGTTCTCTCTTCCTCTCCGCTGTCCATTCCTTTCCTCTGCTTCTTTCAAATTTATGTTTCTTTACAGTGTTCCTAAATTTTTCCCGATCATTGAAGTCATTTTCTGTAATGTGCATTTGTCTGAGGTCCTCTTCAGCTTCATTTAACCATTTTGATTTATTTTTGCTGGATTTTATAATGTCAAATAATCTTTTTGTGATTCTGTTTTGGTCCATTCTATGTATGTGTCCATAAAACTTTGCTCTCATTTTCCTGAAGTTGTTTGTAATTGTTTCTGTATGTTTGTATATGTCTGATGTCGGTCGTTTAATCCATATCCCGTCTTTCATTATTGGTCCAAATATTTTTGGAGGCATTTTCTTTCTTGTTTTTCAATATCTTTAATTTTTGTTTGGCCCTATATAAGTGTTGTTTCAGCTGCGTATAATGCTTCAGGAAGTACGACTGTATTGTAATGTCTGAGTTTTCCCTTTACTGATATTGATTTTTTGTTATAATGGTTCCAGGTGAGTTTATAGGCTTTTTGCAGTTTTGTGATGCGTACTAGGTTTGCAGTGAGGTTCAGTCCTGATGGTTCGATGATTTCTCCTAAATATTTGAAGTGGGGGACTTTTGATATATTTCCGTAACATGTTACTATGTGAAGGTTAATTGATGGTGACCGTTCTATGAATTGTTTTTTTTTTTTCAAAGGAGATTAAAAGGCCAGTTTTGTGAGCTATTTCATACAGTTTTTCTAGAGCATGTTTTGCTTCTTCTCTGAAAGGATGGCGAGATTATCTGCAAAGGCCAAGCCTTTGATATTCATTCTTAGATCTTTTCTTTTACCAATTTGTATTCCCTTAACTTCTTTTTCCCATGTTTTAATTACTTTTTCTAGGACTACATTAAACAAGATAGGCGAGAGTCCATCACCTTGGCGAACTCCTGTATGTATTTCAAAAGGTTCAGAAATTTCTCCCATAAATTTAACTTTGGCTGTGGTGTTCGTGAGTGTTTGTTTAATGATTGATCTGGTTTTCCTGTCAATTTTGAATTCCTCTAGTGTGTTGAAGAGGGACTGCCTATCAATTGAATCGTAGGCCTTCCTGAAATCGACAAAGGTTACCACTGTGTTTTTGCAAGATCTTATCTGTAAAATAGTCTTCAGGTTCCAGATTTGTTCAATGCAGGAGCGTCCCTTACGGAAACCAGCTTGGTATTCTCCTATCTGTGGGTCTGCTTGTTGTTCCAGTCGATTAAAGAGTGCTTGGGTGAGGATTTTATATGCAACTGGAAGAAGAGAGATCCCTCTGTAATTATTTGAGTCCGATTTATCACCTTTCTTATGTAGAGGATGGATAATTGCACATTTCCATT
Source organism: Laupala kohalensis (assembly GCA_002313205.1). Lineage (NCBI taxonomy): Eukaryota > Metazoa > Arthropoda > Insecta > Orthoptera > Trigonidiidae > Laupala > Laupala kohalensis. The sequence goes on along the minus strand of NNCF01126217.1, from coordinate 209,863 downwards.
CTGATGGAATTTGTTCAGTCTCCCAGATGTCCACTATTATTTTATGTATTCGTTGTGTGAGGTCGATATCGTGTAATTTCCAGAGCTCTGCAATGATCCCATCTTCTCCTGGGGTTTTATCATCTTTTAAGAATTTGATAATTTTTGTTATTCCTTCTAGAGAGGGTGGGGTAGAATCTGGGTTGGATGTGGGTTTTTCAAATTGGGGTTTTTCTGTGGGAGGGTCGCAATTGAGAAGTATTTGGAAGTAGTATGCTAAAATTTGGCAATTGTTCTTTGTGTTAGTTTCCAAGGTGCCATCAGGTCTACGAAAGCACAAACCTGGTGGCCGATATCCGGTTATGTTTTCCCTGAAGTTCCTTGTGTTGTTTCTTATAAAATCCTGTTCTATTTCCTTCATCCGATTATTTTCGTACTCTCTTTTTACCCTGCGAACGGTAAAAAGGTTTTCTAATCCTAATGAATTCCTGCCATTTTTCAAGTGTTTTGTTACTATTGTAATTGTTCCATGCTTTAACTCTTTCATTTATTGCTTGGTCACAAAGGTTGTTCCACCATCTGTGTTTTCGCTTCCTTGCAGGTTGACCTAGTTTCACTACTTTCTTCAAAATTTCTTCAAGCTCTTTCCACCATGTGGTGTTTGTTTGTTTCATTTCTTGAGCTATTTTTTGTTTGTTAAGTTTTAAATATTCAGAGTCTGGTTTGAAAGTTTGTTTGGGTCGTATTGTCTTTCTATTTGGTTGGAGTTTGATTTTTATTTGTAAAAGGTGATGGTTGGACTCAAAGAACCCTTTCCTTGTCCATACATTTAGAATTTCTTTTTAATTGTTTTTGGAGATTGCAGTGTGGTCTATCTGAAATTCACCTAGAGTAGTGTTTCGTGACTTCCATGTGGGTGTGCTTACGTGTGGGTTTCTGGAACTGTTTTGACATGATTTTTAAGTTGCAAAATTCACAGAAATTTATAAGTCTTTCGCCATTTATGTTCGTTCTTTTGTGTGCGGTGTAGATTCCAGTTATCTTTCTGAAATTTCTCTCCCTACCCAGTTGCGCATTAAAGTCCCCTAGAAGAATTTTTACATGGTGCTTAGGGATTTTGTTTATAGTCTCCTCTACTTGATCCCAGAAGTCATCTACTTTTTGCGGGGTTTTCCTGTTGTGTTCATTAGTAGGTGCATGGGTGTTGATAAGGGTATATGCTTTGTTTGCCGACTTCAATGAAAGTGTGGATATGCATTCTGATGTAGAGTTGAAATCTATGACTCAATCCCTGATAGATTTATGAACTACAAAAGCCGTGCTGAATTGTTTGCGTCCTCCGTTGTCTTGTATGGCAGGTTTACCTTTATATATTCTGTGTCAAAATGGTTTTCATCTGTGAAACGTGTCTCTTGAATTGCTAGAATTTCTATGTTGAATTTTTCCATTGTGTTTGAGAGTTGTTTAAGTTTTCCTAGTTTGAATAGCGTGTTTACATTGAGTGTACCAATGTAATGCTATGCCTCACAGAGCTTTGGCTTTCAACTAACAACATCAACGATACTGCTATTTCAAATTATTATTTCGCAAGTTCTTACTATCGGTAAAATTTTAAAGGAAAACATCCCCACGGAGGTACGTGTATCTACGTTCGTAATGATATTTTATCTTCTCCACTAACAGGCTACGAGAACTTCTGCGTAGTGTGTTCGAATTTTCTGCAGTTAATCCGACCGACACCGGTATTGTTGTTTTGTGTATTTATAGACCTCCTCAATCAGATATTGACACATTTTTTCGGATCTTCGAAATAGTTTTAAAACATATCACACATAAATCTACTAAATCTATCGTTAACTTCAATGGCTAACTTCTTATTTAAAAGATAGATATCAAAAGGTCGAAATATCCTATACTAAAAATAAAATACTTCAGCGTTGTCTTTCAGAAACGAAGCCACTTACTTGCGGAGTACCCCAAGGATCAATTTTCGGCCCTATACTCTTTTTATTGTATGTGAACATGTCATCATCCACATCAGATTGCAAAATGGTTCTTTTTGCTGATGACACTAATTTACTATGTAAACACGCCAATGCTCAAAAAGTTTTGTCTAACCTTTCGACTTGGTTCCATGCAAATCGTCTCATTGTAAACACTGACAAAACAGTGTCTATGTCATTTCACAATAGTATCACAAAATCTTTACCCCAGGTTTCTCTTTCTTTAAACGGAACACAATTAAAAACTGTTACAAATACAAAATTCTTAGGTCTCCATATTCAAGACAACCTCAAATGGAATTGTCACATTGACAATCTTAATTCCCAATTAAGCAAATTGTGTTACGCATTCCGAATCTTAGTTAACGCAGTTAGTCCACGTATTTCCCGTTGCGTATATTTTGCAAACGTTTACTCCCATTTACGTTACGGCATTACCTTCTGGGGTAATTCCGGTCAGAGTATTCAAACTTTCAGAATTCAGAAGAGGATAGTTCGGATAATTTGTAAATCTCACCCCCGAAACTCTTGTAAACCTTTATTCAAGGAATTAAATATCTTAACACTTCCCTGCATTTATATTTATGAAACGGTCGTGTTTGTTAAGACCGAATTACTGAAGTGCCACCCTTGCTTTATACGAAACAGTCTCGTTCACGAACACTATACACGCAATAGTAGTAATATTCATCGCCCTAGAGTGTCAACCACTCTTTGCCAAAAGGGACCATACCATTCGGGAATCGTTCTATATAATTCCCTGCCCAAGAATATAAAAGATATTATGAAATTGAATATCTTCAAATCCGCGGTTAAAAACTACCTCCTGCACCAGTGCTTCTACACTGTAAAGAATTTATTGATTTTAATAAAAGTTAAATTCGTCTTGTACTTTATCACGCCATTGCTGTGGCACTTTTTAAATAACTTATAACAATTTCAAAAACTATTTTCTTGCATGATTGTTGTCTTATGGCTCATCTTAATTTAGTTTTATGTGTACTCAACTTTCGCACGGTTGTGTACATTAATTCTGTAGCCCCATCCTTGTCCGGGTTTTGCTTCGGGTAGAGGCGGATTTCTTATACAGGTTCTCTAGGCTTTGTCTAGGGGCGGGTTTATTGTAACAATAAATCGTGAATTTAGTGTTATTTCAATTCTTATGATTTTTAAACACTATACTCAGAATAATCTATAGTTCGATAATAACTTGTACATGTAATTTTTTGCTTAAAATTACAAACATATTGACATTCTATTAGTATTATAACTCGCAGCTAACTTTTTATCTTATCTAGGAACTTTTGCTGAAATTTTTGAATCCGCCTCTGCCTTAGGGCCTTTGATCGGAATTGATGGGATGGTCCCTTGCTTGCTTCCGGAGAGTAAATTAATTTGTCCTCCACGTGGTCATACGCTGCTTGTATTTTTTTGACAATAAATTTAATATTAATGTTTTTTTTAGTTTTTAGAGAGTTTGAGACGCTCCGACTCTTCTTGCCATGATGTCCCTGGTCCCCCGGAATCCGATGACCAGGTGAAGTCAGTCCACTGACTGATGTCCGGGGTAGTGGATTTTTTTCCTTCTTTTCCATCATGTTTTGTCAAGTTGAAACTTTGTTTGTAGTGTTTACCC
>NNCF01126217.1:144934-206040 GCA_002313205.1 Laupala kohalensis | reverse complement strand
GTATATATATATATATATATAATAGACACCCCACCAGCTCATATAAATAATTGAGATAAACAATCGAGAGCAGTTCAGGAACATCATAAAAAACTTAAACAAGACCACACACAAAAGAGAACAGGAAATGCATGTCATTTTTTGTCGTTAAGTTGCTAACTAACTCACAATAATGGACACTATCGCATTCCTCAACTCATTTAAAGCTGGTCTACAGAAGGCGTACAATGACTTGGTACTTTGTATTGACACATGGATCAGTGCGCTGGAAGAGGTCAATAAGAACACGATCGGCCGTGGGACTAGTCAGGAATTCTCGCCGTCCTTCCAACTGCTATCACCCGGTTAGACCAACATCACATGCACCACCCCAACTCGTCACTCAGAATAGGTTTAGTGTGTTAGATGACATGTCCCTGTTTCCTCCCTTACCTACTCGTTTCATCCCTTCCCGTCCAGTACCCAAACCTGTTCACAAACCACGCACTGGTAAGCACAGCCGCCCAAAATCACGTCAAGTAGTGCTACCCAGAGATGAAGCCAACAATTCCACGCAGAAATCAAACATGCTCATATTAGCTGATTCGCACGGTCGTCAGATGTCCTCAGTTTTGCGTGGATTGCTTCCTAGCCAGTTCTCAGTCTCCGGTTTTTTTAAGCAATACGCTCGTTTGGCTGAAGTTATTCGAGAACTGGACACATACACTAAAAAACTCACAGAGCGGGACACAGTAATCATCATGGGTTGGGCAGAACGATATTTTGGGTGGTCATTTCCACGCATCTGAACATCTAAAACTGGCCTCTCGGCACACAAACATAGTACTCTCTAGCCTGCCTCCATGCTTCAACGTTCCACAAATAAACCACGAAATTAACCCAGCAAAGATCTCCCTAAAACATCACCTGGCAGACACAAAAATCACATTTTTTGATTTGCAACCACATCTGACTGCCAAGGACTTTACCCAACACGGTTTACATCTGCGACCGTCTGGGAAAAATCACATCTGACCTCACATCATCTGCCTGTCCCTTTACCCACTACTACATCTCCTCCTCCTTAATCACAATTCAATCCATATTTATAAATAATTTGCGTGAAGAAACAAGGAAAGAAGTTTACAATTGCCAAAACACCGACGACAAATTCAATGCATTTATCTCAATATTCCTAAAACATTACAACTCTAGCTTTCCCATAAACGTGTAGAATTTGCGCAAGCCGAGTTGGTGGAGCACTATACTATTCATTTCGTGCTCTTTTTCGTACGCCACTGAAATATTGCCTTTGCTACTCGCTCAAGGAAAGATCTTACAATCAGCTCGCACTACGGACACGACCTTCTGAACCTTTCTTGACTTATGGTCGATACTTCCGCAAAAATATGAAAGTTGGAGTTTTAATTCCCGGAAGGCTGCTCAGCACACGCAAGAAATCTCATGCGATGATGAACGCTCACATCTCATACAGCGGCTAACAATATGTCATGAGATGTCCCAGCGACAATTAAAAAGACGTCGAGGCATCTGTCGGTTTCTTGTGGCTTCAGGTGGACGGGTCAGCCTCAGTCAACGAGCTATGACGTCTGGAAAATGAGATGTTTTTAGCAATGCCTGATAATGTGACGATCGCGAATAGATAGTAGTGGGACCCTCGTCGGCTCTGCCAACTCTACATTGTCTCTCTAGCCCTATCAGGTACATTCACACCTTCTCCTTGGGGCAGTGATGGGGCGGACACTTGCTTGCTTCTTGAGATTATATTAGCTTATTATCCTCCAAGTTATCATTATCAGGTTTTAACTGCATACTAGACAATCAATCATTTGATAATTTGATTTAATTGAATTAGACCTGCTGATAGTTTCTAAGCCAAGCATGTAATTTAATAATATCTGGCCCACAAAACCATGCAGCTACCATAGATTGAAGAAACTTCATGTTTAGTTTGATTAACTTGGCGTGTTTCCTGTATGAATATCCTTCTAAGTTCATTGTTTGAAAGATTTTATTACTTGTTTGTGATGTGTTTTATCAATATCTTCATCCAGTGGGAATACTAAATATTATGATAAATGGTTTGAAACATTTAATAATTAAATACAAGATATTTGTTTGGTTTGTTTTGATGGTAGACTAATAACCTCTTTTTATTTATTACTAGACCTTGTCACACACAATACCGACTATTTTCTTCCTCTTTTTGTTGTTGTTGTTTTTGTGGGGCTTTAGGGTTCGTCAAGGTCATTAGAGCCCTTCTCTTCTTGTTAAATACGACTGTGATAAAATGGCAATGTTATGGTTTTGGATTGATACTTTTATTTTACAATAATAATTCCATTTTTAATCAAATACTAAAGGAAGGAAAAGCCTGCGATAATAAAAAAGGATAGGTACAAAGAAAGATCGGGTTTTGAAAGAAAGTTACTAAGAAATGAGCAATACATATTTTTTCCCCTTCATAATTTGGCGTAGATAATACAATTTACATCTTTCAAGGTAAGCACTTCAAAATAAAATTGACAAAAATGTGTGATACTTTGATTCCAGTAAAAATTACCTTCATGAATACTTTGAGAAAAAATTATTACACTGTATTTAGTGGGTCATGATCCTCCTTGGAAATTACTATTTCCACAACTCCTTTAAACTCATTGCTGAGTTTTGAAGCTAAGGAGTTAAGAAATCCACGCTCTGAGTCACTGTGATTGCACAAGATGACATGGCTGCCATTGTGCACAGCATCAAGAACATCATGATGTAACATCTCACCAGTGAGATATAAATCAGCATGCACTCCTTGAAGCACCGATGTTCCAGATCCAACACATATAGCAATGGTACTTACTGATGCATCTAAACATTCACATGATAAATAGTCAATCTTCGGGTAAAGTTCTATTTTAAGAAAGTTGAAGGAAAAAAAACCAAACATTATTATTCACAATTTGAACAAAATTATTAATATTCTTTTAACCTACAATATTACAAGAAACACAGATAAAAAGAAACTTACTAATAAATTGGATCTTTTAATTAGCAATAATCACAGAAAAATGTAAATTCAAATATAACATTCAAATCATTCAATAAAAGTTATCAATAAAGGACTTTACACAAAAACCCATACAACAATCATTTTAAAAATTGTTTCAACATCAATTAAAGTGGATTATGTATGGCATTGGTTCTCCAAACAAACAGCAATGTACTACTTACTCATATCACATCCTGGTACCAGAGCTAGTCTCAAGAAGGGTCTCTTTATTAATGATTTCACAGAGTCAACAATGTCCTTAACAGGTAAAGGGTGTTTCAAAGTACATATCCTTCCTGTACCACACTGGGGAATAGGGACCTGATAAACAATGAAAGAGAGATCAAAACAAATACATTAAAATGCAGTAAGATGAATGGATTTTAATTCCTCTGAGTGCTAGAGAAATATCTTGTTGTTTTTAAAATTATAATTTGGGAATTATTTGGATAGTGCATATTAAACACAATTACATACAAAAAGAAATGTGAAAATACTTTTAATGAAATTCCAACTTAACAATAGCTTGTGTTAAAACAAATTTTGACATCTTTTGGAACAACACCTCATTCCTCAGAGCACATTTTTAGCAGAGGGAATTAATCCTTAACAAAGCAAATGTCCCTTCACAGTGTGACAAATATAGTGTTATACATTTTTGAGTTTGTGATCAGATTGAGCTCCGATTTTTGATTCAGTCCCCTGCACAGGAATCGACCCTGTGTCCCTGAGATTCACAGGTCCAAAGCTTTAACCAATGAGAAAAGGGATACAGGTTAAACTGCTGCTCCAGGCACAAAATATTAGCTCAAAACTTCTTGACTTATAAAATTTTGTAATTTGAAATACCGTTACAGACACTCAATAGTTCTGGGGGAGAACACAATTTTTAGTTAGGTAAGCTTGTCTCAGTTATAAATATAAATAAATAAAATTTATTGTCAAAAAAAGCAGTACAAATCGCGTATGACCACGTGGAGGACAATAAACTAATTTACTCTCCAGAAGGAAGCAGGGGACCATCCCATCAATTCCAATCAAGGGCCCTAAGGCAGAGGCGAATTGAAAAATTNAAAAATTTCAGCAAAAGTTCCTAGATAAGATAAAAAGTTAGCTGCGAGTTATAATACATATATAATGTCAATATGTTTGTAATTTAACGCAAATATGTTTGAAAATTTACATGTACAAGTTATTATCAAACTATAGATTATTCTGAGTTAAGTGTTTAAAAATCATAAGAGTTGAAAAAACACTAAATTCACGATTTATTGGTACAATAAACACGCCCCTAGACAAAGCCTAGAGAACCTGTATAAGAAATCCGCCTCTACCCGAAGGAAAAACGGAGAAAAACCCGGGCCAGGATGGGGATAGCTAGTAGGTAACTGAAAATATGAAAAAACAAGGCAAACACGAAGGATGTAAGCTATAAATTAATTGTAACTAATTATCAACTAGACGATCCTGACTATTTGGGAGTCAGTTTTTGTTGCTTTGGTATGTTATGGTTTCCCTTTCATTAATTCACAAGATAAAACAAAAATGTATAAAAATGCACTTCCCCTTACTACCCTCTTCAAATCAAAATTTTGGAAAAATCTCCTTTTAGTAAGACTTTACAATATAAAAGAAAATTGTATCCAATTTTCATGTTCCTATCTCTAATTAATTTTTGTCTTTGTTGATGACAAAGTTAGTGAGACAGTCAGGTACTCAGGAGACTGATTAAAGTAGTAAATGAACCAAACTTTCGAGTTCTTAGGGAGAAGAGCTCCAGGATTTCTTTGTCTTCACAGACAATACAACATGTGTAGACCACCTACACCCCACAGTAAACCCCGTATGTTCTACATTATGCAGCAGGCATGGAAGTCAGTAGTAATAGAAATCAAAATATGTGAAAACAAAGATAATACAGGTCTGCAACCAAAAAACTGCATAAGATAAGTTGACAGTTTCTTGTAGATATTTTCTCACTAAAACCAAAATAAAACAGTAAAAAAATTCCACCATATTTCATTTTCTTGCAAAAATCATTAATTTTAGTTTAACTTTACCTGAAATTTTACTCCAACTTCAAATCCGGTATCCTATTATTAGTTCCAAAAACCATATTCAATTTATAATTATTTCTAACTTTAAAATTACATTCATAAGAATTAATCCAAAAAATAATACAAATAGAATATGGAAGGGATGAGGGGGGCAGTGAAAGGTGTGGTTGGGTGGGTTTTACATGGTTGGGTTGGGAATTACATGAGAGTATTAGTTTCCTGAATAATGTTAAAACTCTGCTCCTGGTTAGGCATTCAAAATAATTTCTCAAACTGTGAAGTTTGATTACAATTGCTAACTCAGGTATACTGCAAACTGTGTGCACACTTGCTTTGATGAAACGGAAAAAGAATGAATTGGGAATAGCAGAGCAATTATTAGTTTTGCCCTGTACATAATCCTTCCTTTCATATTTACTTATCAACTTTTGTTGTAAACCAAATGAAATGGTCTTTTGTATTGTTTTTCATAATGTGTTCTTCTTCTTCTTCTTCAGTTGGCTCTACAGTCCCAAATGGACCTTCGCCTCCTCGACAAGCCTCCTCCATTTTTCCCTGTCTTTTGACGCCAACTTCCAGTTAATAATCCTGGCTTTCTTCAAATCTTCCTCCACACAATCCCACCATCTACTTCTTGGTCTTCCTCTTGTCCTCACTCCATCCAGTTGGCCATTTACCACCTTCTTTACAGTTCTGCTCTCATCCATCCTATTAACATGACCCAGCCATTTCACTCTATTTACTCTTATGTACACGACAATGTCAGTATCTTGGTACAACTGCGCTATTTCGTTATTATACCGTACTCTCCACTGACCATTCTCCTTAACCCCTCCATAGATTCTCCTGAGAATTTTCCTTTCAAAGATTTTCAATCTTTCACATACTCCTTTTGTTAATGTCCATGTCTCAGCACCGTACATAATCACCGGTCTTATTAGTGTTTTGTATATCCTAATTTTGGTTTGGCGTGGCACGATATGGTTTTTAATTAATGGAAGTAGAGCAAAATATGCTTTATTAGCATTTGTAATTCTTCTATCTATCTCCATATTTATTTCATTTCTAGCTGTAAGCAACGTTCCCAGATAAATAAATTCTTGTACTACATCAAATTTATGTTTACCAATGATAATTTTGGTATCTTTGATATTTTTCCTTCTGGAGACTGTCATAAATTTTGTTTTTGCTTCATTTACTTTCAGACCAAGCCTAGAGGTATATTCTTCCAACTGGATGAATTTCTCCTTCACATCCTCCACTCTCCTCCCTGATATCACTATATCATCCGCATACGCTAGTATTTGGTGTGTTCTATACAGAATGTTCCCACGGTAGTCTATTCCAGCCATCCGAAACGCTATTTCCAATGCTACGTTAAACAACATCGGGGCTACACTATCTCCTTGTCTAAATCCTGTTTCAAGGCTTATTTCTTCCGATATATTTACACCTGTTTTAACTTTGGCTTGGTTCTCTTCATTCATTAGCTTGCACATCCCTACCAACTTTTTAGGTATTCCCATCTCATGCATCTGATCCCACATTTCTTCTCTCCAAATACAGTCGTAGGCGGACGTAAAATCGAGAAATAGATGGTGTGTAGTAATATTTCTTTCCCAACATTTGTCCAATGTCTGTCTCATAATACATATCTGGTCTATTGTTGATCTATCCGACCGAAATCCACACTGATACTCTCCAATCAGCTCATCTACATATGGTTTGAGTCTATAACACACTATTTTAGACAACACTTTGTAGCCTGTGCAGAGTAAGGTGATGGCTCTATAATTGTCACACAACGTTTCATCCCCTTTTTTGTGTATTGGATTAATAATTCCACATTTCCATTCCCTCGGTATTACTTCCATTTCCCAAACTTTCGTAATCAGTTGGTGCATAATTTTCATCATCGCATCCCCACCACATTTATATAATTCACTCTGAATTCCATCGCATCCTGGCGCTTTACCACTATTCAAGCTTGCTACAGCTTTTTTAATTTCTTGTACCGATGGTGGAGCTACGTCTGGTTCCGCTGTTTGGTATTCCCCATGTTTCTCATATCCCCTCATACTTCCATCCTCTTTGTACTGAAAATGATTCGCGTAGTACTCTGCCCATCTACTCGAAATTTTGTTTCCCTCCGTTAGAATTGTTCCATTATGCGCTCTAATGATTACTGCTCTAGGTTTGAATCCATTCTTGATGTATTTGACTTCCCTGTACCATTCTCTAGCTTCTCCGCAATTGTACTTTTCCTTAATATTTTCCATCTTACTATCCCACATTTGTCTCTTTTTCTTCCTATACAGCTTGTTACACTCCTTTCTTTTTCCTTTATATGTTTGTTCGTTTTGTCTTGTCGGTCTTCTCCTGTACTTTTCACACGCCATATTCCTTTCATGGAGAGCCTTTCCACATTCTTCATCAAACCACTCATTTCTTTTCGGTCTTCCCTCCTTCCCTAGCACCTTCCCCGATATCTCTACTATGCTTCCTCTTACATTTTTCCACACCTTTTCTACATTTGAATCATTCTCATTGATTTTCAGGAGTGCATTTTCTAGCTCTTTACAATATTTCTCCTTGTATTCCTTATTTTCTAATTTTTTAACATCCCATTTCCCCATTTCACTTTTCTTTATTTTTGGTGTCTTACTAACTTTCAAATTAACTTTGGCCCTTACTAGAAAATGGTCCGTTTCTATCTTTGCTCCCCTCATACTTCTTACATCATTTATATTCTTACAGTGCCTCCTGTCTACCACTACATGATCTATCTGATTCAAATATCGGCCGTCAGGTGATCTCCAAGTACCCTTGTGACATCTTTTGTGTGGATACCATGTATCTGAGACCGCAAGGTTTTTACCATTGGCTAGATCCACTAACCTTCTTCCGTTATTGTTAGTATTTTCATGTATGGTATACGGTCCACATGCTGGTAGCACATACCTTTCCTTGCCCACCTGGGCATTGAAATCCCCCAATATGACTCTCATGTCATATGATGGTATAGTGTCGATGACTCTCTCTAATTCAGCGTAGAAAATCTCCTTTACATCATCCTCCTTCTCCTCTGTAGGAGCATGTACAGATACAAATGTAACATTATAAAATTTCATCCTAAGTCTAATGAGACAAATTCTTTCATTTATTAACCTATAATCTATCAAACTGTGTTGTACCCTACCACTTAAATAGAACCCTGTGCCAAATTCATGTTTTCCTTCTTCTTTCCCACTATATACAATTGTGTATTTTCCTTTAGATTCCACACCCTTCCCGATCCACCTAATCTCTTGCAGTGCACATATATCCATTTTAAACTCTGTCATTTGCTTTTCTAGTTCCTTTACCGCCCCCTTTCTGTATAATGTTTTAACGTTCCAGGTTCCAATATTCATTACCTTATTCAATTGCCTATTTCCGTCATACTTGGGATTCCATTTCCGAGGCTTCTGAGTTTTCCTAACCTTAACATTTTTTACAGAGATAGGGTGTCAACCTAAACCTAACCCCCTGAGATCCGGAGGACCAATGATTTTTGGTCGAGGTTTACTCCCCTAGGGCGGTTGGTTCCACTACACCTACAGAGGCCCCCCTCCCCCTTGGTTTTCTGTCAGGGTTTCCTTCCCTTAGCCTATGGCTCCCGTTTGAAGGCGCCGGAGACTCGCCTTTCGCCTGTTCTCGTTAGCCACAACACAATTTGGCTTAGGCAACCGACTCGCATCCGCTGCCATCTCCGATGAGATGGCGCAGAGTCGAGAAGGTACCCATGGCCACCAGCATCTCAGAATCTTAAGCTAAGGTTCTGAGAGCCACATGTTGTGTTGCCCAGGGGTCCCCACTAGGAGGTGAGAATCAGACTTGACTGACAGAGCCCTATTTAACGGGACAGCATGCAGGCACTTAACGGTATACACTTATAGGCATTGTGTATCCCACCTGCACCATATCAGCCCATGTCTCAACTTGATAAGCAAGTTCAGGATAATGGTTGATAATTAAGTCACTCAGTTTACATTCTGCATTCAAACATGACTCTGCTTGTGTTTTAGTTCCGTATCACAGCTCCATTATGTTGTGTTATTTCCCTGGACAACTTGGGTTCTATTTGTGGTAGATACAGTATTAAAAGTCAACAAAGAAGCATAAGTATTTTGCTTATTTCAAAAATGAAACTTGGGGATCAAGAAAAACCTTAGGCTTCTCACAAGGAGAACTGAAGGTGTAAGGAAGACCCTTGTTTGTGATTTAAGGGTAAGAAAAACTCATTTTGTTTTGGCATTTCTATGATGTGGCATGAACAGCACAACCACACGACTGATTGTTATTTCTGTTTGGTAGATGTGATAGGTTTTAATATAAAACATTACCCAAACCTTAATTCAGCTACTTGTCTATTGTCTCATAGCTCTGAAATACCAGTTCCCCTCCCACCTACCAGTTTGGAATATATACCAAGTGATTTGGAGGATGGAACAAAATTACCACTCCAAGATGAAATAGCGCAGATACATTTATTGATGAGGTGCCCCAACTTCTTTCTCAAAGTGAGCTCAAAGACAGTCCGCAATTTAGACCTTCTGAAGATGCAGCCGAATTGCCACAGTCAAAAACAAAAAACTTGCTGCCTCCTGGAACATTATTCTCATGTTACAGGCATCTAGAGAAGAAATTTACTTATCTTTTTCTCCAATAAGGGGAAAAAAATAGTAATATTTAAGGGCTCATGAAATGCATTGAAATAGAATATGATCCAAATCAGTGGCACCTTATTGATTCATTTACAATAAATCCCAAAGCAGTCTTTATGCATAAAATACATTTGCATTGATTCATAAGAGACATAGCACATTTGGAAGAAAACTATAACAATTTAGCTGTGATTCTTGAGAAAGTCAACTATCAAGTACATCAATGAAGGGAGAAAATAGTGGAGACTTCAAAATATTAATCACATTGATGAGCTAGCAGGCGGTTATACAAAACATCCCTGCTTCTAATGCCTTGGGGGCAGTTGAGCTAGTGACTTCCGTAGGACTAAAAGTGAGTGAACACTTCAAAGTGCCTTAATCCCCAGTGAAAAATAAAACATGATTAATACACCTGAAATGTTTCATAACCACCTCTCCATCTTAATAAAAATAATAAATTTACAGCCAAAAAAGCAGTTATATTGGCATAAGAACACATGGAGGACAATAAACTAATAAATCAGGGCCACTGACTAAATAGGGGCTCACAGATTATTAGGACTCACGAAGAAGTATGTCAAATCACTGCCAAAAGAGAAGTTAAGTTTCAAATATTTGTGTTCCAAGTTCTCAAAACTGAAGCCACGTTGAAGAAAGGAGTTTTTACTGTCCTGACATGTATACTATTATCCGACCCCATTTTTCCATGGAAGGAAAATAAAAAGAAGAATGGAACTCATTCAAGGACATAGTGCACGAGTTTTTGGGTGACACAAAAGACCCTCTCTAGAAAACTGTTATACAATGCATGTTGGCTACTCAAGCTCAAGGTTGCAAGATGGGCTTAAAAGTTCATTTCTTACACCCACATGTCATCAATTTTCCCAGAAACTTTGAAACTACAGTAATAAGCAGGGTAAATGATTTTACCAGGATGTCCATGATACAGAAATGCACTACCAAAAGATGGGATGTTAATATGCTAGCCTGACCACTGCTGGATGATCAAGTAGGAAATGAAAAATGGAAAGCGAAAATACTTTCACACAAGCAAGATTAATTAAATAGGCATAGGAGAATAAATTGTGCAATGGCAATAAGATCTAAAATAAAGTCTGAACTTACCAGTAGGCAGCAAAGTCCAAACTTTTTGGTTTTACTAACACTAACCTTACCTTAAAAATGCAAAGAGAAACATACCTCATCATATTTTGTTATGCTCAGTTGTCCTTCTGAGTAACTATCATGAATTTCATTAAATATATTCACTATTTTTGGAAGAGTTTTCTTTGTGCATGGAATGCTAATTTTGGTCATTTGATTAGCTGTTCCGGTTCTGTCTCAACAAACAAAAATTCATTTTACTCTATAACATATCATTTGTAGATTTAAAACTATACATCACCATAAACAAATAAAATATTTTGAAGAGAAGAAAAAGAGGGTAAATTTGAATGGACTACATGTCAAATATACTTAATTTATTTACGATAGTTCATTTTTTATCCACACTTATTGAATAATAATCATATAAATATAATTAATGCAATATAATATTTTTAATATAACAAATTAAGTTATTATGGGCTGCAAAATTTCTCTCTTGTATTTGGTAAATATCAATCTAAGCATAAATAAAAATAAAATTTTGTATCTGGTGACAATCTCAGAACTTCCGCGATCGGAGTCAATATAACATTGTTTATCCAGGACAAACCACATCTCAGTAGACATAACTACCAACATTTCGGCCATCTGATGAGTAGGACAGTGACTCAGGTCTGCACAATTCTAACATTCCCTGAAGAAGGCCACAGAAAGATGTCCAAAATGTTGGTAGTTATGTCTACTGACAAGTGGTTTGTTCTGGACAAACAAATTTATAATCTCAAATCAAAATTCCAGCTATCCTTACCAATATTTCAAATCTGAAAAGCATTCCTATTGTTTAATGAAAAAACAGTAAACCTTTCATATTTTCAACAGCATATTTTTTTGCAAAAAGACACCTCTCATTGCAATTAACACTCACTACCCGTTTTGGCTTGAAGTAAAATTGGCTGTTCATTATGCAGTAACATTATTGGAGCTAAAAGACCAACTATCACTTTCAAACACACTCTCCTGATCAAACTAATAATTAATGATGCAAATATCTTATCACACAAAAACCATGGAATATTTAAATAAGCATCAAACTAATTTATTTTTACACTGAAACTAGTTATTAATTCATTACAATGAACAAGGTTTTAAGTTTTCATAAATGATGTTATAATATAAAAAGAATGTACACTTTAGTTGAATTAAATAGGTAATTTTCACATACATAAAGTGAAATTCTTTGGTCATTATTCGACAAGTGTGCTATCTTAAACAAAAATTCATTTAGTGGTCTGCCGTGTATAAAATAATGAATTTTGAGGTCTGTCACACCTGAAAGGGTGGTGAGCACTCTTCTAGACAACTTACAAATCCTTCAATTACTTTACATTGCTTAAGAGTGTTTTATTTATAAACATGGCTAATCAGCTCATATGAACAAGAGGTACCCCCTCCTTTTAGACACTTCAATGATCTCAGATGTTCTCAGTATTTTCATGACAAATATATATAGTGCCAACACATTATGAAAAACAATACAAAAGACCATTTCATTTGGTTTACAACAAAAGTTGATAAGTAAATATGAAAGGAAGGATTATGTACAGGGCAAAACTAATAATTGCTCTGCTATTCCCAATTCATTCTTTTTCCGTTTCATCAAAGCAAGTGTACACACAGTTTGCAGTATACCTGAGTTAGCAATTGTAATCAAACTTCACAGTTTGAGAAATTATTTTGAATGCCTAACCAGGAGCAGAGTTTTAACATTATTCAGGAAACTAATACTCTCATGTAATTGAAACTAGCACAAGACTCAATCAGTAACTGAGGAACTAATAATTAAAACTGTCCTTAGAAAAATGAATATGTTTGAAGAGAAAATGGAAATTTTTTTTCCATATAATTCTGTAACACCACTTTAATGCTTTCCCCCCCAGGGGACTTACATCGAGTAAGTATGTGCTTGGCGAACACAGGGCCCCGAGCTGAGTCTGGCATTACTTCCACTTACTTGTGCCATGCTCCTTCCTTTCTCTTTCCTGATCTCCCTTGGTCACCTCTTGTTCTTTTCGATCCTGACGCCATTAGGGCTAGGGTATCTTTCATTTTCCTCTTTCCTCTTCTGTTTTTTCTTTTTTTAATGTTTTTAGTAAAGTCGTGAGATATGTTGGGATTTGAGTTTTGAGTTGTAATTCAGGAGGGTTTTTAGTGGGTATGGCTGAGTCATTCAGCGAGTCCCACATNCACACGCGGGGAGAGTCATGTTGGCTCTCCCTAGTGCGTAACTGCATTTTCCCTACCTGTACAAGTTTTAAGGGCTCTAATGACCTCGATGTTGACGAGCCCTAAAGCCCCACAAAAAAAAATTAATGCTTTCAAGCTGGAATGAATCTAGTGTAGTTGTCAAAGAGCTCTCAAAGTCAGTGAATTCCTCTTGGTGGAGTAAATTCAAAATTAAGCAATATGACGCACTTAATTGCTACAACGAGTTCATTTCTTTAAGGACACACCTTTCGATTACATTAGTATGAGAAAATAACAACTGGATTATAATGTACTCACGTTTCAAACAAGTATCCACCTTGTTGCAGTTTTTCACCAAACTCACCCATAGCAGGTAACTGACCATGAGTTGCTTGAAATGTAACCTCAATTGAATGAGAGGGAGTTCCGGGACAACAGGCTTCTTTCAGTGGTTCCACAACACAGTCTAAACCTGTAGGTAAAGAACACTTGCAAAATTTATCTCACAACATAAACAGTGCAAGTACATTAGATTTTTACAAAGATGCTTCTTTTGAGTTTCCTAATATAATGGTTTCAAATGTAGTCCTTTTAGACTACTAGCATGAGTAACTATATACTACCATAGCATACGAAAATAAGTTACCATTTATTTCAAACAAAATATAAGGAAAGAGAATTCAAATGTCTATACTTGACTTAACTACTCAATAGACAGAAGTTCTCTAAAGGCTCAAAAATCTCAAAAGACCTAAGGCCAACGATTCATGCTGCTTTTAAATGAAATAGCCAACAAGTATACTGAAATATAGATATTTACATTTAAATTATATATTCTTTATAATCCTTATCTCTATAAAAAAAAGTATTACAAATTGTTAAAAAACTATACAAGTTATGTAATTTATAAAATAATGCTATTCTTGCTATGTATCGAATTAAAATGTTTTGTTTTACAATATCCTCACTCTAGTTTTCCAAATTATTCAAAGTATTTCCACTTTCAGATAATGAATAAAATTGAAGTGTACATTTCCCATTTCTCGCATTATACACATGAGGAAACCACACATTCCTTTTACATGAACAAAACAAAATAACCTTTCATTCAGTTTTTTATGACCCAAAATCTGGGACCCTATCCAAGGTGAGGTGTGGGAGTTTTCCTCATTCCTCAACATCTCGAGTGACTCCTTGCCCCCCCCCAAGGGGACTTATATCTAGTAAGTACATGTTTGGCAAACACGAGGCCCCGAGCTGAGTCTGGCATTACTTCCACCTACTTGTTGAAGGCTCCTTCCTTTCTCTTTCCTGACCTTCCTTGGTCACCTCTATTGTTCTTTTCGATCTCGATGCTAGTAGGTTGCGAGGGCTAGGGTAGCTTTCATTTTCCTCCTTGTAATGTTGTGGATTTGTATGTTTTGAGATATGTTTTGATATATTGTAATTCAGGAGGGTTTTTAGTGGGTATGGTTGAGTCATTCAGCGAGTCCCATACACGAGGAGAGTCATGTTGGCTCTCCTTGGTGCGTAACTGCATTTTCCCTACCTGTACAGAATTTTAGGGCTCTAATGACCTCAGTGTCGACGAGCTGTAAAGCCCCACAAAAAAGACTCCTTGGCCTACTCAGTCTACTGTAATTTTTTCCCGGGGATAAGCAGGTCGGAGCAAGATGCTGTTCCTCCTAGTGTCGTAGGCTTAGTGATTACGGAGCTCTATCTTCCCTGAACCCCATTGGTATATCTTAAGCCATGTTAAGGGAGAGTTTGTCTTTTATGAAAAAATAAATTTAAATTAAAGCAAAATAAATATTTAATTTTGCCCAAAATAAATTATTTGCAGCCATTTTTGAAAAACAGGTATGTGCAAGCTTTTTGTGGACCTCAGAAGAATATATTGTGTAATCTATATCTAAAATACAGTTTTTATCACTTTTTAAGCTGGTGGATAAATGAATAAATGATTGTTTGTTTTTAACTTTACAAATTCTAAATTAAATTTAAACAAAAGTAAGCAGCAATCACCAAATATAACACTCTTTTAAATACTCTTCGGAATTAGTCAAGATAAGATGTAATTTTTATCTACTCATAAGCATGACAGCTTGAATAGATACCTTTTAGGTCTCACAATCCCAGATTATGAGAAACTTTTTCCAGTCAAGTCTACTCATGAACAATATTTCTCCTAAACAGCACGATTTGAGTAAGCTTCTAAAAACTAAAGTAAACAACACTAATGTACTTTCACGTTATTTGAACTATGTTTTCATTGAATATATAAATTAATTTTAGAATTTATATATAAACAAGCACAATTATCAAAGTGCAGTACAAATAAGTTAACCAGCAAACGTTAATTAGAAAATTAAAACGATATCTGGAACATACCAAATGCTGAAGCCATCCAGTCATTAACCCCTCCATGTACGGAATCATAACTAGTATGAGGAGAAAAAACAGCAATTCTGTTTTCAATGCATTTCACAATTACTCGCTCCTAAACAAAAATACATTGAATATTAACTCGTGATAGAATAAAATTAATTTTTAATGAATGACTTTTACCTTCCAAGTTCTTGTTGTTAAGGATTTCAAAGGAACAAATATTGGAGGATGATATGATATTATTAAGTCGGCCTTCAAGTTTAAAGCTTCTGTAAGTACTATTTCCGTCAAATCATTAGTCAAAAATAACTTTTTAATTAGTTTAGGAGTAGATGGCTCAACTAACAAGCCAACATTATCCCAACTCTCAGCCAAAGATAAAGGAGCTATATTTGATAATTTCTCCACAATTGTTTTTATGGGAAGACCAATATTTTCTTCAACCATTGTAGTTTTACAATTGTACAATCGATATTGTAGTTTACAAATCTTGCTTAGAGGAAAGTCTTGACGATTCAGAAAATCCACATGCAACCAATTATGTGATAATCTGATAGTTCTGAAAATAGATTTCATCAGTTTCTCTAGCAATAAATATCTTGAAGAATTAGACTTCAAATCTGAAATCACACAAAGAATAATAGTAGTAGCTTGTTGAAAGTGTAACATAAAAACAATATTTTACTTTAGAACCAATAGTTATTAATAATTGTGTTTTGGGCCCATAAATTCTTCGGGCAATGGGATCAAACACAACCCTAGATATAATCACCATTTTATTAATGATAATTTTATAACTTTTTACCATTTCTCTTCAGGTGATCTAAACATTATACTTTAATTTAACTTATCTTTCAGATAACTTAAGAGAATCCCCTTTTCATGAATTATCACATATGTTTAGAAATATTTCTCTGGATAAGGCAATTAGTGCACTTCATATGGAGCTCCTATCCCCACCGACATCCTTTACTACTCCTGCATAGAACTTCAAGCAGTTGCTTAGACTCTCCCTCTAGGGAGGAAAGTGACTTAACCCCTCACCCTACCACATAGTATCTTGACCTATTCTGTAATTAAATATTTGATCTCAGATGCAAGAAATGAAAAGGGATGATATAGATAAGTATATACAGAGGTAAAAGCATTCTAAACATTTGTGTGTTAACAAGTAATTATATTTAGAAACTTTCATACAATTAGCTCCACATTTTTGGTATATACAATCAAATGAACTAATATAAAAATGATTTAATTAAAATAACATATAACATTGAGGCATTCAACAATATGTTCAGTTATCATCCAACTGCCACACTCTAATTTCTCCATCATCACTAGCTGAAGCAAGTAAGCCAGGAATACAAGAGTTCCATTCAACAGCATTGACATCTTGGCAATGAGCATTGTGATATGTAGTGACTAACACAAAAGTAGGTGCATGTTTGTCCGAGTCCTCTGCTTCTTTAAAAATTCGTATGGCATCATCACCACAGGCAGTAGCAATTACATTATTTTTATGACACCACGAAATGTCATAAATTGCACGAGTGTGATAGCCAGATAGTGTACAAACACATTTCCAAACAGGATTATTTTCTGGAGTGACGATTCCTTCACTATTATTTGGAAGATATTCCTGCCAAATTTTCACACTACAATCATCACTGCATGTAGCAAGTCTTGTGCCTGTGCTATCAAAGGCAAGACTCCATACAGTTGAAGAATGCGATGATAAAGTAGCAATGCATGTCCAATCATTATCCGCAGAATCTTCCTTGAAGAGTTTTGCTGTATTGTCGTAACTTGCAGATGCTAAGATATCTAGGTGAGGATGCCACACAACTTTTTTAACATCTTGTGTATGAGCATTTAATACAGCAGCACATTCATATTCATCTTCTATTACTTCCCACACCCAAACACTTTTATCACGACTGCAAGTAGCTAATAGTTGTCCTGAACGTGACCAGGCAACACTTTTAACTTCATTTTCATGGCCTTCAAGTGAAGATATACAATCAAATTGTCCGTCCTTTTTATCCCATATACCAGTTGTAGCATCAAAACTTGCTGATGCCAACAAATTACCACATGGAGACCATGCAACTTCTCTTATAGTACGTTGATGTCCTTCACTCAAAATTTCTTTATTAACCCATTTACCCCCTTCTTTAGACCACAAGCGTACTGTTTTATCCTCCCCGCACGATGCTAAACATGTTCCCATGGGATGCCATGAAACATTCCACACACGACCTTCATGTCCTATCAAAGTTTGTACAAGGCTGAGTTTGCCCATCTCACCTGAAATTAAATCGAAGTAACGTATCCAATAACGTTTCTAAAATTTTCAATCTCAACTTGAAAGTACAACCACTAATTCGAAATACAGCGGACAACAAGGGGTCACCAGCCAGTCTCGCTCAAACTGCAGAACACATGTTCCTGCGTGAGAGCACAAACTTCATCGTGTAAACATCAAGTCTCGACCACAGATTACTCGTCACGCAACGTTCTCAATGATATAGTCTCCGACTTATCTCTAGTTCTATAACAGAATCCTATTCTTGTCAGTCCGAGTTGTTATAATGTTCCGAGGGCGAACTTGGATATTGTAATGTCATGTATAATAATCTGATGCAGTCTAACTACCGACTGAACCGGATTAAACTTGCATGCTCCCACCTATGCTCAGCCTATGCTGCACTCGCGATCAGCTCGCGATGCACAAGATAACTTATCCCTAATTAACTGAAAATACCACATATGTGCGTCCGTTGGTACGCTAATCACGTAAGAGAACCACTTATCCACGATTAACGTGATTCGTTTCTTTATTTATAGATACGTTCTCTGATAAGGTTTTAAAACACGTTTCTATTCATAAAGCAGTAAAAGCATTGACTGTAATTAAGCATCAAGTAAGAAAAACTCAATCTTCTGAAAGGTTATTGCGCTCGCTGGAGAAAATGGTCAGGTACACATGGTAGTCAGGGTAGGTGTTTATGGGGGGCGGGGGGCATTTAGACGTCCGTAAAGTTAGCACCCACACTTTCTCAAATGAAACTGGAAACATATGCTTATTATTACAAGCTAATTTTGAGCCCCACTGGAACCCCTAAAAACGAATTTTGAAAAGTAGGAGTGCTGAGTAGGCAGTGCTAACCACGGTGGAATTAACCAAAGGTATCGCGTGACGCATCTGAGTGGAGAAGGAAAAACGTCGACCAATCATTTTTCAGCCAAAACTGGCCATCAAGATGGCGCGAAGAACAAACACGACCGGGGACTTGCGGTTGTGGTGCTAATAATGAGACGATGCGAGGTGGGAAATGAAGTTTGCCATAAGTATTTTTGTTATTGACACCAGTTTTAAATTAAACCCACTAATTTTATATTATATTCCGTACTTACAAGTAACTGGATTTATTTTACTGTAACCACTTGACAAATTCACCCACTCTTTACGAAAGTTTTCGTCTTTGGATGTCAAAATATTGATGGACAGAAACTGAGGGGACGAGAGCAAACGGGGTAGTTAATGATAGTGATTTTATTGTCAAAAACTCAGATACAGATTATTTAGCATTTATTTGAATTTTTGCGTTTAGTGACTTGTGGAAAAGAGCTATTTGAGATGCAAAATTAAAAAACATTTAATGAAAATGTTGAAACAAATCTCAGAGACATGTATTCAGAAATACGGCGAAGCAGGTTGGCTTTGGCATAAAAAAAAAGCAATGTTAGACCTCTGACGATGATCAAAACACTTTATTGTGTTAAAATTCAGTTCCACTATGTATGCAGAAAAGTCATTAATTTATGAAACTTAATTTCCCATAAAACTCTACAACATTTTACAGTAAAGTGTAATATCACCCAGTATTTATTCATTAATTCAACTCGTGAATTTAAATTAACATAATTCTAAATTAGGATTCAGTATAGAATTCAACTAGTACCTTATTATTAACAATTTTTAAAAGAACAAACAACGCCCAATCCTTTTAATCCTCGATGGAAAACTGACATGTGTAGCATGTTATTTCAACGTTTAACCTATTTCCCCGATTATGTAGGAAGGGACAAATGTGGGCGGCAGCGTCCAAACATAAAGATTCTGCTAACACGAGTATAACGCCCACGTAAGAAAGATTCGGCAATCTCGCAATGCTGGCATTGGCTTCTCAACTTTCACATGGTCTTTACGCTCCTCCCTCATTTGCTTTCTCTTGCTGCGAGGAGAATAGTGCCAACTATACGTAATTTCGCAATTTCATTTGAGAAAGTGGGGGTGCCTTCTTTGCGGAAGTGGCAATTTAGGCTTGCCAGGTTCGCCACCCTAATTTCTGTTTCAAGGCGCCGGTTGATCAGCGGTTATTATTTTCTAGAAGCTGATATGAATAGTCAGATGGGTGAAAGCGGTGCGTTGCACTAAATTAAGTAACTTCAAAACGCTGTTAACTTACAATTATAGTACAAAACAGCTAGTGGATAGAGCAGGTAATCGTGAACATAGTTTTGGTAAGGCGAATTATCACCCCCTGCAGCGGGACGTATTGAGACCTATATCAAGATTAAAGACTCGAGTACGACCGTGCAGATCAACGCGTTATTTTTTATCTCGTGTTCCATCAGCTACGTGCACCGCGATTCAGCTTCATTTAACGTACGATGTAATTCACTTAAAATGTTCGAGAAATTCTACAATTTCAAGCAATTAAATAAAACTGACGTCGGATAACAGTACTGCTCAAAATATAACATTCAATTTTCCTACTTGGATAAAATATTTAATATTGGAGAATGTAACTACTCAGAGCTGTTGTTAAGGCAAAGTTATCTTAAGAAAAAAAAAATTTTGGAGAAAAGAAGAATTGTAAACGAGAAAGATAACGAGTAAAATGTGAATTTTTTTGGAAACTTTCTTCTCTAAAATGTATGGTTTGGCGGAAAATTAATGTTGAATCCGAACAACTAATATTTAAGGTATTGAACCTCAACGAGTTCTGGTTGTTGGAAAAAAATGTAACATGTACTACAATAAACAAAATTACTGGCGTATGGTATATTATATATCAAGTTACCAGAGTGCTAAAAACAGTAAAGCAAAAATTCACACGAAAGAAGCTAGGTCGATTTATACTATTTCATTCCGGCGCGGGCACACGAGAGAGAGAAAACAATTGAAAAAGTGACGCAGTTTTAGCAACGAATGCATCGCTCATCCGAATAAATTAAGGACCTTGAAATAAAATTTATCTATAAATCAAACTACACGCAAGCTTAGCGGGTCGAGTCTCTAAAAACATGTATCATCGTGAGTTTCAGTTTCATGCTTTTCTTGTTATTCCGTTTCACGACTGCATTGTGGTTTGACAACAAACGTGCGAACATTTGAGCGCCAAATGTAAATAAATTGTTATTGTTACAGAAATTTAAAATTATCAACTTAAATCATTCAAAAGTTTTTTGAATCAATGCCCATATTAGGTATGCAACTATGATAAGAATTTTATGGGAAGAAACTTGAAGTACTTCACAAAAAGCTTAAATACATATTTTTGAGAAAAACTGGGAACAAATTTTTATGATGACTACTGAAACACCTATAAGGAAAAATGCAGCTTTGGCTCTTGAAGATATTTGCAATGCTCAAGATATATCAGATATTGCTTCAAATCCATTACACCTTATAACTTGTTTGCAAAATAAGCGTCTCATAAATACACATGAATTATGTGTGTCCTGTAACCAGTCAATGGCTCTAGTAATGCGAAAAAATACTAAAGGTCAGTATGGCTTCTTATGTAAAAAATGCCACATTGTAACTCCTCTGAGCAGAGGAACATTTTTTGAGAAGAATAAAATTAGTTATGAAGGAGTCCTGTTGACTCTCTTTGCTTGGGTATGTCACATAAAAGCTCGCTCTGCTGCTGCACTTTTTGGGATGACGATACCAAAGGTTTTCAGGCAATATCAGTGTTTCCGAGAAATTTGTTCTTTGAAACTGAATAGTACACCAATAAAACTTGGGGGTCCTGGTGAAATAGTTGAAGTTGATGAAAATATGTTTACTATGCCATGCACTGATGAGGAGACTGATTTCAGACAACGCATTGTAGGGATGTATGCTCATAATACCAACTTGGGATTAATTTTACTGCTTGATTACAATAAGCAAGGAGAGAATTTACTAACATATATTATAAAACATGTTGTACCAGGAACAACAATTTGGTCTAACAATCTTAAAGGTCTACAAGAGCTTCCTCTACTAGGTTATCAGCATGCAACATTCCAACAGTCTCCTGGAGCACATATTGAGTATTTACGTCACTACTGGGCATCAGTGAAGACCTACCTCAGAAACAATTGTAACATCAGACCTGATCAGATTTCAAGCGATTATCTCAATGAATATATGTGGATGGGGCAGTATGGGAATACTCATTTGCAAGCATTCCACAATATGCTTCAAAACATAGGAGAATTCTTTCCTGCTAACAAGTATAAAAAAAAGCTTGAAAATGACACGAGTGAAAAAATTACTAGTTGAAAAGATTTGAGTTTTTATAAATAATTTATTGATGTATTCAATGGAATTTTCTCTGAAGAAGGGATGTACAAAATTAGGAATAAATAAAAATTAAATAAATAAACAAGCGGACTGTAATTGAATATGTATATATATATATTTGAAACCTTTTATAACCAATTATTATAAAATATAAACAATAAAATTACATAAAATCAGTTTTGTACCAATCTACTAGAACACATTGTCATGAGAGTATCATTGTGAAAACTTCCTTCCCTTCCAAAAGTGGTGGTATTTGAATGTATTTCAAAATACATTTTATGGGAATATTGAGTAAGATTCATATTGCATACCAATTCCAGAACCTTAAAGAATAAACGAAAATTTTTCATTGCAACAATAAATTCTAGTTTTGTCATGGTACACATATCACACGAGTCAAAATATCAATTATATTAACAATACATTAAGTAAAATATTGCATTAGCTATGTAGTTTCTGTCAGTTTCACACTCAGTTTGTGCTTCTGTGGAAGTGCAGTGAAAAACTACATTTAAGTTACACTATATAGCTGTCGTTATTCTAAGCATATACAGACTTGATTTAACATGATATCCAAAAGGGAACATTTAAGTAGTAAATTGAAAAACTAAAGAAAAATCACAAAATATAAATAACAAATAAGCATTAAAAAATGTATCTTTATAAAAATATTTACTTCGAATTCAGTAAAGAGAGAATATGAACAATCTTGGCACCAATGAAACTGTATGCCCAGCTAGTCTTCAGGATTGAGTACTACATTTGTTCTGGGTGATGTTTAATTTCCTAATACAGGGAAATAATCAAGAACAGCTTCTCTAAACCAAAGCAACTGATACAGAAAAAATACAACACATGAGCTAAAACCACCATGAAAATAAAATCTTTATTCTATTATTTTTATCTGTAAAATTCATGACATGGACACAAGAAAGTTGGAAGAAGAATATATAGGAACTTTCTTGCAAGAGATCATCAACACATTACTCACTATATCTAATAATAAAATGAACTCTAAATTTTTCAAGATGAAAGAGAAATAGAAACAAGAACTATGACATGGACATTTCCTAATATTTGAAATGCATATAAATCTACAACCATGAAAGTAGTTGAGCAGTAATTGATGTTACGGAATAAAAATGGCAAAATTTAAAAATTTTGAGACAATAGTAATTTTTTCCTACATTTCATGAATAAAATCTTAGTGGAAGACACAACAAATACAGGACTAGAAAGATCTGCAACTTTACTTTCCTCCTCTGTCTCACTACACTAAAACACAGTTTTTGGCACATTCTATGAACAAGAGATTCTGTCTTCAATGTCACAAACCTAAACAGAATTGAAGATCTCCATCAATCTTTATAGATTTTATTGTCACAGAAAACTAGAAAAATTAATCTCCCTCAAATGTGTAAATTTCCCCAATATACTTGGAAACAACACTTTCAAGTAATAAAAAAAAATGCATAAATCAATGTATAGAGAAAATAATATTTAAAACTTATTTAAGTCACATTAGGACCTTGGGTTGTTCAGACCTAGTTATGTTCATGAAGAAGCAATGAGAAAATAGGGGAAGGTGGCAAGTAAAATTCTTTAAGCAGTCAATACATCTAGAATAAAATGCATTCATTAGAAATCATTATGCAATTAAAAGAAAAAACTTGAAAGAAGGCAAATGAATTATTGAGCAGGCCATTGCATTATCATCATAATCATATTATGATGGAAGAAAATAAGGAACTACAATTTTACACATATAAAATGATTGTAAACCAAATCAGAATAAAATATTAGATATATACCCTTGAGAGGTACCGAAATTTAGTAAATTCACCTGCTTCAATAACAGAAAGATTGACAGACAAAATTTTGTTTGCATTACTTCATTTATCAATTTGGATAGACTTTCATAAAAATTACTAATTAGGCCAGACAGGTGAGCCCTGAGGGCAACAAGCAGCCCTTAGCAAGCTGACCTGTGGTCCACTAAACCATTTGTGTGAGCTGCATAATATGTTTCTTAGTTTAAGTAATAAAAATATTCAACAATGATTTTTATTAAATTGTCGTTTGCAGTCCTCAGTGGACCTGAAATTGGACATGCCTCAATAAGGCCAACTTTATAATTTGTATGATACTATTTACAGTAGTTGATAACCCAAATACACTCTCAAATTAAATTTTAAATTAATAAGCACAAGTCAGGAATATCTGGTATTGCTAACAACAAATATATGTTACATTTACATTGATGATCTTCCACTACTGTCATGTACACAAGACGCTTTCTTTCTCTAGTGCAAATATAATTAAATATTTCAGAGCATGACGCATTTCCAAAACTTTGGTAGAAAACTTGGTATCTAAGATCTCAAGTAAAAAACAAGCAAAATTACAAATATTTTCGTACCAAAGTAATAGGGCACTAATGGCAATAACAGCTAATATTAGTCATCTTAAGTATTAATTACAATAACTGTTTTGACTAACATAAAAACTACATTCACATGCTATAAACCTTAATAATAATGAGTGAAATTCTACCTCCACTAAAATAATTGAACCACCTTAGTGGAAAAAGTTATATTATACAAAACTGTTAAAAATGAAATGCCCACATCATAGAAAGGAACACTACATAAGCAGCTCAGCCCATCTGAAGTACTCTAATTGAATAACCCAGGAGAACATCTACAGAACTGCTGACGTTGCCATCATGTTCACACCACATGTTCCATCACCACGATACACTCTGTAATATCCCTACAATAAAAAGGAATATGAATTAGAAAATTTAATAAAGATGAATCTTATTATTATTAAAAACTAACAAACAACAACATAAATATACAATAAAATATTATGAGGATTTTCTCCAGTAAATTATGTAAACTCAGAATAAACTATATTACATGAACTTGCAATGGAATCATGTATACAAAAAACAAAAAAATTGTAATTGTGTTAGATACTCTTGTTTCCTATGCTATCTTGGTGTAAGAATTCATGTTCCAACTTCCACATCTCACACACACACTCCACAATGTCAAAGATAATGCACAACTCTAAAATTGTTCCTAGTACCCCAGACACAATCTCCACTTAGTGTTCAACAGAAGTATTTTTTTTTTTCTAACTTCACTGTAACTTTCTAACATATTTTCACCCTAAACAGAGATGAAGAGTCCTTTTCTATTTATTGGACAATCACAACAGGCCACATTCAAATCCTCCATAAGTTTATAAGACAGTTTTTTTTTTCCTTTTTGCAAAAATAAAATCTTTGTAAGTTCCTTACACATGTTTAAATTGTTAAATAAACAAAATCGTCAATTTCTTATTTTTATCCCCAAACATGTGGATACTATAGCTGTGTCAGTTTGTAAAAGCAGTTTGATATTGTTAAGTTATAAATTTTATTTAACAAAGTAATAATATGTCCACAATATTCTTTTTTTAATGATCAAGATATAAAATTACAAGTATTATAGAGTTGATCACACACAATATGCAAGTTGGATTCTTAGAAAAAATAAACACAAACTTTTTTATATTATAAAAAATATTAGCTTTGAAAATAAATTAGAAAGACCAATACATACGTTCAAACATTCTAGCAGTTAGTTTGTAATTCCTATGAAACAAAAGCTAAGCACAAAAATAATCAAATACTGGATGCAACAACATGGAAACAGTACCTGTTCACCCCATAATGGACCCCAACTGTTCTTAATGGTCCAGAATGGCATAGTGCGATTGAACATTGGGTAAGCTGAAAATAAAAATTACTTTATTAATGAATGATCCACCTTACCTTTTCCCCCCAAGAGGGACCCCAACTATTCTTAATAGTCCAGTAAGGAAGAACTTTGTGTAAATATTTTGTAGCTGAAACAAGTTTAAAGAAATATACTTTGTAGTTAAAAAATGTAAAATTCACAAAGAATATCCATAAAAAAAAATATATAAAATGATACATTAACAGAGTAAAATCTTGCCATTTCTCAGAAAAAATACAAAATGTGTCACACAGGTAGACGTAAAAATGTTATAGACATGAAGACTTCATCAGGAAGAAACTAATACAACGTCATGTATCTGGATACATTCAAATAAACACAATAAAAATGTAAACCCTGGCTAACATAGAAACAGAAAGCTGTTATTTCCTTCTCCCAGAGTTTCACACAAATTGTATGAACTTGAGTTGGGAAGGATAAAAGAGCATCACAACAAAAAATGTAGCCACTGAGTACAAAGGGTATTCCCCAGATAAGAGGGTTGAAATGCCATTCTTTTATTACAAATTTAGGACTATTTATAACATTTGTTTGAGTCCCAAGAAAAAATTCTTTGGGTAGTTTGCCCCTCCACCCCATGGGGGAAAACCTACTTTTATTTTCTTGTTAAGAGAAATTCAAATTTAAATTCAAAATGCCTCCGAACTACATGACAAATTAAACATTATTTTTCTTTACACTCTTGTTAGTTAACACCAGCACCAAATTTCAAATAATCAATTTTAAGCATGGTCTTAAAAGGTTGTATGAGTGACGCCACCCACTAATTCTACTTACATTTTTGTTTAGAACACGTTTCAAGGGCTCTAATGACCTTGATGTTGACGAGCCCTAAAACCTCACACACACACACACACACACACACACACACACAAAGAGAATGTGTTTCACAAGCCTTTGTTCCCACCCTCAACTTGCACGTTAATTTTTAATTTATTTTCATTAATTTAGGCCAAATAAGAGATTTGCATAGTAACTACAGGGTAGACACGCATGTCAGTCCTGGCCAGGAGAAGATCATAATTTATTTCTGATTTACGTATGATGTACAATGACAAAATTTAAGAAATATTAATTTTTGTCCCAGTTTGGCAATTCTTTTTTCTTTTTTCTTGTAGTATTAGAAAATGGAAAGTATAGCATGCTATTGAAGCTTATCTACATGGGGTAATAGGAGGTGAGAAGTGGGTGGTATGGCTCTGGTTGGCTGGGTTTACCAACAACTTTACCTACATGGAGGGGTTAGCAGCAGCAGCAGCAGAAGTAGCAGTAGTTGTTAGCAATAGTAAGAGTTAGTGATACTAGAAGTTTTAGGAGCTGGATAGGAGAGTTCACTTTTCAATAGTGACAGCTATATGAACTGGGACATTAATGTGAAAAGGTACAAATTTTTTCTGGCCCCACCAGGAATTGAACCCAAAGTGACTTTACAAGTCAAGAATAGTAAACAAAGAAAGGTCTTTTACATATTATTTTTACTTCAACTCATACAAATCTATTATACTGATCCCTCTCCTTTCTTCGCTTTTTAGAAATATGTGACTTTCTCGTTTTGACAATATACTTAATCATCAGAGGTCATTCTTACTGGTAGGTACACTCCATTCTCTAAAGTGTGAGTGCAATGTACTTACACTGAATATATTTTGCAATAGTTTGTTTAATTAGAAATTTCAATCAGTTTCAGAATATGAAATAAAAACAATATTTTTGTTCCTTCAAATAAAAGGAGAAAAAAAAACCCAGCAAACAACATCTGTTGCCTGTAATAAGTCTCCCTTTACTTTTTAACACACTTACTGTGTACTCCATAACCAACAATCAAAACTCCATGGTCCAAGTTGTCAGGAGAGCACAAAAATTTCCAAGGATGGGAAACACCTCCCATATACAACTGCAAGGAAAAATCTATTTTAGTTATTGTTTTTGACATTTTCTTCAGCAAGCTTTCCTCGAGAGATAATTAAGTTGTACTGCATTTACCCAAATAAAGTTCCTCCTTTATTTTCTGATCTGCAGGGGGACTATATTGGGAGTTAAGGACGGAAAACTGCTAATTCAAAGTTTCGTGGATGAAAACAAGTTAAACGAACACAAGTCGTACACATAATGTAACACAAAAACATTTATAGACAATCGATGATGGTAGGACTTGAAGCTCATTCAAAGTGGAAACCAAACTGGTCTAGGAATGACCATGCCATCACCTTGCCAACTGTGGCACACAATTTTTTTCGAGAGGCAGGGATCTTCGACACAACAAAAGATGCTTTAGAAAAACTTTGATTTTACTCAATTTCATTTTCTCTCTACATTTTGCCACCTAAAATAATGGGAGGATTATATTCAAGGAGGACTATATTCGGGTAAATATGGTACAATAATTAAGAAATCTTAACACAACAAATTATCATAAAAATAAGAGAAATAGAAAGCACATAATAATTTATTCTTTACTATTATATTAATTTCACTATAAAAAATGCCAGACATTCATTGAAAAATGACAACAACAAAAAGAGAAAAGACAGAAAGAACTATAAAGTAATGTGTGAAGGACATGTCACATAAGGATGAATGACCCCCTAAAGATCAAAACAATCCTCACATCACTCAATGTTTAGCAACACAGTTTAAACAAGGAATGAAATAAATGAAGTCGATACAAGTTTTTCTAGTAATTATATTATTTCTTTCAGGATCATAGGCAAGTCAACCAAGCTTCATACAAAGAAGTTATTCAACTTGGTAAAATAACACTTAAAGTAAAAGAATATTTAACAAAAGAAGAAATATTTGGAGTTGTAAAATCTGTTTCTTTACAGGTGCTAATATTTTGCATGTATTTCTAACATACCTGCATAGCATTTGCATTGATACCAATGGAAATGGGACCATTCTTGACCAACCACTGCGCCATCTGGGTTTCATTTGAAGTAATGTTCACACCTCCATTCACTTTCACTCTTGCTTCGGTTAGGTTAAAATGACATTTCTCATCATCTCCTTCATAAGGATAATCATTCTCCATTTCCAATCCCCCTATTTCTTCAATGGCCTTGTAAGCATTTTCAGGCAATCCACCATTACATCCAGCATCCAATTTATCACAATCAACAAGTTCTGATAAGCATAACCCATTAAATTAATATCTAATCCACAAATATTTTTATAACCTCAATAGTTTAAGACATTAATAAATTTACCTTGTTCTGACAATGACAATAAAGTACCATATTTAATTGCATACTGTCCTTCTACATTTCCAGTAACAGAAAATGCCCAACACGATCCACACATGCCCTGAAATGATTAATAAAAATTGTATAATTATAGTTCAATATATTTTCTGAACAACAACGTAGTGTCATAAGATATTTCTATTACTTGATTTTTCACTTCAGTAACAACATTATAGTGCCTCCAGTCAAACTCTTTAGGAAGAGTTATATTTGGGATTTTAGCATGAGGCAGAGGAATATGGTTGTCATGTTTCAAATTCAAATTTAATCCCAAATGCTGAGTTCTGAATTCTTTGGCTAAAAACAAGAAAGAAAAAAGATTTATACATTGAAGGCCTTATTTGCATTCATAAATAAAATTCAGAAATTGTTCCTCATTGTGAACAAACACTGATGGAAAAAAAAGCTTTGAACCATTTAATTGAATCCTATTTTATAATAAACAAACAATAAAAATAAAAAGTTGATGCAGGAGAGATGACAATACCATAAGAAAACCTGACATTGCTTCAACAAACGAATTCCACTTCCATCAAATGGAATTTTCACAGCAGTTAGTAAAGGAGGAGATGAGCATACAAATCACTACACAATGGGTTGCCGCTTCCTTCCATAAGAATTGGATCACAGTGGAGGAGATTGCGTAGGTGGTATTTTATTTCGGCCAACTAACACTGGGATTTGTAAAAAACTTCATTTTCAAATCTCATCTCATCACCTAAGTAAATTCTCTTATTTAATTACAAAAAAAAAATACTTAAGTACTTTTTACTGTCATTAAAAGTTTTACCCCATGACTTTGAATTATGACACACCATCATCATTAAATGTTAACACTTACTGTTCACAAAAAAAAAAAGAAAAAGAAAAAAAGTAAAGTAGTAAAATATACAGATAAGACATACATATTTATTCATAAAAATAGCATCATTAATAATTCAAACATTTAAATGATACTACATTTTCGTCATTAATTTCATTAGGTCAATGAGCTCCAAAGCAAGTTTTTAATTAATCCATTTCAGTTCTTCATATTTGTAAATCCCATTTGTTTATCATTAGTATATGCACACTATGAACAAGAAAAACTAATATACATATCTTTTTCTAATACAATTTCATTTCATCCACTAATATAATAATAAAAAAATATACATGGGTAGGATCTGTTGCATTAATACCCACAAACAAAAATTATATTCTAACCTGATAGATCAGCAAATATTGAGGCACCATACTTTGCTGTACCCTGTTCAGTTTCTTGAAGTTGTTTAGCTTTTATCATATTTGCTCGGAAAATATGAAATCGCTTCTTCATTTCTGCCTTATCCTTGTAATTTTTATTAAATTTTTGCATGAAGTTATAAAATTCTCCATAATGGATATCATGAGAGCCACCTCCAATTTTTGGCGACTACAAAGATAGTTGAAACATTTAATAAAAAACTTAAATGTATTAACCAAGAAAAAAATATTAAATGCATCATTACTAACCCTCTTTGAGCGAGATTCCACATCAACTTCATTGCAAGTAACAGAATTAATAGTTCTTTTCTTCTCCCATGGTCGATCCCAAATCTCAACAGTACACTCTTTAGGAACCTAGAGAAGCAAAAAGTAATGAAAATATAAGAAGGGTAAAATCTTCATGGTCACTAGTCATACTTGTTTCGCAACTGCTAAATAATATTAAGAAATATTCAATACATAAATCTGGAACAAAATCTGGACTCAGCAGCTTAAAGAAATAAATCTGTTTAAATCCTCTACAAACAAATGAAAAGTGATATAATTTAAGTTTCAGAGCATCACAATCCCACTCAGTTCTTGTTTTCCTTCATGAATATCATGATTAAAAATCTGTGAATCTAATTACGAACATAAAGGAAATAAGTCCAAATGTATTTTCATACAGCAATAGGTCAGATATATCAATATTCAAAAACACTACAAGAGAACCAGTAATTAGATAATATATTACTCACAGCTCCGTCTTGTAACACGCACGTATCAGACTCACTGCTGTGACCTTTTCTGCAAGTACTGTGTCCAACTCGAAGAACTAAATGGATCAGAGTGCCAGCAACAATCTAAAAGTAGAAATGCAGAAAAAAGACCCCTTTCTTCCTTAATTGCACAATTGAGCTATATTGTATTCACAAAATCATGCATTTAAATGTATCAAGCTCCCACTATCTCACTCACTCTAATGTACACACACAATTTAATGGAAAAAAGGAGATCAAAAGACATTGTTTCATCAGAGAAAATAGGTATAAAGGTCAACAAAAACTACCTCAAAAACAAAAGCTGAAATTAGATAGTTGTAATTAGGAGCTGAGTAGTGTATAGCAGAGGAGGAAGAAAACAGAGGTGGAAGAGAACGAAGAAGAGGAAAGAGAAAAAGAAGAAAAAGAAAGGGAAGCAAATCTGACATGCAATCTCACTAGAAAATTCATTTAACAGACAAAAAAAAACTCATGTGCTCACAGACTGCCCGTAAATTAAGTTATATTCCCTGGGAAGGGAGGGAGGGGTTGTTTTTGATATCATTATGCTGCTTTACAGTGGGGTACAGTGGGTAACCTTAGTGCTATGTCATTAGATTTTATAGTTATTTGGTATATACCTTTAATTTTAAAGTTTATCACTGAAGTCTTTGAACTCAACTGTTGAGCGACAGAACTGAGCAATGAGGAAAGAGCAATTAAAGCTCAATTCACATAATATACTTTGTGTTCCAATATTGGACAGTGGAAGCAAAAATTGGAGCACAGTGTGCATTGTGTGAAATGAGT
Source organism: Laupala kohalensis (assembly GCA_002313205.1). Lineage (NCBI taxonomy): Eukaryota > Metazoa > Arthropoda > Insecta > Orthoptera > Trigonidiidae > Laupala > Laupala kohalensis. The sequence goes on along the minus strand of NNCF01126217.1, from coordinate 174,063 downwards.
ATAAGTCAGAACACCCAAGATATTTTCCAGAAAGCAACAAAAACAATTTCTCAGGGGGGATATAAGAGGTATCATTACAAGTGCAATATGGCAGGGAAGGGGAGGAGAATGGGGTTAAATTATGTAATTTTTTTGCTTTAGATACTATATGGACAGCCCTCCGTGCTTTAAATTCTGAGGTCTAACATAAGCCTGTATAAAACTATATTATGCCAACCTACAATTCAGTAATAAATCAGCTTACCTGAGTTTGAGCACGAGTAACTTCTATTAGGTGATGTCGAAAAGGTGAATTAGAAGTTTCGTCTAAATGAGTGAGAGTTAATGCAACCATTTCCTGAATGTAAGAACTATTGACATCAACTTCTTTAGGTGCCCCAACAAGTTGTCCAGAGGCCTAAGACATGAAACACAACACTGTTATAACTATGAAAAAACAAGCAACAAATATGCAGACCAAGTGATGCCAAATCTCTGTAGTTAAAATGTTTCAGTCAACCTGACAACACTCACTCAAGATCATGCCTCATAAAGTATACGTACTTGAGAATGGATAGTCTAATACCAAAATCATTACCATATCACGAATTTTCTTGTCTGTTTACAACAGGATATTTAAAATACTTCTCATTGGATTTAACATTTTTCATTTTCAACATTTACTATTTTTATTATTTTTCATTGTAGTTAGTATGTTACAATTTTTAGTCTCATTCTAGTTTGGAGAATGTCAGACACAGTTAACAAATGAATTAATCTTTTTGTTTTATATCAATTTCAATTAGATGAGAAGCTCCAAATCTGTCTGAATAATACACCAGGAAAGACTTGCATATATTACAGGATTTGGCCATTAAAAATATTATTGTGTATTTAAGTACTGCACTAATTTGTGAACAAAGAAATTTTACAAGTCTCCACAATGTACAATTTAAATGCACTCAAAATATCAGGTTTAAATATAAACAGTATAGAGTCAATGCATAAATTTGAAAAGGTCAAACTGTCCTAGTAAAAGGTCTTATTGATCTCAAAGAAGTTTACAGTTTTCATGATTCTGTGACCTAACTACAAGAGAGATACTTGGTATACAATCACTTTACAGCAAACCATATAAACAGGGGAATCAGTCTGTCGAGGCACAAGGATTTGAACACAATCCAGCCAACCAGCACATATGTACTCTACTCACTGACTGCACTTGTATTAATTAACCAAAATAAAATATTAAAAATCATTACAATACTTTTTTTGATTTTTCAATATTAAGTGATACGGTGAGAATAAGATCAAGTGGTAGATAAAAAAAATGAAGCTGTCTTGAATGATGCGCTTACATGTGTGCAGACATTAAGAAGCTTTTGTTTGTTTTTCTGAAAATGTATCACCCTGACAGCAGAGTGCAAATGAAGATAAATCAAAGTAATTCCATACATACCCTCTTTCTTCGAGTGTTAGGATTAATTAATGATCGACAATTTATTTCTTCAATACTCCTGCTGGGGATCCATGGTCTATCCCATACTTTGATTGAACAGATATGAGTTTCCTGTAACAGTAAATTAAATAAATAATTAAGAATAATAGTGAGCCTGAGAGAAAACTATAGTCCACTGTTTTGTGAAAGCTTTAAATCGTATGTACTACTGTTATCCAGTATTTCATTTTTAAGATAAATAAACGAAATACATTTAAGAATGAATATCATAAAATTAATAATAAACGTCTATTTCATTGAAGTACGAGCTATTTTATTATTTGGTCAACTCACTACAATTGCAATTCAATTGATATTACAAATTTTTTTAAAAGAGAAATAGTTGAGGGGTTAGAATAACATATGTTCGCCAAAATGGACAACATTTGAGAGCCCCCAACCCCCACCCTCTTTCATTACATGTTGCGGAGACAAGACCACACCTTCAGTGAAAGTCTCTAATTTTTCAGATTCCCCTGGTTTTGATAAAAAATCAACATCCACTATTTTTGTAATTAGTTGAACATTTTATATTTAAAAATTTATTTTTTACAATGATTAATTCAATATTTTATTCAATTTGCTTAATCATTTCTTATATTTATAATTATATTTTATTATTATTATTTTTGTGATCTTGCATGTCTACATAACAATATGAAACACCATGAATGTACGAATTTTTGTGACTCCTGCCTCCCCTCTATGATTTATAGTATGAACAAGATGCTCAAGGGGACCTCACCCAATCCCAAAAGAAAGCTGGGAGAAAAGGGATGTTTACAAAAAGTTAACTTTTAGAGATAACATCTAGCAATTTCTTCACAAAAATCACAGTGAACCAACAAAAAATCATTGAGGAAATACATATTTTAAAAAACTGATGTAACAACAAAGAAGGATTTTTAAAACTATAAGTAATATTTCTGATACTTTCCTTCTACTTTTGATATCATTCAACTTTTTGAGTAGATGTTTCACACTTTATTAGAGTGATAAAACAGAAAATACCCAGTATTGTTTTTACTATTGTTCTCTATTACTTAGACCTGTAATTAACCTCAATATGAGAGGAATTTTTAAAACCTATATTAGAGTTACTTTACAACTTCAGCATTAAACTCATGGGGCATGATCACATAAGAGATAACAAAATTGAGAAATGGCCTCTGAAATATTTATAGAAATAAAAGAAAATCAAGCTAAACAGCTATTTCTTTAAAGAAATTCACCCAGTCACTTTTAAAGATACCCTCCTCCACAATAAAAGAAAACAAATACCTAAAAATCCTAATTCTATAAACTACTTTTGTGCTATATAGGTCATTGCAAAATACGAACTATAAAATGATGACAAAATTATTAAATGAAATGTTTGTGTGTCAAAAATTAATTTATGATATATGTCGATACAACATTTCATATCATTTGTTTGAGTTTTATTAACAGTAAAAAGAAAACTCAAATGAAACAACACATTGCACTTACAGCTCCATCTTGCAGCTCACAAGACTCACTACTTTCAGTGGCATCATTTGTCTTCAAACAATTGCTGGGTCCAAGTTCAAAATACACTTTCAATAGCACTCCAGCCACAACCTATTTTAAACAAAAATACAATGAAAATAAAAATTCTTCAATGGTCAAAACTGAAGTGCATTTTTAATATAAAAAAACATAAAAAGAGATCTATAGGCTGTAACAGTCAGACACATGAACAATAAATTCAGACAATGGAGCAGGAGTTGAATAGAATTACACTAGCCGGCTTAGCAAGACCAAGGCACAAGCAATACTGTTTGGGACGGTATACTTTAGGATGAGTTATGTACTTCGGTGGTATTCTGGACAAATTATCTTATATTTTGATTCATTGCCAAAAGATTAATTACTATCAAACATTTTATTTCTCTGGACTAGCAATTATTGCTACCGAAAGTGACCAAAATTTAGGTCTAACAAATGAAATAAAAAGGATGCATATATTTCTTCTGTGTACCCAACACGTGGAGAAGGTGTGTGACAACTTTCAATCAGTGGAAAATGGCGATGATTCAGAATCAAACCTGGGACTCCTGCATTGTAGTGTAGCGGTTAACACCCCTGCGATCAATGCAGGAGTCCCGGGTTCAATTCCTGGTCATTTTCATCGGATCGAAAGTTGTCACCAAATAAAAAGTATGTTAACAAAAAATGTTGATTTAGACTTAAATCAAAATTTTTATTTCCTTGGGGTGACAACATAGGATCAGGTCGGGATATCAGCAAGAGGTCGGGTTACTGCCTTTAACACCCTAAGGGTGCCTGCAGTACATGCAAGGAGAAATCTTTGGGGTGTAATACCACAGGGCCCCAATTCCATGGGTCCATAAATAATTTATTTCATGAATAATGTCCCCAAAATGGAATTAAAAGTATAAAAAGATTATAATTTTCAAAAATGTTTACCTTGATGATTGACTTTCTAAGTAACCATGGAATAGAATTTAAATGAAATTATTCCAAATGGGGAATTTTTTTGTGTGTTTTGACATTAACTTACCTGTTTAGTTGCATTGACAACTCGCACTATTTTTTGTCTGTATTGAGAACTTGACATCTGATCAAGCTCGAGAAGTACAGAATTAGTGACATTTACAACGTGCTCATCAATCACATCTACTTCATAAGGTCCTCCCACAACAGTACTGCGTTTTTCATGATGCTTTCCTGAGGGGACATCAGGAAAGCATTCAGATTTCACAACCTGCAAAAAAAATTCTCTCAGTCAATTTATTACTTAAGAGAGAATTAAAGAGAACACAATATATATGAGCATTTTAAGTATTGCATTTAACTTAATTACTCAGTAATAGCAACAGGTATTATATTCACTCATCATAAGCCCCTAAGACCGAGCTTTATTAATGCCAAACCAGGTAAACTCTTCCCAAAACATTGGTTGGTTATGGTCTGATAGTTTGAAACTAATTCAAGTAATAAAGCAAAACAATTTGCCAACATGATAACATATATTTTGAATACTGAAAACTAATAACAAACCATGAAACTATATAAAAAATACCATACTAATGTAAAATGAAACTTTAATGAAGAGCTACAGAAATAAGTCTCTAAATGGATTCCTCAATATCTCTATGGCTCTGCAACATTCTGCACATCTCAACAATTTGCCATGGCACTGAATTCACAGAAGTTATTTTGGCTTGAAGTATATTTAATAAATATCCAGAACAAGGAACAACAACAAAAATCTTTTGTAGATTTACTCCTTATGCCATTAGATTAGAATTCACACAAGTAATGTGTACTCAAAAAACAAGTAAATTTACAAATAGGTGTAAAAATTAGGTTAAGCTTTCTTTGTAAGTTTTGTAAGCATTCCTTTTTCTATTTGAAAACGTGTAATTCGTTACAGAGATAGAATTTTCCCTCTTCCTTTTGTTTTAAAATTTGCAATAGTGCTAAAAAGAAATTTAGCAGCAAAAATTAGCAAAATAATGAGCTTTAGTACACATTAATAAAAAGACAATGTATAGTCGTGTTAATTACTTGGACATCTTGCGGAGAAGTAGATGCAAATGATTTCAACAACTGAACATAACAAATTTTTGTGTCTGTAATAGAGCAGCCATCAGTATTTTCCACATTTTCAGAACAGGATGTCAAACCAACTTGCATTTCCAAATGATAAGTAATTTCATTGGATACCTGAAACTAGAAAGAAATCATTAACAGACTGGCAATGCTTAATAATGTTTCTATTATTGTTCAAGAAATATATTTGCCAACACAACGAAATTAAGAACATCCGTTCTTTTTGCTTCTAGTGCAAATTACTACACTTTTTCAAAATGTTTGAATTTTTGAGTATTTTGTCTTTCTTCTAGTAATGCATATAGGAACCAACAGTGGCACATACATTTTCAAATTATTTTTTGAAGTCAATTTTTGAAGGTTGTGAAAGTCAAAAGCATGAAAATTTCATTACAATAAGATATTTTTCAAACTATATTCTATAATATAAATACTCAGTTATTAATATGAAATCAATGAAGGTTTCCCATTTCTGTTTAATACATACAGCACTTCCACCCTAAATTTTTTTTTAATATTTGAAAAGTATGAGCCATTTTACTGTGTTATTTGAGATAAAATTTTTCAGTTTTCTTACTTCGTATTCTGAGCAAGTTAATATAAATCAGGGGTCGCAACCTTTTTTGGCTGCGGGTCAAAATCAACCAAAATGTATTAAAGAGATGTTTGGGTCAGAGATATTTTTGTATTAAAACAGTCTTTTAGTAAATAATAAGATATATTTTATTAAGAAAATAATTACAAACATAGTTGAATGTACTTTATTTATAAACGTTCTCTTCGATATCAACGGCTCCCTTGATGTTGAACTTGTGACGTCAATTTAGTCAAGTCAGGTTTATAGTTAGTCGTTTTAAGACGAATAGNCTAGATGTGTATAAGAGACAGGTAGTTAACCTGTTCCTGTTCTTGCTTAATATAAATTTCATTTGTGAAAATATTTGCTCACATTTATAAGTTGAACTGAATGTGCACAAAATGGCAAAGCCAATTTTTTTCAAAGATGAAAACTTTGTAGGAAGTGATGCCCAACATGTTGATATCATGAGAAGATGATTATCATCTGTTTTTTCCAAATCTTTCCACAATTTCTTAAATTTATCTGTCCATAACGTTGACCTTTTAAAATCAATCATTTCTAAACTACAATTGTAAATTTTTAGATATTGAAAATACTGCAAATTTAAAACATTTTCTTCTATTTCCTCAAGCTTTATTATAAATGTAAACATTTCTCCATGCTTCTTAAAACTTTGAAACAGACTTTCATATTCACTTTTAATGATGAAAATCCAACTTTCGAACATATTCAGATTGCTTTCATTGACATTTTCTTTTTCATGTTCCCTTTTTAACAAGGGAAAGAAATGAAATTTTTTAGTTTTTATGTCAGTTTCAAATAATATCAATTTTGAAGCAAAACTCTTCCATTCCTCATACATTTTCAAAATTGTGTAGTTATTTCCTTGGAGTCGTACTTTGAAATCATTATAATGGCTCATTATGTCTGTTAAGAACAAAAGTCTTAAAAATCATTGAGTTCGAGATCATTTTCACCGATTTTGTGAAGAAATATTTGTATATCATCAAAACATTCTACAAATCTATTAAGAACTTAGCCTCGACTTAACCATCGTATTTCAGAATGTAACAACAAATCTCCATATTTCAATTCAATTTCCTCCAAAAAAGCTTTAAAGTGCCTGTGTATTAATGCTGATCGCGCTATTATCATGTTTACGATCTTAACAACCTTTTCCATTACATCATTAAGTTGTTGCATAGACGCCTTTGCAAATAAATTTTCTTCATGTATGATACAATGAAACGATAAAAGTGAGCGGCCAAGTTCATTTTCCATTAGTTTTACAAATCCAACAATTTTTCCTCTCATACTTGGAGCACCATCAGTTGTTATGGAAAACAATTCACTTTTTAAACCCAATACTTGCCCATTTTTGAAATTTGTAAACTCTTGTACTTGATGAAAAATATCAGTGCCTTTGGTCGTGTCATTCATTGAAGCAAGAACGCAGTTCTTCATTGACATTTGAGCTATTTATTGATGCAAATCTAATAATTATTGCAAGCCTACCAATACTATTTATATCGGTACTTTCATCAATTGCAATGCTAATTATGTCACAAGATAACAAATCATTTTTGACCTGTTCATCAATATTTTTGGTCATATCTTCAACGCGACGCCGGACTGTTCTAGCTGACAATGGCATTTCTTTGATTCTCTCAATTATTTGTTTTTATTTGTGAAGTCATTAAATAAGTGTTCGGAACAATTTATGAATGCGTTTTTCAAAAACTCGCCATCTGTAAATGGTTTTCCATTGGTACAAGTGCTAAGAGCTGCAACAAAGCTGGCAGATGTAGCGTGATTGTTGCTGGTAACAGAACTCTTTAAGAATTTATTTTGTTTTCCAAAATTTAATACACGTTTAGCAATGTATTCAGATTTATCTTCATTTGCCATTTCACTCACATCTTTATGTTTTGAAGAAAAGTGTCGCTCAATATCTTAAGTCCTGCTGGTAATTATATCTGTACATAAAGTACATATCAATTTGTCACCATTTTCGATACACCCATACTTTTCTGTCCACACATCTTGAAATAATCTCTTTTTTGCTTTTTGTTTGTTCATGGCAATTTTTTGAAAAATAATATTTATTTCACTAGGTAATAATTATTTAGCTGCATAACTATAATTGCACCACTATTCTTATGCTACTGAATATGTGCTATAACTATAACTGATACACAACTAAGAACGACACACACGTCTAATAATGGTAAAATTTGTTCGCACAATGTCGCTGTATTCCACCTACTATCATTACTGCAACTTTGTAATCGACATGGATCATATATACATAAACATTTATTTGTATAAGATCCATAGTAATTGAACTAAAATGTTGTTCTTAGTATCTATTTTCAATTTCTTTTATTCTCAAAATGTTTGTTTCATGTTTATGTTTTGTAATTTATTTTTATATATTATACTTATTTTCAGAACTAAAGTGGATCACTTGAAATTATCAAATGGGTCACTTGGTGACCCTCGGGTCATAGGTTACCAACTCCTGATCTAAATAGTTCTTAATGCTAAAAATCATCATAATTTATTCTTAATGATAAAAAATGTACTAGGGAATAAATATTGATATGTATAGAAGTCTGGTAAGAATGAAATAAATATAATTTATTAATTTTTCTCAAGTGATGCCCATCCAACCAGTCGAATGATCGTAACTATTATCATGAATATAACATTCTGCTGCTCTTATGTTGGTTCAGTTTGCTCATCTGCATTTCTGTTTTGCTTTACTAATTATATTCATTTCTTTGACATCACACACACCTCCTCCAATATTCCAACTTACCATGTCCGAAATTTGTCTCTTTTCTATTAAAAAAAATAACAATTACTCTCAAAATTTTCTTTGCTGTTTAGATAATGTAATCTATATTTTAACTATTATAGAGCAACCCTGTTACAAAAGACGGTCTTATAGTGGACAATATCAGAGGTTCCAAGAACAAATGTATTAAAACAATGTATTTATTTCCTGGATATAAGATCAACACAAAGTAATTCTTCTAAGGGTATTTCAATAGAAGTTCTGCATGTGTGTTAAAATTGCCATCTCCATAACGACAGAATCAGTACAATCGAACTGCACTGAACCACTAGGATGCATATTAAGAAAATCTGTACGAGTTCAACCTATAAAAACTTCTGAGTTTCTACTGCAGAGGGATGGGCTGTATATATTGCAGAGATGAGATTTGGTATGTTGGAAGCCATGTGATCAATGTGATCAAACAATTGTTTACTTATATTTCTCGTGGTGGCATATTTTATATTTCTCTGGGATAACTTTCCCCAAAATTAGTGTTTGCGTGAGTTATTAATGGGGGCCTTGTTCATTTTGTTCATCAAGGCAAACTTCATTTTCTCCAATATTGGATAAAGTATTTTTGATTTTTGAAAGAAATATGACATCAATGTGCAAAAGATTTTCTTTTGAGGAAAACTTAAATATAATTAGAGAAGCTGAGAAGTATTGAGTTACTCTGCAATACTTGTGGAGTGAAACTTGTATACATCAATTTCCATGCTAGACAAGATTATGTAAAAGGTAAATAAAATTAATCTCAAAATCCAACCCAACAACTATACATTGAACACACACACAAAAAATGAAATTATGGAAACTCTGCAAAAGTCTGATTTAATACTAATATCTTTTAATATGATTGAAATAAGCACTGGGGTATTTTACAACCATCCTAATTCAATGTAAAATGTGTAAAATTTGATTCTACTTGTTAAAAACCCATTTCCCACTTATAAGAGACAAATTTCCATTCCCCCTGGTGTCTCTTTTAAAAGGGTTTCATTGTGTTTGTATTTCATTCCCAGTATTGACAATGCTTGTGAATCAACCTAAAAGCTACTTGCTTCGTAAAATATCACAAAAAACTAGAAAATTCCTTTTATTTTTAGAATTTTGAATGAACATTTGTTTAAACATCACCACATAAATTTAAACAATTAAATATAAAAAATTTATATTATTGACTGTTAATAATTAAATACAATTTGACAAATCACAAAAAAAGATGAATGTTCCACTGTTAAATGGTGCTTACAAGTATGTATTAGAATGAAAGCAAATACTCAAAATCTCAATAATTTTGAGGCAGCCTTAAGTTCAACCTATGAATGCCATATGGCTCAATATTAATTATCATCACTGGAATGGATTAGAGTACTCAGAAATGCTCATAGCTGTTTCCATAAATGAGAAAACAATTCAATTTGTCAAAGTTAAAGGACTGTTGGAGGTGATGCAGGCATTGTAATCTCGGTTGCTCACTATGAGAAACGACCAAGACTTAGCAAAAGCAGTATTAAAATTAGTCTAGTTGCCATGTTTTCCCATCTAATAATTTACATATGAGATCATTTATAAAATATGTCATTCAATCTTCGAGGATTTTGTACCCCCTGGCTATGATGACGCAAAACGAACACCTCTCTCCCATCATAAACAGTAATTATCCCCCTACCATCATAACGGAAATTAAAGGAGGGAATATAATCATTTGTATACTTAAGAGAATTATAAATGTTGCATAAGGAATTATAAGACCTTTTTTTCATTGTAGGAAAATTTGCCTCAATTGAGACTATTTTAAATGTTTATGATATGCCAAATGTAAAGTTTCACTTTCTAAAATACCCCTGGCCTCTTGCATCATGTTTTGTCAAAACCCCTGCTCCCCACCAAGTCTGTGATGTAGTTTATGAACAAACTAGGTTTCATGATAATAGGTTCTTATTGCTTTCTTACGTTCATTGTTATTTTTTACAGAACCCACAATAAAAAATGTTGTTTCAGAGTATTTAGGTAGGGTAGAAATGGGGATATAACCAATGAAACCAAAGCAAAAGAAAAGAAAAGGTTAATTTTTAGGGATCATCTTTCTTACTTGTTTCTGAGCTTTGTTCACAGAAATAACCATACGTTTTTCATCATCTATATCTAGTTCGTCCAACGTATTGACTGCAACATCTGCAAGCTTTCGAACCATTTGCTCTTCTGCAGGATCCACATCTTTCAATCCTCCAAGCAAATGTTGAAGTCCTTCTCTCTTCTGTCGAGTGGCTATAATGAAAGGACGATGCTTTTCTAATTGTTCCCCTGACTCTTCTGAATTTGCAACTGAATAAACCTTAGGCTGAGACATCATGGCTTCTTCAGAGGATTCAAGAGGTAGTTGCTTTTCGGCAAGAGTGTCAACAAGACCATCATCACCATAAGGTATTGGAGAGGGAGTATCGTCTTCCACAAATGATGGAGAATCTCTGATTTGGAATGGTTGATCCATTGCAGTGTCGATGTAGTCCAAAACACTTTGCCTTTAACAATAATATTACTCATAAAATTTGAAAATTCTTCTACTAACGCATTAACACGTAACTCAATTATGAAGTACAATACTTTAGGAACTTGTAACTGACATCACTCAATACATATTTTTCATGTAACCTAATATTTCAAATAATTAAAAAGAATACATACATTAGTACAGTGAAACTTCCATTGATGGAGACTTCTCAATATCAAACATTCCTCTATAATGGACATTTTTTCACACCCAGTCATTTAATTCTTACCTTTTTTCTTAACTTTCCAAAACTGGACAATTCCCAATAGCATACAAATTGTGAGGTCTCATACACATCTGTTATAGAGAAGTTTCACTGTGTATAAAAAGATTAATAAGTATGTGTACAGAATGTTTAAAATAGTTAAAATTGTTTAAGGGAAAGTGTTTATAATGTTCTAAGGAAAAGATGTAATTTGGAATATTAAGAAACAATATCCACCATGTACATAAGTACATCAAAAATAATAATTAAAATACCCACTAAAAGTGATGAAATAGGACAAATAAAAGGGATGAAACCACTTTGAAAATGGAGAAAAAATTACTTTCATCTAATTTTTCATATGACACTTCAGGAATCTTTAGAAAAACACAAAAATTTAATTAGCACCACAGAATCAAATGTTAAGTTTTTAAATAAGTCAATACAGATATAGTAAAAAAGATATTTAAAACTGCATATATAAAGGACAAATACAGAAGTAGAAAATATAGTAAAGAAGTATGCTAAAACTTACATATCTCTTCTTAATTATATGTATACATATCTGACACAAATTCTTACCTATCGGCCGAACTCTCCAGTACATGATTAGGTTGAATCTCATTGTCCAGTAGGTTGTCATCATGTAAGTTAGTGCAATTACTGTGCAATAGCTGCTGACCTGGACGCTGCTGGAGCCAAGGTCTTTCAAGGAACTCAAAGGCACACAGGCGAGTTTCTTGTTCCACACTACAAGCAGAACGTTCCTCGGGGGAATCTCTCAGACAACCAGTCTCTCCCACTTCCAGAACCAGAACATACTTCACTCCACTCACAACCTGCAAACACAAATCATGACACTAATCATGTACAATGAGCAGTAAATGATTTCACAACAAAAACTGAATAAATGAAAGTGAGAGACAAGTGAGCAAGTAAACATTATAGCATGCGCGATTTACTGAGGGTGAATGGGAGGGAGGGAATAAGGACGGAGGTAAAGAGGTTTTAATAAAGATTTAGTACAGATACGAAAACTAACCTGCTTTTGAGCCTTCACGATGCGAACCAGCGCATGCTTGAATTGAACATTTTCCTGTGCATCCAATCTAGTGAGAGCCTGCTCTGTAAGAAGCTGTAGAGCAGGATTGTCCAGATTGAGATCAGTTGGACATCCAGTACAGTGGGCCGTTTGGATCACAATAGGCTCTTCCACAACCGGCATAGGTTGGCTCTCGCTGCTGCTTTCAGATGACCCCTAAAATTAAGATCCAAAACACAAATGTTTTCATTTCTAAGAAGATTGCCTTCGTTACTAATAATTGTAACACAGTAACAATTAATTAAGAAAATACAGCTGACTCTTCTGTTTGGTAAATCTTTATAACTCTTGCTGCCTTTTTGTTCATTGTTTTTGTTTTTTGTTTGTATAGTGTAACTAGTCATGAGGTCATAATTAATGTTTATTGTCAAATACTAAACATACTGTACCACTTAATGCCTGAAGTGGTGTTTGAATGGGGTGTGATACAGGTTCATTAGAACAGGCCAGGTGGATGTTTTGTATGGAGTTTCGGGAGTCGAGGCAGGTAGTGCAGAAGTAACACACCAATGGTCAAGGCAGAAATTCCTGTGTTCAAGTCCCCGTCAGTTGCAACTTTCATAGCCGTAAGCCATGCAAATAGTAAATATAAAGTCCACATAAAAAGGTCATCTTCTGTTTGGTCTTTATATATCACTCACAGACATTCATTTGGCCAATAAGAACTTGCACTGGCAATAACTGAGTAGTGCAATTGCAAAATCATTAGATCAACAAAATCTTAATTTAAGAAAAAAAATCACTAAAATATACTCCTGTATGCACTAATACTTCAACTATATCTTTTACTTCTTAGAACGTACTACAAAAGGGTGTCTCATTTCTCTTCAGCAACTCGCTAGGAGGTGGAAGAAATTTTCTCAATTAAATTAACTTCAACCAATTAAATCAAATCCTTCAACTACATTAAAAGTTGAACACCATAGATATAAAATTTTAATACATATTTGTCTCTAAACATTTGGGATAAAGGGTATTTATTTTTTACGAACAGTAGGAAATTCTATAAACAAAAATAATGACTATGGGGAAATACAATCACTAAGGGATTTATTAAAGAGAAATTTAGAAATTAAAATCACAAAACAGTGTGTATAGATCTTTAAAAATGAGAAAACATGTCATGGGGAGAAACTTGAACATGGGAGATGCTCCAACAATATGCCCAAAACTGGAATAAAATTAATTTGGAAAATTTATGGTATCGAACCGACATTTGTCTGGAGTAGGTGAGGGAAACCCCAGCTGAAAACCTCACCTAGTTCAGTTGAACAGAGTTTGAACCAATGTTCTATCATTCAGCGGGATCATGGAAGCGAGGATGCGACTAGACCCCCACTGTCGGCATATTTGGATTCCTCCCAAAATTTACAATAAGATAAATGAGTTAGGAAATCTTTTTAAAGAGAAATTTACACTTGAGAGACAATGAAAGTGTGAAAAATCGCAGATCACAGAGCAAGGGTTGAAAATTTCAGTAAGTTTCAGACTCATCTGTATAACACAGACCCATCTGGTGAAGAAACTCATTTGCTGAATCTACTAATAATGATCAAAGGCCTTTATTGATTCTGAAGGTTGATAGCTTTCAGACCTTTGGGTGTGTTAAAAAAAGAAGCATAAAATGAATTTGTTGATAAAATGAGATGATAAAACCACATTTTCCATTTGTTTATAAGTGTTCCAGAAATTTTTCAGATGATTGCTAACAAAATTCACAGTTCATTTCACCTATACAACACATACCTCAACATAGCGAATATTTTCTGTATTCACTTCTTCTTCCAAATGACAAACTGGCACAGAGTACAGGGTATCAGATTTCCAAGGTCGATCCCAACGGACCAAACTACACAACATGTGACTTGGACCAGTTGTGATGTTGTTTTCAATACATGCTCTCTCCAACGACAGCTCGTCAGAGTCAGAGCGTTTCAAACACACAGAACGAGCCACTCTCAGCTCCAAACTGGTCATTACACCTTCTGATCCTGGAGTTACCTACACGAGACAAAATTATTTTAAAAATGTTTACTGAGTGGAATGCTTAAGCATAAAAGTCATGTCATTTGATCACATATCAGAAGACTGTAAGACTTCTAATATACAATACAGTAAAATCTATATTGTCTGGTGTAATCTAGGGATAATCCAGGCTGTAAAGGCTGATAATTTGGACAATTTTCTACAAAGCTGTCTAATATGCTGATGATACTTAAAATTGTTCAGTACCGTAGGTTATACCTGGCCTTTTAAGACTAATTTAATACCAGTACAGTATTGAATAGTGAAATAAAATATAATAAAATTTGTTAACATTTCTACTACTACAGTAATATGCCCACATTTTGATCACTTAATAAATTTACAATAATAAACTTAAACACTACCACTCAAACTGTACTTCCCTAACTGAAGACAGTACACAAACAGAAATCTTTGTCGTAGCACCTCAGCAATGAGTAGACTCAGGGTTTCCTCGGAAGACGGAAAGGATTTAATAATGCAAATAGTCTGACCACTGCAGTGTCTCTGGCATGAGCACTAGCTTTGTTGTTCTTTCCTCAGGTCGAGGACTAGATACTGTATTGTACCACATAATTACAATGTTTTCAAGTAGTACAATCTATGAGCCGAAAGATAATTGCTTTCTGGTTGTTAAAGTACTTATAACAAGCAAAATTAAAAATTAAAAATCTCCTTTTCTCCAGAGCATAGGCCAGATAATACACAGGATTGGATAACCTGAACCTGATAATCGCGAGCTTACTGCATATTATTACAATTTTATTTATTTAAATATCATTATATATTTATATTCTGTGATGGATCTATGGGGGAAAAGGGGACAGGAGCCCCCTCCCCACACTGGACCTGAACTCTTAAACACACAAAATAGAAATTGATGAATGGCTTACTTCACAAAAGTGTTACCAGATTTTTCACACAGTTAAATATATAGATCTTATAGGTAAATGTAATATAAATTTGTATTACAATTTCTGTGTATTAAATACTCTGGTTGAAGCAACTCACAACATTAGGTTATGTTTCATGCAAACTTCTCTGGAATACTAGTATAAGTGATACAGCACAACTACATTGCTGACAGCCCAACTCAAGGCTAGCCTCCAATGTTATTAATGCATTATGAGAAAGTAGTAGGCAACGTCTTTCTCTACCTGCTTCACAGAGGATAGGACAGTCTCGAGATGTTCAAAATTTGTCTTTTCTGCATGCTTGATGCCATCTATAGACGGCAAGCGGTTTTCTATCCATTTACAGGATGTTTTTCTTACGATATCTATAAACATTCTTAACTGTTTGTTTTCTCACCAGTAGAACCTTTATTTATTGTCTGATCAAGAAGTAGATCTCTTCATTGTCTGATCACGAAGTAGATCTCTTCAAGACAGTTGTTTTAAAAAATATAACCTAAACAAAACTCTTGATTGAGATTTTATTTTATATATTTGTTGTTTGTTCATTATGTCTACATTAAAAATAGTCATGAATTATTTGATTTGTATCTTTATAAAATTCTGATTTATTCACAAAATCCTCATCCTTTAATATGTATTTCTCATTTTAAACAATTAATAAACTTGTCCACTATTTAATAAATTGTTAATTATCGTTTTGATGAGTTGATATATTTTATTTAAAAAATTTACGAACATTTTCTTTTCATAAAATACATCAACTTATGAAATTTTATAAACATTATCTGTACAGTAAAACCATAATTTTCAAACAGAAATGATTATTTCATGCTCCCAGATCCCTCCCCTTGACTGGCATAGGTTGATCACTGCATACACTCAGAAGAAAACTAAGTGAATAATAATCATCTGTATATCATAATCATCAACATGATTAAATACAAATCATCACACATTAAGAGTAATTCTAACACAATAAATAAATGTGCAATAAATAAATGTGATGATCCAACCTGTTTTGCCATAGATTTTTCATTGCAACTGCAATGTAAATGGAATTATTAAATAGACTTAATTGTAGAATAAGATTACTCCAATATTAAGCATTAAAAATGAGAAGAAGAAAACAGTAAAATAATAACTTTTAACTTGTAAACTGAAATAATAATTTCTGCTATGTCAAAAAATAACACTTATTTACAGATTTAGGATTTTAAAATAAATATATCATTTAAAATTTTATAGAAATTCTTACAATTTTTTCTGCATTTTCCATTCCTAGAATAGTGTACATGTATTTTGACAGAGATAAATTGTCCAGTTCTTGAACAGCCTCCTTTGCTACATCAGTCATGTCATCTCCACTCAGGAGAATATTGGGAAGATTACTCTCAAGGGAGAAGCATTCTTTTTCAGATGAATTATCTGTCTGGTTTACTTGCAACTCACACACTTCAAATTTTGAGCTGTCTCCTTCATCATTTTTTGTAGTTTTCAACGTCAAAAATATTAAGGTGCTATTTTCTTCCTGAAGAAAAAGATTTTAATTCATAAAAATGACAAAAGCAAAATAATATACAAACAAATGTACTAAATGATATAAATTTTCAAATTCTAACAATGAAAGTAAATGAACAAATGATCATTTCTACACAGAGAAATTATCACAGGGGAAGAGAAATTTACCCTACAAAGTAAACTAAGCAATAAGAAAATAAGATTAAACAAACCAATTTCTTGAGTGACATAATATCAACCACGCTTCTTTGAGGATCATTTTGCTCAAATTCTTTAATAATTGGAAGGGCAATTTCATTTTTATCATTATTAACAATTTCAATGAAGCCTTGACTGGAGATGGGAAGCTGAAGTTCCAGTTCTTTGTTTGCACACAATGTGTATCCATCTAGAATTTGCTTTGTTTCAGTGGCAGGATCATCAATGACTAACACCTCACAAAGGAGATTAGAAGAAGTGCAACTTTCTGAAGAATTAGCTTTACAGTCTGCTGACACTCCAATGTGGATTAGGAACAAATTATCTGATTCATTCTGAAAAGAAATAATACAAATATCTAACTGAGGGTGACTTGACCCAACAACAACAAATGCAATAAGAAAACCCATAATTGTGTCTATTCTTAATACTTAACATAAGATATAAAGCTGCCAAAACAATTTTATCTCGGGGAGTAATAAAATAATTCAAAATTAAATGACGTTTGAAATTCTGGGTACGGTACCTGACGATGGATATTAATGATGCTGGGAGAGTGATATGTAAACGCATCCCACTTGTCATTGAATGCATCTAAAATTAATTGAGTCACACTCTTCAGAGATGTCTGTGTTGTCGTTAATAGTTCAGGCTCTTCTGTGCAACGCACAATTGCTATACATTGACACAAAATTAGCAACAAAAATTTTGCGAACTGCGCCATCGCCAATTGACAAATCACTGACTGCCTTAGAACTTTGTCAAGGTCGCCACAGATTAATGTGTTCTCTCCCCACACCGTGATTTCAGTTGCTTACTTCATTCATACTGCAGGCATACGGCTAATAGATAGCGCAAGTCAATATGTGAACTAGAAAACATCTAGTGTTACCCCTCTTCTTGCAAAACGAACTGCGAGTTTGAAGGGGTTGTGACGTATGTGTAATCGATTCGCGTTCTCTCTCGAATCCAGTCTTCTGACTGAACGACAGAACTGACAGAACCGCTAAGTGCAAAGCAGGACGGGATCTGTGCGCCCCAAGTACAGTAGCATTAGCTGAGAGAAAGTGGCGAAGATTACAATCATTTAACAGTTTAAATTTAGTACACGATAACATACTTATTATTCAGTGAGACCTTCCTACTTTCACGCTGAGAGCAAACGAGGAAAACGAACTAATTCTGTCGGTCCAGAACCGATGGGAAAAGTTCCTTGCACAAATTTCTCACATCATTTCCATATGGTATTATAATAAACACTTTTTCACGTAAATTAAAAATGAAAAAAAAATCGTAGTTACACATTATAAAGAATTGAAGTTTGTTAATGAAAATTTCAATCCTCACAAACTAATTATGATTCACAAACAGTGGTGGACCCAAAGGTGACCCTCTTTCTCATTAAAAAAAGAAAAGAAATAAAAACAGTAACAAGTAAATTAGTTTATTGCCCTCCACATGGTCATACACAGTTTGTACTGCTTTTTTGACAACAAATATATTTATTTATTTAATAATAAAATAATTTTATATTTTACTTTGACAAAATTATGTAAACTAATTGAAAATACCCAGGCAAACCAATAAAATGTGTACAGAAACATAACTATAGGACAACCATAATATGGATTTAGTTAGCTTTAAAAGCTTTCCACTCCAATAAAGGGACACGAGTACAGACGCTGCGACATTTGATCATCTCTAGCATTCTCTCATGCATGTTATATACACACAATGCATAGTGTGTAAGATTCAAATCAAGGTAAATTATTGAACAGAAATATAAACTACACAAAGCAGACAAGTGATTAATGTTGATTTATTTTTAAAAATAAAGTTTATTATCTTTTCACATCACTCATCTAATAGAAAGATACCTCGATCAAATTTACAAAAGAAAGATTATCTGGTGAGCCCTAATGCCCCAATTAAAAAAGAAAAAAAGAAAGATAGATTCTCCCATAAGTAGAAATCATAAATAATTTGTTTTAAGCATAGTGTAATTTTATTAATAGAAAAAACTAAAAATTGAATTATTTTATTGCTGTTCTTTTAAATTTTGTTATAATAAAATTGTAAGATTCATGAATGAATGGGAAAACGATTACTCACGACATCCTTTCAAAAACACGTTTTCCATCAAACACTAAAAATTTCGGTTATTTTTGAAGAGCCATATTTCTCTGCACACACATCTCATATAAAAACATTTACTATAAATCCAATATGTTACATTTCAATATTATTTCTTTTGTCCTTGCTTTTAATACCATTGTATAAGTATAATTTCATACCTATAATAGTGTTATAGTTTTATATACTAAAACATTCTTGATTTTATTACTTATCTTTGAAATTATAATGCATAAATTTGAAACTGGAAAGTCTCAGCTGTTCAGGTCATCACTGGACTGAAAAACTTCAAAAGAGGAATTTCATTGGACACAATGTCAAAAAGTAAAGTACTCACCCAAATTAGCAGTTTGTCCGACACATTGTGCAAGTTTTCAGTCATTTTCTTCCATTCACATCTTTTTCTAAAATATTCTCAATATTTCTTTCATGACACAGCAAATGAGAATCTCTTTTCTTATGCAGCTCAATTTATTTTGTAATTTCCTATCATAGGAAGACCATGTCTAAAAAATTAGGATCAGATTCTGATTTTATGGAAAATTATTTGAAAGAAAATAGTTTCACTCAAGTAAATGTCATAATTGTTATTATGTAAATTCAATATTATTATGCATTTCTTTCAGGAATATGAGAAACCAGATTAGAAAAACTATATAATAAAATCCCTTCAATAACAAAATGACATTTTGGTATGAGTCTATCTGGAAATTCACATAATTTCCATGTGCTCAACTACTTAACAATTGTTAACTATGAAGTGTTTCAGAAGTTTTCACATAGGGGTCAATCCATACTAAGTGATACAGGGCATGTCGCCGCACCCCCTTAGAAAAATTCCATTTTTTGTGTGTTTTAATATTATTGGAGAGTTGAAAAATATAATTCAAAAAAATTTACCATGTCTGATGGTGACCATTTTTGTTCTTCTGCTCTCATCATTTTTGGCCTTTGTAAGCATATACATAAACTTTAATATATCAAGATTGGTTTGGCCTAGTGCATTAAAATAACTGAAATTGTAGAACTCTTTTCATCTTTTAACCTGGACATTTATGTGTATTTAAAATTAAGATGTATTGACAGATGTAGAATGAATTGTATATTTTACATTAAGCAAAATTTGTTTGGGGGTGGGGGGAATGTCATGTTTGAATAGTTGCATGCTAAAAAAAAAGATTGGGAACAACTGCCATAAGACGTTCTTTAGTGAAATATGAAAGAGATCAGAATAAAAGATATAAACAAAGGTACTGCCCAACATTAGAGCTGCTACTGATACATTGAGGCATACTTAATTATTGCCATTTGTTTCATTAGTATTTTAAATCCGAGTCGAGATCAGAGGGTGGATAGACTCACAAATGTTGTGACTATAAGATGTAGAGATCTTACCATGAAATCTTACTGAAAAGATTGGAAAAATATAACAAGAGGAATGTAAAGGGGAAAAAAACAAAACAATCTTAACTCCTCAAAGTCCTTGAGCATTCCCCTCACCTTGTTACAACTTAAAATAATAACAAAAAAGTTAAATGTGAATAGAAGTTAAGAACATCAGACCAGTAGTACTTCGAATAGCTTATTTTTGTTCTGATCCCATTTCATTATTAGTTTCATTACATTCAAAGAAACAGAAAGAGCATTAAATCCCTTTTATCCACTATTCCCCCAACAGTAACTAAATATCTTGGAACTTGGAAATGGAATTGTCTTTAAAATATATGCAAGACCAAACGAATATTCATGAAATTTCAAGTTATTCAAGTAATAGTAGCAATTAAAATTGTTCACTACCTACAAATACAACTCCTTTGCAAGCATCAAATGATGGTGTGTAAACATTTAACCCTATCTATCATAAATTGAGCCATGGAGATTCTTTGGAAAGTCATAATAAGTGAACATAGTTTTAAAACAACATTTTAACATCTGTATTCTTTTCTAAAATAACAATTATGTTAAGATAACATAAAAAAATTGAAATAGTACAAATATTTACAAAATATGAATACAATATTTAATGTTTCCAAGCAGGAATAATGCACACAAAATACTAGAGCACTCCTGTCACATGGGTGGCCAAATCTGAGTCACTTCATTGTACAAGGATTCAGGCAACCATTTTAGATAAGCTTGAAGTAAATCTGTAAAAAAGAAATGGTAAGGTTCTGTAAAATGACATTTTCCTTGTTGATACTGCATACACTTAAAACTTACAGGATATGTAAGAACTGGATACTTACATTTACTGTCGTCCTTCCACTTTTCAACCAGTTTTTCCCGAGAATCTACATTCTGGCTTATTAAAGCTTTCAATAAAATTTCAGTTCGAGGTTGCAGCCTAAAATTTAAGAAATGGTTTAAAATTGTTTTGGTACTGTTTTGCTAACAAAGGAGAATATAAGCAAATACTCACCTAGCCCAAGTTTTAGTCAGAGTAGTGGGTGAGGAGAGAAGTTCTGAAGCAAAGGAACTAAGTTTAGGAAAAATAGAACCATCCAGGAAAAAAACAGCAAACCATTTGTAACACATAAGACCAGGAGGTATGTCGACCTGCACAACTGGTAAGGGCCAGGCTGCACGACCTAAGTTAAAATAAATTACAATATCAAAAACAACACTAAGTCATGTGTCAACAGAGATTTATTGTCAACAACTTCAGTAGAAAATAAACTACAAATTCTGGGTAGAGGAATAATAAATAAAAAACACCAAGTATATTTCATATTTTAGTAAATGTGAGAAGTGGTTGAAACTAGAACATTAACTCCCAAAAGTATTTTAAGTTACAAATAAAGGAGGAGCATGTGTCTGACATCACTTATACAATACTTTATTGCCGTGACTCCAACTTAAGTATTTTCATGTCATTTTGTAACAGTTTAGTTAGCCACACACAATGCCCACTTGGTCACTTTTCCTAATATGAATGTTTTTGTTCATCTATCTAGAGTGCACTACAGGAAGTACTTCTTTCCATATAATTAGTCTTATTAATTTTCAGCTGAATTGATTTGGAGAATTTAAATAAAAAGAAGTATTTACAACTTTGCTAAAAAGATTTGCTACAAGTTTGCTATAAATAAGAACAGCGAACTTACCATATGTTCCTGTTATATGGCAAATAATTTGGTCTTTTTCAGCATCATAATGTGGAGGTGGTTCTATTAAGGGTTGAGACAAATTACACAAAGCAGTAGCCAACACAGGGAGCCATTCAGGTTCAATGGCAGTGACTCCTCTCATGTAAAGTTTGTTCTGGTTTGTTTCAAAGACTTCTTGGTAGACCACCCATGTAGGAGATGTTCGTTTCAAAACAGATGCAGAATGAATTCGTACAGGTTCCTCTAATTCAGCACACCTATACAGAAATTGTAAGGAGGTTCAAGTACTTAGGTATATTACCAAGAAGTTGCTGAGTAAGCTTTGCAATTTGCATGACAAATTAAGAAAAGAAAGAATATTTTCACATGTAAAACTTAAATGCAATAGATGATTTACGGCATTTCATTATCCATCTTCAACAAATTCAAAATTGATGGAGAATATGAATACACAATACACAATGGAACTTACAAATCAAATTATTTTGCAAATCAATTCCAAAATTTCATGTCTAAGATTAAAATTTTTGAATATATAAATATAGTAAACTCCTTGATACTTCATTAAACTATTTTATTCCCTTTCAATTAGTCTGATAATTTTATAGTAAAGTTCATTCACTAAATATAGAAGTTTAAAATTGACAAACTGACCTATCTCACTCACCTTACTCTTAGTTAATGTTCAATATGTACAAAATGTTGAATGTCAACTATTTTTTTAGAAAAATCAAAACATATGAAATGATTCATTTAATGGCAAACACAACCTTGAAGAACAATTTAATTATATTGTTTGTATACCATGAATCCATAGTATTAATATAGGGATTTTTGGAATTAGACATGAATAAATAAATAAATGGATGATATATGATTTTGTTGAGCTGTCTATATTGAACTAGACATAAGTCAACTTTTCAGTCACATGAACATAACTAATCTTAGACTTCTACTTACTTATAGGCGTTCTTCCATTTGATGCGGTCTTCCTCATCTTTATATGAATCAGGATCCACCCGATGACCAACTTGATCCACCAGCCCTGACAGAAGTAACTGTCGCAGTAATTTTGCTTGTTCTTCTGAGGGAGGAGGCATTTTAGGGTCCACCACTATATCCACATCTGACATAGCCGCATTGATTTCCGATGTCAACTGAAGCCTCAATTTCCTCACTTCAACAATAGCTTTATGCCTCAAACCATGCTTTTCACAGAAGTTTTCCAGATTTCCAGTATAGCCAGCACTTTCAGCAGCACCCACAGCTCTCATCAAAACCATAGGATCACCTATAAATCAAGGAAGTTTCAGTAACCCAAAAACTTTGGTTCAAACAAAATTCCATCTCAAACAATTGTCACAATTCCACCCAAATATAAAAAGAAAGTTATTTGTAATACCTTCACCAGACTTTATCAACTTTGTATTTTATTAGTACATGATTCATGGGCCTCTATTAATATTTTCAATAGTTGCCAATTGAAAGGTTGGACAAAAGACTTGTGAAACATGTTCAAAGACAAATGTACGTAGCAAGTCTCATGAAACTAAAACAATATTTTTATAAAGATTCCATAGTAACTTAACAAAAGTATGGTCTTTTTGGTCTCCCCGCGTGCGGGACTCGCTGAATGACTCAACCATACCCACTAAAAACCCTCCTGAATTACAATATATCAAAACATTTTTAGAAAATGAGGAAAAAGAGACAGAAAAATATTAAAAACATTATAAGAACCGAAAACAAGGAAAAGAGTAAATTTAGGGACAGAATTTTTGTACAGGTAGGGAAAAAGCAGTTATGCACTAAGAAGAGCCACATATCTCTCCCCGCGTGTGGGACTCGTTGATTGACTCGACCATACCCACTAAAAAAAAACCCTGAAGTACAGTATATCCAAATATAATATATTTTTTTAATATTTAAACCGTAAACAAGGGGAAAAAATTACATTTGGAGAGAGAAAATTGTTAATTCAAAGTAAAGGAAAAAAAAAAAAACAAAAAAAAAACATTTCAATCCAAACCCTCCCGAGAACTTGTGGGAGGTGCCCCATTTTGTGTATGGATTTGAGCAATGACATACGAAAAAAAAAATCAGATACTGTTTTCCAGAGGCCACATTCCTGAAGGAATCTAAAAAGACATATCAAAATCGGTTCATTTTGCCCCAGCATAACGTTCAAACTGTTGGGTAGATTGTGTCGCCATCGGCTGGTACTATATTTGAGACACTCCAAAAGAAAATGTTCCATGGTAAGTGTTGTGTTGCAAGTATCACAGATGGGGGGAAGTTCACTGCGTAAGAGATGACCATGGGTATGATAGCAGAGGCCAATACGACGGCGTGTAAGGATTACTTCTTCACTTCTGTTCGCATGGGATGATGACACCCAGGTCTTAACGGAGTCTTTTACCTTTCTCAGCTTAAAGGCGCAAGTTTGCAATTCGGCTTGCCATGTCCCAAGAAGAGATGTTCTTATGGCAACCTTTGAATCTGATGTAGGAACAGATGAAAGGTCAAGGACTGCCCTCTGTGTTCCCTGCTTTGCTGCCTCATCAGCTTCTTCATTACCCATAATACCTACATGCCCAGAAACCAAACAAAGGACTATTTCAAAATTTTGAAATACTAGATGCCTTATTAGATTCTGAATTGTCAGCGTAAGGGTGTCAGAAGTGTACAGTGAAGACACTGACCACAGAGAACTAATAGAGTCACTGCAGAGAACCACACGCCGTATTGAAGATAGCTGAATGAACTTCAGCACCTCAAGGATTGCAAATTTTTCAGCAGTGTACATGCTGCAAAAGGAATGGAGGCGAAAAGAACGGGTGGCACTATGGCAGTGGAAAGCAGCACCAACAGAATTATTCATTGCTGAGCCATCAGTGTATATGAACATATGATCGAAATAGAGGTTTTTAGTTCTCTGAAGTGCTGCTGGTACACAGCAGCAAATGTGTCTTGCTTTGAAAGTTTAGACAGCCGAAAGTCGATGGTTGGTTTCAAGGTGGTGTTCGAGTGTGTGGGTATTTCATTGAAGAAGGTAGTATGATGACATTTTCCTCTAGCAGTTGTTTAAAACGGACATCCACTGGGCGGGGTAATGAAGGTTTTGCAATGTAAGATGAAATAAATTTCGGAGAATGTAGGTGTTGCTGAGTGGGGTGATTTGAAACCCCCTCAGTTTCACTCAGTAAGAGCCAAGTAGAATATCACGTCACTTGTTAAGAGATGGTTTGCCAGCGTCTACTAGTAAGCATTCTATTCAACTAGTGCAGAAAGCACCAGTTGCAATGCGAACTCCTGCATGATGGATACTGTTAAGGGTTCTGAGTGTCGATGGTGATGCGGAGGTGTATACAATACCGCCATAATCTAATACAGACCGAACGAAACTTCTATACAGACGAAGAAGGCAAGTGCAGTCTGCGCCCCATGATGATGCGCTTAAGCAGCGAAGGAGGTTTAGGGAAGAATTACCATGGGATTGTAGTTTTCAGATGTGATTGCGGCAAGTTAGTGTGCGGTTGAATGTGAGACCCAGGAATTTTGCGGAGTCAACGAAAGGAAGATGTTGGCCCTCAAGGAAAAGACCTGGATCATCATGGAGATGGTATATCCAGAAATGCATACAGCATGACTTGGATACAGAAAAACTAAAGCCGGTAGACATGCTCCACTCATGTTAATGGTTTAAAACCAATTGCAGTTGCCTCTCGATGACAGATGCTGCTAGAAGAACAATGGCAAAGTCATCAACGAAGAGAGACGCATGTACCAGTTCTTGAACCACTGACGCAATGCTATTTATGGCTGTGGCAAAGAGAGTGACGCTTAAGATTGAGCCCTGTAGGACACCGTTTTCCAAAGGATGATTCAATGATAAATAAGTACCGAGGTGAACGCGGAAAGAGCATTGAGATAGAAAGCACTCCAGGAACAAAGGAAAACAGCCTCGGAGTCCCCATGAGTGCAATGCGCGTAGGATTCCTTGCCTCCAGGTTGTATCATAAGCTTTGTCCAAGTCAAAAAAGATGGCCATGAGGTGTTCCCTTAATACAAACGCTGATGAGATGGTAGATGACAATGCAACAAGGTGGTTTAGCATTGACCGCTGTTTTCTGAAGCCACATTGGATATTGGTCGGTAGGTTTCGCGATTCCAGAGACCAAACAAGGTGGCGATTGATCATTCTTTTTAACAATTTGCAAACACAGCTTGTGAGAGAAATCGGTCAAAAGTGCGACAGATTAGAACGATCTTTTCCCTCCTTCGGAAGTGGAATAATTATGGCCTCATGCCATTGAGCAGGGACGGTATGCTCATTCCAAATACAGTTATATAACTTCAAAAGGAATTTTATGCCTATCTCTGGAAGATATTTTAGCATCACATTATGTATTTGATCAGGACCAGGGACTGTATCTTTTGAAGACGTAAGGGCAGAGGTCAGCTCCATCATAGAGAAGGGGATGTAATATTTCCTCATCTCTGCAACTGGAGAAATCCAAGCAACACTTTTCTGCGCGAGCTTTCTGTTGAAGAAACGGAGAAAATCCGGAGGAGTTAGAGACTCTTTCGCAGTGTGATGCAAGTTCCTCAGCAATGACTTCGGGTGAAGTTCGAACTGTCCATTTATATTGAGACCAGGGGTGGAAAAAGAGGACCATGTGCCTTGAATCTTCCAAACTTTCTGCCATACGACTGATGATGGAGTACGGCTTGTAAGAGATGAAATGTAAGCCTCCCAGGAGGTCGACTTTCTTGAAGAGTTCATTTTGCTCTGGCTCTAGCACTGACCGCCTTTGCATAATCCGAATTCCACCATGGAACAGGGCAATGCCTTGGATTATGTGATGATTTAGGGATGGCAACATCAGCGGCTTTTACAACCGTTTGGTGAAATGGGTTGCCATAGCATCCACATTGGCAAAAGGCCCATCGCAAAGATTGATGTTGCGTTTAAACACATCCCAGTCTGCTTTTTCAAAATCCACTGAGGGGTGTGAAAATGAGGGGCAAAAGACGTTGAAATGTATAAGAATCGGGTAGTGGTCACTCCCATACAGATTGTCAACAGCTGTTCAGTCTAAGATTGGGGAAAGAGAGGAACTGCAGATGGCTAAATCCAGCACCGAGAAAGATCGGGAAGCTGAACAGAAGTGGATGGAGTGGCCCGTGTTAAGGAGTGCTATATCTCGGTTATCTAACAGTTTTTCAATGATTTTACCCTTTGGGCAGTTATGTGAAGAACCACACATTGAATTAAGGGCATTGAAATCCCTGACGATAAGAAATGGGGTAGGCAACTGGTCCAACAAACCTCCAAGATGTTTTTTCGTGAATGACTACGCAGGGGATATATAGATATTACAAACCGTAAATGTAAGGGATGGTAGGCTCACCCTCATACATACGGTCTGAAAGATGCTTGATATAGAGACTTCTTTGGCATAGACTGAAGTGTCTACGAGCACAGCGACTCCACCGTGTGCTCATAGGCTATCTTCTAAGTCCACCCTACAATAGGTATAGCTATGAGAGTAAAAAGAGTGTTTTGGTAAGAGATGTGTTTCTTGTAGACATGATTTGAGGAGAACGATCAGACAGTAAGAACTTTAGGTTATCTGAAAGGACATGAATGCCATTCAGATTCCAGGAAAGAAGAGTCAAGGTCTGGAGTATATCTGCTCTTTCTTTGATGTTTGGATTTTTTCCTGGGGACGACTTTAAAGTCAGACCCTGCTGAGGTCTCCTCCCCAGGAGAGTCACCGTGATCACTCGTCGACATAACAAGTCCACTATTTCAGCTCCTTCAGCGGCGGTTACTAGAGGAAGAGTCTGACTTTAAAGAGTCAGGTTTCTGGGACGATTTTGAGTTGGAAGGTCTCTGCTGAGAAAGACCCCGAGATGGACGTCGGGGGAATTGTTTAACAGCAGACACAGATGTTCGTTTTGGTGTAATCTTATACTTTGTAGGTATAATTATCTTACACCCCAGGAACTCTGCTTTCAAGGCGGAAGGATCATCACAACTGGCCTGAGTTCCAGAGTTATACATAGGTGGTTTCTGAATATCTTCAAAATCCACCTGACAGCTAAAGGAAGCTGTAGGTGGTTTCTTTGCGCTGACCACTGTTGCAAAGGATTTGGTTATTGCGACAGGATTCTTAATCATATACCAACACCTGGCCTTGGGAAAAGACACCCTATCTGTAACGCGGATCCTCTGGATGTCCTTCTCCATCAAATATTTCTGGCATGTGATTGAATTGGAAGGATGGTTTTCCTGACAATTCACACAGCATGGAGGCGAAGAGTAAGGACACAACTCGTGCGACGGTTTACCGCAAATAACACAGATTTCACTAGATGATTGGCAGTGGTCCAATGTGTGACCAAATCTCTAGCACTTGAAGCAGCGCAGAGGATTTGGCACATATTGGCGAACATGCAAGGTGTAGAACCCACAGGAAGTTAGAATCAAAGTGGAAGAGGGGACGAGCTTCCCCTGTACCTTCCTCTTGACTCTGTGAATAGTAATGACACCTTCTGGCTGAAAAAATTCT
Organism: Laupala kohalensis; assembly: GCA_002313205.1. Lineage (NCBI taxonomy): Eukaryota > Metazoa > Arthropoda > Insecta > Orthoptera > Trigonidiidae > Laupala > Laupala kohalensis. The sequence goes on along the minus strand of NNCF01126217.1, from coordinate 145,230 downwards.
TTCAGGTCTTCCTCAGATTCTTGTGCAAAATCATCGTGGTTAACCACTCCTTTGCACAAGTTCAAGCTGGGGTGAGTAGCCACCTTCACCTTTAATCCAGCAATTTCTTTTATTGATCTTATTGAATCAATTTGCTAGTCTGTACGTGCCTCCAGCAGAATTTCTCCAGTCCGCTGGCACATGATAAGACTGCAGTTTTCCCATTTCGACGTCAATTGCTATTGCAAGACGGACTGCACTTACAGACTTGAAAGTCTTTCCTTCTTTGACACAATTCATGACAAGGAAGCGAGGCT
>NNCF01126217.1:74853-144859 GCA_002313205.1 Laupala kohalensis | reverse complement strand
AGTGACAAGAGTGGGACAGTTTTGGGGGCAGTAGTTTCCATGTGAATGGTTTTCAAATTTCATCCCTGTGTTCCCCACCCACCATGGAGTCCAACAAGGGGACACCCCACTGGGGTGCCAGGGTTGACACGAGGATACAGTGGGGGCACGCAGGGTTCTTTAAGCAGTAGCTCCAATGCCACCGATCAGCGTGATGGACCCCCTGCGCGCCCTCCCTCACCCTGGAGTTCAGTTGAAGACCTAGTCCAAGCCGATTGGTCGGGGGTGGGTTAGCCTCCAATCACCCGTCTAGAAGAGGCCGAGGCCAAAGCAAGCATGTTGGGGCGCATCTAGAGTGCTCGCAGAAGTTCCTCAACTCACCAGGATTCCCCTTCCCTTCAACACGGGTCGCCATGCATGGCAAACACATGGGTGAGCGTTCAGAACACAGAGAAGGCCAGTAACGAAGATGAAAGTGTAGGGACATGTCCCTCCCTACATAGTACACACCAAATGCGTGCCATACATACGCATCAATGAATCTCCCCCATAACGCCGACGCCTATTAACAACGTTGATGTAGGAACGCTATTCCTACATGTCGATAAGGTACATACCTTCACACGCATAAAACTTAGAAAAACTTGCTACGAAAAGTTATACGTTCACCATGTTGTTTACTGATCTCCAAGGCCCTCTACCGCCCTCTATATAAGAGAACCTCAAACCACGACGCCAAGGAACCTTCGAAACAGTAAACAAATAGAAGACTCCATGAAACAAGTCGTCTCGACTGCGATTCCATAACGGCACTCACCAATCTGCCCCCCGCACGACCTATTAGGATTATTATCTTTAAGGAATGAACTACGAAGCAGTGTTAAGCCCCCAGGCAGTCATATGTTTCAGTTAAAACGCAACCTGATAGCAACGAAACATTCATTATCTTATTCTAGCGAGCCTCGACTGGAGTACACCTCTGCGCATGAGCTCTGAAACGTTCTAAGTTGAATTTCGTCCATACCGAATTCCTACGCTGAATCCTAATCACATCCTGGCGATATATTTCTGCAACTCTGACAATATGTATTTCTACAATTCTGGATACATATTTCAACGAGCCTAGAAAGCATTCAACGCTGAACTTCAACCACGCCGAAGTCTAGAGAAACCATATCCTAACGATATACACTTAAAACTTCACCGGCGCTGAACCCCGGAGAAGTCACATCCTGAAGACTTACATTCAAAAGGATCTTCGAAGTTCAACACTGACAACGCCCTGACGCTGAGGAAATTCCGTCCTCCAAACTTGGCGACTGCGACTTCGAAGCCCGACGCGAGAGACACCACGACGAAGCTTTCCACTGGCGGTACCACTACGCAGAAGAGCACTGGGTTCCGTGGATTGCTGCCACCGACGCTGCAACTTGGTTATATACGTGAGAAACTAATTCAAGCGGAGCGTTCAATCGGCCACCTGTCGTGTCGTGTCAACCTCCTTTGTTTTATCCCAAGACAGGTTCATTCATTTCTGTAATAAAACCTTATTCTTTGAAGAACCAACTTGGAAATATTTATTTTGTGAAGGAAGAGATTTCGTTGCAAATACAACAAAATCTCTCCCTCGCAACAAAAGCAATGAAAGTGAAAAAGTAGGTAATAAAAAAAGGAAAGTACAAAGAAAGAAATACTTGAGAGCCTTCTCTGTATCCCACAGTCCGGACTTGGACCGACTCACATCGACAGCGAAAGAAGTACATAAAAGTAGTAACAATAAAGGTTTAAAAAATACTGAGAGTTTCACAACTTTTTCCAACTGTAATGGATCTCTCTCTCTTCTATGCCATAAACAGCTTGTCCAGCAATAATTCTTTTGTTGAGAAACAATTTCAACTGAATCTAAACCATTTAGTGAAGAGGAGCATGTCTACCAGCTTCACCTGTTCTGTGTCAAAGTCCTGATGAATGCATTTCTGCAGGATATATTTATTTTTTCAATTTTCAAGTAAATGCTTACATTAAATTCGTTTCATTTCAACTTTTAATAAGTATATTTATTTTTAAAAATTGTGATACCTAATATATTACTGGAATAAGTATTTAAAAATTTGATCTCATCCAAGAAATTTTTATCTAGGATAAAAATTTTTATTTTGCCTCATATATTAGATATGAGTTCTTAAAAAACTAGGGGACAGTTAGTAGTACTAATCGTCATTTATGGCAGCAATTACACTAAACAAACTAGCAATTCACAGGTAAAAATGTATTTAAAAGTGTAGCAATAATAAATTGTTTAACTGACATACATTTATATTCATTTTTCTTAATTTTATATTCATCTGAAGAAATAACAAATATTTTTAAGTTGACAAGAAGGTAATCATCCTTGTAGCCCCATTACACATCAGGAAGATAAAATACAATCCCCCTGGGTACGTCTCATGCATACATGCAACTTCAATGTAGTGAGGCAACAGGAGTTTTTGAGAAACCCTAATACAAATGAGGATGCGACACTTGATGACACCATATTCCTAATTTCTGAACAGCAAAACAGCCATTTAATCCATTTCCTTAAGTAATTTCACATTTCCAGGTATCATACTTGTAAGTTGTAAGAAGGTTAACTTCGAGTTCCATGGGTATGTGCAATATTAATTTAGCTAACAATTCTCTGAAGTAAAAATTAATCAATGCACCCCTTCATTGTAATGTACCTAGCAATAGAGAATTTCCAGTGCCTGCCCATACTCGTCTCGCTTGCATCAAAGATTTGTTTCCACTGACATCTAAAAGCACTTCTGGAACTGCTAGAGCTGCCACCATGCAAATGGTGTAAGGAAGTAAGCCATGTTGATGGCTCAGTGCCAGCATCTTCGCAAAGCGAGGCGCAACTGGAAAAGCAGCCATTGATTGGCCAAGAGGTGTTATGCGTGCTGCCCATTCTGAAAATAGAAAAATACAGCTATATAATTTAACCCAATTTCACAAAATAGTATCACTTTTTTTTATCAACTATTCTGTATAAAGAAATTATATAGAATATTTTTTGTTTCAACAAAGTTTCTCACAAACAGTAGTTACAATACACTTTTAAAAAATCACACCTGATATAATGGTATTGTATTCATAAAACACAATTACTGTAAGCTTTTTACTCATAAGAAAAATTTTCACTTCTTCACTGAAAGCAAATCCATATTTAAATGGATATAGAATAAAAAATTAAATCATGTTGCCACACATTGATTCACTAATATTTACTTTTCAGTTAGGAAAGTTAGTTTCAGGCAATGCTACTCCCAACAAACTAGAAAAACCTGAATCTGCATGATTTGGGCAACCTTGTGGTGGCTGGATGTATATCCTATTGTTCAAATGAGATAGATTCAATAATGGAAAGAATGGGGATAAGGTCTCCCCAGGAAGCACACTCCCAACTCTCAGGTTAATGAATATTCAGCTATATTGAGACTGTATTCTGATGAGATGCACAGATATGCATCTTTAATTAAATTAATTAATTAATTTATTACTGTATTTACCCGAATATGCTCCCCCTCTTATTTTAGGAGACAAAATTTAGAAAAAAATTAAGTTGAGTAAAGTCAACTTTCTAAAGTCTTTCTGAAGGAAAATTATCGAACAAAATTCCATGTGAAATGGTTAGCTCTGTTAAGTATAATCATAAGGATTTTAAACTGAAAAGCTGACTGGTGAAGTTCAACTTATCCTCTTGAAATCGCCAGATCAATACGGACTTCGATTCTACTTCGAATTTTCATTCCGCTGCTTTATTTCTATGTATCTGAGCATTACTGAGCATTTTATAAACTCGTAGTTCCATGTTAGCATCGAAGCATCTTCAATCGCCCCTCTCGTTGTGTCAAAGAACATTCCCGTCTCTCGAAAAAATCACGTGTCATGGTCGGCACTGACCGACGGCAGTCAGTCATTTCTAGACGATGTGGACCAGTTCAGTTTCCACTTTGAATGAGCATCAAATCCCGTCATCATCGATTGATGTCATGTTACATATACAGCTTGTGTTCTCTTAACTCGTTATCACCCACGAAAATTTGAATTAGCAGTTTCCCCATCTTAAACTCCTAACATAGTCCCACCCCCAGGATTTACGGGTGACTTTTTCACAAACAAACAAAAAAGGGAGGGGGGGGGGACTATATTAGAGTAAATATGGTAATATTACAAGAAAAATTCACACAATGTCACCTGGGACCATCCCAGTTGTTTCACGAAATTTCACACAAGTTTCACAAATATATATTTCCACAGCAACAGCCAACCTCTGAGGCTGACCCTGTTGTAACATTACTCAGATAGGTATTTCCTAAAAACGCGTGAATTTCCATTCCTGGGTTACAGACGCAAATTTCAAAGATTGTAGTCACTTGGCTAAACCTTCCTGCACAACTTCACCATGATTGATTAATAACCAATCTTTTGGTACAAATTTGCATACCATCTAAACCTTAAAACCTTCATACATTTAAACATCAATTCATTAATATATAATAGAAGATGAATTCACCAGGAGGAATTTCTTAAAAATACCATTTTATTAAATTTATATACCTGGAGTTAAATTATAAAAATATCAAGATAATTACAAAAAGCCATATAATCACTGCCAAGTGTACAGTGCATTGTGTGTGTAGCTCATGCAAAAAGAACCCATATAGTGAAATTAAGTGTTCAATTATATGAGATTTGAAGATCCGTAGGAACAAGAGTGCAAAGCAATTTTCAGTAAAATAAAAACTTTAATAAATAAACTAATACACAATGTGTTTGTTTGCACAGCATGTCACTGTGACTTTCATGTATCATCCCTTATTGAGATATGTATTATCTAACAAGAACATTTTCATGCTTCATGTGCTCAACTTTTTGCTACTGAGCTTCAAGTAGTCCAACTCAAAAGTAAATATTTAATGGTCTATCGATGCCACGATAGCACTAATGGAGCCTGATTGCAACATGTAACAGCAATTGCAATTCACAGTGTGCAAGAGGATCTCAATAATGCCAAAAAGGACACATGCTTTAAAAACTATGACTAATGATCTCCCAAAACTAAGTGACAAAATGAATTCCATCAAAATGGAGCATAAATCATAATTGGATAATAATGAAAAGAGAATTGAGAAGATGGAACAAAAGCTCAGATGTGCAAATTCTGTGGCTAGTTCTACGAAGACGAACTCAAACTCTGTTACACCTGAGCCCAAAACTGATATATGGATAAACAGTTTAGATTATATGTACAGTGAAATTCAAGATAGGCAAAACAGAGAATAACTTAAATTAATGCATAAATTTCTGAACCTACTGATGATGATGCAGCTGAAAAGGATGTTCAAATTGTAACTGACACATTGCAGGATATCAAAATTATAACACTCTAATTATAACAAACAGTAAACAAAATATTAGGAGAATGGGTAAATTAAAAAAAGACATTCCAAGGTCTATCCTAGCGAGAATTAATAAAAGATCTGATTTTTCTGCTGTTCCACAAATTAGAGGAAAGAAAAGAATCAAGTTTCAGCAGATCTTATTTGCAAACAAAGATTTAGTTCAAAAGAACTCAGAAAAAAAAAGGATAATAAATTCAATAAAGCAAATAAGCAAGCTGATGTAAAGCAAGTTGTGAGATTTGTGAAAGGGGATCCCTCTATCAATTTATCAAAATGTCAATGGATAAACACAACAAAACTACACATATTAGAAAAAACTTCAAACAACTTGCACCAGAGCCTGACATTATTTTGTTGACAGAGAGATATCTTCATACTGGGCTAAAGAACTTTTCTTTACAAGGTTACAATATATTCAGGAGAGAGAGATACTCTTAATTGTAAATACTTGTATGGTAGTGGTGTGTTGATAACAATTAAACATTCATCAAAGCTAGTGAAATAGTGTGATAATACTGTGATGATGTTATCAGCCATCGGAAATTACCAGAAAAAATTCTAGTGGTTTGGCCAATTATTTATTATTGCTTTGCCAACTTTTCGGTAAGGGACATTACCTCCATCAGGGCTTAGTAAAGTTTATACAATCACACACATTCTCTCCAACTGCCAACACTTAGATAAATATACCACATAATAACATTCTCCATGAATTGGACACACATATCACCCAACATAAAGAGAGTCACAAGACAACACTCATATTAAATGAACATATAAGCTACATTTAATTGGGGTACACCACATACCTCAATTTGTCTGTTGATTTTCTAATAATATAAAAATAAAATAGATAATGATAAGGAAGTTTTTCCTTCTCTAGGAAATACATCCAGTCAGCGGAGACTACAGATAAAGGAAATATCCCATTAATCCTGAAATGCTCTCACAACTAGTCAAAATTAAGTGAAGAAATCAGTTTTTGAAAATGTCATTGACAAGTAGACCGCACACATGTGAATCCTGGATTTCAATAATTTTTAGGAACGGGCAAGAGGTAGAAGCATTCAAAGAATTTGAATCACAATTCAAAATTACTTCTGACCTCATCAATAATCTTGACCACATAGTTATAGTCCACTATTGCAATGCCACAGACAATGATTCAAATCTACCCATTTGAATTTTTTAAGGTTCTAATTCCATCAGAAAAATTAGTCACCACATAATCATCACCAGTTTGTTGACACGAATTTCTTAACGGTTACCTTCAGTTTTTCCCTCTGGAGCTTTCAATGCTCCCAGGAGAGACAATCTTCTCTCTGCAGCTTGCAATTGCATAAGATCAGGGGGTGATGGGAATGGGAAGTTGATTACTTTATAAATTCCCATGGATTTCATCTGCAGCACCAAATCATCCACTGGCTTCCGTTGCATTTCAGGCACAGAGAATTCTTCAAATTCATCATTGAACACTGCTGAGGAATACAACCTAAAAATGAACAGTTTAACGTAACTTACAAGTTATAGGTTTAGTAGGGGTTAAGATATAATTTAGTTTCTTGAATGTCACATATGCTGATTAGTTAGATATTTGCTTTTGTTTTCAGTTTTTGACCTCATTCATCATTGCCATGTTATGCACAGAGGTTATATTATTATTGAAATAGTTATGTTTTTTTATTTCTATTATTTTATGCCATTCTTGTGCACAGGCAATTTGTTTTGCCTCCCACATATTATGCTCTGTTTTCTTTATTTGATTTTCATTGTATAAGAACTGCACTTACACCTCTTGCAAAATCTCTTTCTGGCAATATATATTATTACCATATTTACCCAAATATAGTCCCCCTTTTTTCCCTAAAATATCACACAAAAATCCATGGGGGGACTAGATAGACATTTAGAGTTTAGGACTGGAAAACTGCTCATTCAATGTTTCATGGGTGAAAATGAGTTAAAACACAAACAAGCCATATATGTCTCCTAACATGAAGAACATCGATCAATGACAGTTGGATTTGATGCACATTCGAAGTAGAAACCAAACTGGTGCATTTCATCTAGTAATGACTGGTTGCAGTCACCGTGCCGAATGTGACACACGAGGATGAGATGGGGATCTTCTTCGACACAATAAAAGTTGGGCGATGTTAACTTAATACTGTGAGTTATAAATTATGCTCAGGCATGTGGCAATAAAGCAATAGCACGAGTATTCAAAGTAGAGCCGAAGTCCATGAGGATCTGTCAATTTCAAGAGGAGAAGATGAACTGGAGTTCAGTTAGCCTTCCATTTTAAAATTCTTATGATTATACTTAGGAGAGCCAATCATTTCACATAAAATTTTGATTGAACATTTCGCTTCAAAAAGACTGATTTTACTCAAATTTGATCAACTACATTCATAATTTTATTTCTAAATTTTGCCTCCTAAAGTTATCCTCAGGCAAATATTTGAATACTACATTTGGGTAAAAACAGTATTACTCGCATAAAGGACTCTTCGAGAAGTATATAAATACACTGTTCAGTTAAGCCAGAAATAAGCCAGTTGATAAAGACAGGCATGACTAATATTATATAACAGTGAATTTCGTGAACTGTATTCTGTTTCAGCTTATGACCATCAGCTATAAGACCTACAATTACAAATTTTGTAAGAGTAGCCACACTTCTCAAAATCATAAATTTTATCCCACAATTATACTCATTTTACTACGTTTACTCACATTTGAGAAGAGGGTTAACAAATTACAAAGAATATCATTACAGAATTACCTGTAACAGTGTCCAGGCCCTGTTCTTCCAGCACGACCAGCCCTTTGATTCGCAGATGCTTTGCTTGTCCAAGAAACCATAAAAGCAGATACACCAGTTGTTTTGTCGAATCTCCTCCTTTTTTCCTTACCGCAATCAACAACATACCGCACACTAGGAATAGTCAAAGACGTTTCCGCAACATTAGTGGCCACCACACACAGTCTTGTTCCAGGGGGTGCTGGTTCAAAAACCTGTCAATAACAAGAAATTTGAATTTTTGAAAGGTTTGAGCATAAAATTTTCATCACTTGAAAACAAAAATACATAAGGTTGGAGACTGAATCACTTTTAATGTACTAATTATAAAAAATAATAAAATATAAGCTAGATTATTTAAAAGATTATAAAATAGCAATAAGATCTTGGAATACATATTTCCAATTGCCTTTCATTATCCTGGTTTGTCAGAATCATGTCGTAAAAGGGGCTGTACAACTTCAAACGAACATACAAATTTATCTATTCAGCAAACTGAATCTTAAAAATTGAGCACTGATAGGTTAATTCTAGAATATTAGAAAAAAGCGATTTTAAAACAATAGATGCTAATTTTAAAACAATACACACTAGTATTATAAAAATAGATGCTATTTTTCATGACCCTAATTGTAAATTGTTTACCTTAGCTTGTTTGTGCCCTGGTAATAAAGAATAGAGAGGCAGAACCCAGAGTGGTACGCGAACAGCAAGGGGATCATTTACTACTCCTTCAACGTCTTCATCATCCCCATCATCCAGAAGCAAGTCATCATCTTCATCCTTATCTGTGCTCACAACAGGAAATTCATCCAGATCTATAACAGGTAGAGGTATTTCCTCTTTTTTCTTTGCTTTATGTCGATATTTTCCAACTTTTTTATCATATTCTTCTTCTTCTTTATTATCACTCAAATCATTTGTTTGTAATGTTTTTGCATTTTGATTCCTGTAAGGGAAAGATTTACGAAGTTTTTGAACCAAAATATTAACTTCTTGTTGACCTAAAAACACACATAAATTTATTGACTCTTCGTATAAAAAAACAACGTACAAAACTATAATAATAATAATAATATAATTACCTGTAACAAATATTAAAATGCCTCCATCTGGAAGCCGAGTATGGATTTTGCAAGTCTTAAGATACGCTTCCCTAACATAATTCTCACGTGTTTGTTTATTGAAGTGAATAGTAACAGGGAATTGACGTGATTCCACCTGCAAATAAGAAAAATTAATGAGATATAAAATGTCCCAATACTCAAAGAAAATGGAAGGTAATTGAAAGAAACAATACATGTAACAATAAAATGAAAGTAAAAAATTACTCACATTGATTACAGGAGGAGCAACAGGAAATAATCGTCTGTTACTGACAAAATCTTCTATGCGTAAGGTCGCAGACATCACCACTAGCTTCAGGGGATTGCCTTGTTTACGGCGGAGTGGCACAATTCTTGATAATAATCCAAGTAAAATATCTGTATACACACTACGCTCATGAGCTTCATCCAAAAGAACAACAGAGTATCTGGACAAAACAAAATCCTGGCAAAAAAACAAAACAAAATCATACAACATTAAGAAAGAAAAGAAAAATATAAGGCAACTGTCCAACAAATCATTGGACCATACTTCAACTATTTAAATACTTATTTTTTTGTCAAACCAAAATTACAAATTAACAGGAATAATTTAAACTCTCAGGAGGCTATTGCTTGTACATGGATGTGCAATAATATGCATAAAAAAAGACTAGATTAAATAGAGAAATGGAAAAACAAAATCATATGGAACAATACACAAATAATACATAAATTTACAATACAACAATACTTGAATAATTATCACTTAGAGGACATGGAGAGAAAACAGTGACACTAGTTAGAAACAACAACAAATTAATAAGTTACTTTGGCTATCTCTGGTAATATGGATTAATATGAACTGGAAATACATGTACTTTCCTCACACTTTCAGAACCTTGATGTAACTCCACAAAATATTTTAAATCATCAAAACACACAAAATTACTATATTACATTCAAATATATAAATAAGATTTCAAAAATATAAATAAAAACTTATAAACACTTACACTTTGAGTTTCCTTTAATAAGACACCATCTGTCATAAATTTCACTTGAGTTTTTTCTGAAACATTTCCTTCATATCTTATTAAATAAGAAACTTCATCTTTAGTTAATCCCATTTCATATGCTACTCTTTTGGACATTGATATTGCTGCAACACGCCGGGGTTCTGTAATGCCAATAAGCATACCATTCCTAGAAAATTTCAGAAATGCAATCAAAAGGATGAAATAGGAAGTGCTAGGAAGCTTCTATGATAGGAGGTCTCAGTATTTTAGGTCTGTCAAGGTTTGTACTTTTATTTTTGTAGTCAACATTGATTTTTACATGTTATCTGAGAATATTTCAGCGTTTTGTGAAATTTTCCATATAAGTCACTTTCAATACAGCAAGAAAAAAAATTCTTTGCACATTTGTGGAGAAAAATTGTTAGTTATCAATGATATGGAATATCATTATGTGAGTCAACTTACAACAAGTCATTGAGCTACATTCAAAATAGGGTCTGCACCACCAACAGTCACTCCTCTCATCACTATTCAAAATAACCATTATTCAAACTAATATTTACCCAACTTCCAAGAACTTTGCAAATAACAAATATTCACACAATAACTTCAGTTTGAATAATAATAATAAATTTATTATCAAAAAAGCAGTACAAACTGCGTTTAACCATGTGGAGGACAATAAACTACCTGAAGAAAATATAGTTAAGGAAAATTGGCACAAAACATTAACAAATACTTCAAAATTTATAGAACTCCCATAAAATTTTCCCTTCAGTAAAAACATCGGGTTCATAAAAATTGAAATGGTCAACTTATCTTTATAGATATACAAACTTGATACATACAGTATTAGTATTTATTAAATTTTAAGGCAAAATACAAGTTAATATAGAACAGTTTGCAGTATCTGTCAAACTTTCAATTTACTTATTAATTAAAAACTTAAAACATACTTTGCATATCCAGCCTCATATAAGAATTGAGGCAACTGTGTTGTTTTTCCAGAACCAGTCTCTCCTGCCAGCACCAAAACATCATTCTCCGCTATTGCTTCCATGATCAACTGCTCTTCTCCAAGAATGGGCAACTTCATGCGAGCTTCCTGAATGCCAGGAAGTCTGTTCAATGGTACAAAAACAGCAGGTTTACTAGAATCTTTACTCTTTATTGGACCTTTGGTAGAAAAATCTTGTTTGTTTCCATTTGTGCTATTTGTTGATTCAAAGGGGCACCCAATACTTTCTTCTGAAGACTTATTCTGAGACACATTCCCAACACTGCTCAATGGACAGCTCTTCTGAAAGTTATGAAATAAACATCTTCAATTCTAAAACATATATTTCACATGTAGCACAATGATGAAACATATTTGGCTAATAAAATTAGCTGATGAACTAAACAAAAATTTGTTTTATTTTCTTTACTCGTTAACATTCTCATATGTGAAAGAAGAGGCAAGGGTTGTGGAGACATAAGCTTAAGAATTAATATAAGATGTACTTGTTGCACAAATATATGGGGTTATTATTTACCTCCTCTTTGGTTTTTCCATCAGATTCTTCATCCTTCAAGTTTTCATCTTGTTCTTCAGTTTCATTATCTGTATTTTCATCACTGCTCTCAGAAGAAACCTGCAACACAACAACTTCAGAACTGATGTGATAAGTCAGTGGATATCTCTTTACCCAGTGAAGTAATCACAGAAAACAGTTTCAAACCAAGTCTTCATTGCTCTCCATGTACCATACTCTGTATTCCTAGCAGCACATAAACTTTTTTTTTGTATATAATCATTTCCTTGTGAATAATATTTTGTTTACTTTGTCTTCTCTAAAATGAAACATTCATTATCAACACTTACAGTTTACATTCTTTACTAGTGTAATTTATTTTATAACAACAATAGTGGGAAAAATGTATTATTTCTTAGCTTATGTCATAGATTATATAAAACAAAGAGATTATTCTGGTGAATAAAAGAATTCTGCAGATTACACTTAAACATTTTATGATAAATGATTACCTCAAAACCAACAACATTATAATCACGTGGTTTCTTTTCTTCAGAATCAACATGAAGTAGCTTGCGTCTTTTTCTATAATCTTTAAAAACATTACTAGTTGATTCTGCATCTTCATTTCTTTTCTCTAGCGTTAATTCCTTCTCTTCGATTCGCTTGAGTCCATGAGTTTGATATGCTGTTATGGGAACTAGTTGTTTCAGAAGATCAGAAGGTGCTTTAACTTGAGAAAGTGCATCCAACAAAGATGCCCGCTAAAATTTGAAACATTCATGACAATCTATTTCAAAGGAATAGTTTTTCACAGATCAAACACTTATCCTGTTGCAAAATATGATTTATCCCAGAAGGATTTAGGAGTTTCTGTTTATATTGAGTAACTTACAGTTTCTTTTTTCTTCTTTCTGTCAACAATTTGCTGTAAATGTCTCCTTTGTTTCTTAGACAAAATTTTTTCTACTACCTTTTCAGGTTTCCTTGTTTTGGTTTTTCGTTTTTCTGAAGGAATCACCAAAGCATTACAATCATCATATCCCTCTGAATGTACACCTTTGAGATCAACAACAATCTGGATAAATAGATAAATAAAAATACATTATCAAGTAGTTAGCTATACTCATAAAGTAAAAATTTGTTAAACCTCACCTAATACTAGTACGACTCTCTTGAGAAAAATGTTAAAAATATAACTGATTTCAAAAACCAATCATCTGCCTTACCTTTTGAGTTTTGGAATTGTCAATTGTTGTTTCAACAACTTGTCGCGACTTCCAATTAAAGCCTTTCTTGCTTTTCCCCATGATTGCTTAGCAAAAAATTGCCATAATATTCTAACCGAATACTTGTTAAACTCATTAAACTTCACTGACTGTCAATGTACTCATCACGTGCGATCAAAGCACTGCCTATTTTCCGACAATGTCTAGTCTTGTAAGAAGGTATACATAAAAAAGGAAGACAACTCATAAACACTGTAGCCCTTTCAACAATATACTTGCCCAATGCAGGCCATATGAATATTATAAAGATGAGGTTCTTTTGCGTTCCTCTAACCCCTTTTCAACCTCATGAACAGAGACAACAGAGAGCTCTCAGCAAAACACGTGGATATATGTGAACAGTGATCCACTTGATCCTCTGCTATGCTTAGGGTCCTTAATTTAGGATTAAGGTCTCAACTACGCTGTGATTATAGAGCCCTTAGTTCACGAAAGAACCGTCTGTTGCGTCCACAACTTTAGAGCAATTTATTCCTCATAAGATCTATATTTAATACGCACACATTCTCATAGCCTCTTTAGCGCCAGCCGTTACTCGATGCTTCCTACCTTTTTTACAATAATATTAATAATTTATTGAACCACCTAGATAATTACAATGATGTATGGCGAATCATACTTCTTCCTCTACTTTTTTTTCTCCATATTCCATTAGGAATAGAGGGAGTCAATTATTTTTCTCCACCGGACTATGTTTGTTGCCTGTTTTCATTACAGCAAAGCTACTTAGTACTCCTTCAATAACGTTCTTCTCCAGATCGTTTTTGGACTTCCTAGGTGCCAGGAACCTTGAAGATTCCACTGAAATACACAGCATGCTACATCATTTTGTCCTTTTCTGTGGGTATGCCCTATCCAAGAAAATTTTCTCTTTTTATTTCGACATTGATATCCCACTGGTTTGTGCTACACATAAGGTTTTCGTTGCTAATAACATTTGGCCACAAGATATAATGCAGGCATTTATTTATGAAGTCCTGGAGTTTCTTTTTGGTGTCTTCAGAAGAAAGCCAAGTTTCACAGCCGTAAAATAAAACGGATTTCACACATGAGTTAAAGATCTTAGTATATTTTAGGATGTTGGAAGAGCGCCACACGATTTTCAGCACATAGTGTACCCATGTTGCTTTTTGTATTCTGGCGCTGATATCATTTCTGGTACGGTTTGGAATAATAAAAGGGCTACAAAAAAAAATTTCTAAGTCCCGCGCTCTTAGCAGTTTGGATTTGTTAGGTTTGCAACGCCACTCCTTTGCAACGGGGAGAAAGCTCCTCACCTTCGTTCGACCAATCGTAGGCAAATTTGAAACTGCTTCCATATTTGGCAGACCAATAGTAGACTAGTACTGGTGAATATACCCCTATTAAATCGTAACGAGAGAAAATGTTTTATTACGCTGCTATTAAAAAAATATTTTCTAAATTTTTATTATACATATCTTGGACTTCCATGGCAAAAAATTTTTCTTTATGTTCTTAACTTCAATAAACTTTATTATTCTCTATATTTAAATGACATCTCAAGTTTTGTTATCTCACAGCGCCGTCCTCGGGAACATAAAACAAATTAAACTTCTCCGTAAAAAGATTTGCTTCTTACTGTAAATCGATATTGTTTAATCACAGATTTGAATACCATCGCGAGATATCGTATGAATTTCGTGAGATACGCATCCAGGAATTACTCATTAATATTCTTATAACCTCTGAATTTTAATCAGTGACGAAAAGAACTTAAGACTATTGGTATCAATTATTGTAATGTTTATTGTAATTTTAAATTATAATCAGCTCTGTTATACTATTTTTAGAGGTCAATCGGAAATATATTCCGATTATAGAAAGGAATTTGATATAAAATGAATGAATAACACTAAAAGTTAATTCTAATGATATCTTCAATAATTTTAAACCAATAGCTAAATTCTGTTTGTAAGAAATGTGTTAATGCAAGATACAACGCTTGACTGTAATCGTGCAACATATAAAACAATATGTTCAAAGAGTAACATCACAAAAAAGTACATTTTTAGTTCTCAGAAAATATAACAAATGGAACATATCACTTTTATTTAGACTTCAAAATACAATTGAGTTGTATTCATGCACATTATCTAAGATTATCAGACAATAAAACATTGCAATTAATACTGCATTTCATTAATTATCTTACATTGTCCCAGATATCAATTTCATTATTTTCTCCACTTTCTTTCGTTATAATCGACATGCCGTAAAATTCGTTGTTTTCAATTGCAGGGGGCAAACGAGGCAATTCAGAAGCATTCTTTAAATAACTTTTTACGAATCAACATGATTGTTCATATTTATGAAGATAAATAAATTGATTAGACATTAAACATGATTTTAAGAGTAAGAATAAAAAATCAGCGAAGCAATTGATGAGGTAGCAATACATAACTAAATATAAAATTATTGCCACTAGTAGGTTCCAACATTCCAGATTCAAGGTCATTTTGTAAGAAGTTGTTATTTTAACGAACGAACAAGAATGAGAAAGGAATGGGTATCAAAACAACCCGCAAATTTGAAACAAAAACTTATAACTAATTAATACAACCTATATATGCATAAATGTGATTAAAGTATTACATTTAGACTTATTTAACTTATGAAAAACCTGCTCTCAAACTCATGAATGTTACTGAATGTAGATTTGATCTGAGCAAACTCAATTAAACAACTATATCAATTGTTTTTAAATTTTAGAATATTTCGTTGTTGGATTTATGCTGGTCTACGAAGATGAAACTTTCGTTATTTAGTACGAAATAGTAGGATTTCATGTTCTATGACCTGAAATAATACCACTTTAGAATGCATCGTTCTAGAAGACAAACAATCTTGGAGAGCGATCACAATATCAAATTTGTCATCAGTCATTCATTTCACTCTTTACGCGTGTAGAGGAAGTAAACTAGAATAATGGTAAGTCGTTATTGAAAGTACAATACGTTTTGAACTTAATAAAGTCTTAAAATCAGATCTTGCATACACGCATTTACAGTGACCTGAAAAAAAATATTTTTTTTGATATTTTTGACATGTCGTCTCTACGTATTTCTATGGTCTCAAAGATATGTTTTCTTAGTGCGACATCACTTACCAGAATGTTTTTTCTTTAGTCTTGTTATATTTTTCATAAGAGAAGAAGAAATGATATCACAAAAATAAATATATTAAGTTACCAAAATACTTTTGTGGTTTGGGATTCATTATACGCTTCCGACGTTAATTTTTATGGATAGCATGTCTCTTCTTTATGACTACTTTTTCTTGTAAGTGAAGTTACAGACCCCAGATTTATGTAATTATAGCCTTGAAGTCTGACAAAAAGTCGAAACTTTGGCAGTCCAACGAATATTTTAATGAGGAAAACACTCGTTTTCTTATAAATTATGAATATTTATATTTTGGTCACTCATTGCTTTTCAGATTGTGTGCTATCCCAGGATATATTGGTCTCTACGCTATTCGAAAGTTCTGCTGGAAGGAGAGATGGGAGTGTGACAGTCGTTTTTTAAGGAAATTGAAAAAATTAATATTAAAAAAGCTTTTCAAATCGAAACACAAACAGAACAATTAAAAATTTCAATAAGTATATTCTTAAATCATCAAAGTATATCTTTATGAAATAATAACGAAATTGTTTATTAATATAAACTTAATGTAATTATTGGAAGATTCTACGGTATAAAAATACTTGTTCATTAGTAGTTTATAATTAACAGTTTTTTAAAATATTTTCTTCGTTATGAGGAACGTGCTGAAACTGTAGGTTGTGAATAAGGAATTCTAAAAATTACCATTTATCTTCATCATAGGTTTCATTGTGTGGAAACAGCACACTTCTTTTTCGTTTATCGACTTGGTAACCGATAAAAGCCGCATTGAAAAGTGTAAACAAATAATGACCCGCGAGACCGTCCAAAAACGTACTTGAAGCTAGATTGTTTTTACATCGAACATCTTATAAAAATTGTTTTGTGTTTTAAAAAAGTTTATAAAATGTCCACCTAATTTCAATTCGTAGCAAGACATACAGGAAGTGCATATAACATATTTTTGTACAGAACATTGTGCTCCAAAAATATTAGAAGATAAATATCAGATGCTATATTAATATAATTTTATTGAAAATATTGTTTGGTTATAAATTACACTATTTAAAGCATATCAATTTTCTACTCAATATCCTTATTAAAATGTAGTTTGCTTTTACATATTTCTTAATTTTTGGTGAGTTCAGTAAACAGTGGTCTGGTGTATAATCAAATCACACGTATTTCTGGTAACTTAAATACAACAAGGTATATTGCATAATTGTCAAAGAAATGAGAAACTCTATAATTGTTTTCTTTATTTTTATCAAGACTCACTGTAATTTCTTGTAGATTGTTTTCTTCTTAACAGAATATTTAAGAATGCAGTCATAGGGTAATTTCAATTTTAAGAACTAAACATAATTTCGTCATGAAATATATTATTGTATACCATCCATTCACAAATGTATGCAATAATATATTTCTCAAAGAATTTTTTAAAGTTCTTTTAAAATTTCAATTAACCTATGCAGAAATAATTCAATATTGAATTAAACAGCAATCAATTCTACAAATATTTAAAGAAAACAATGATACAAAAAGTAATTCGAGACTTTCTAATTATAAGCGAAAAGTAAGTGTGATATGATAATACACCAGAGCTTTGTTTACTAAGCTCACCAAAATATGTTAAGTTGGGAATATGTAAAAGTATACTTGATTTTAATAAAAATATTGAGTACGAAATGGATATGCCTAATTTATATTCAAACAATATTTTCAATAAAAATACGCTCATATAACATCTAGATTTATCACATTATAAATTTGGAGCACAATATTTAATAATGAAAAAGGTTATGAGCACTTATTGGTTTAAACTAACAGTATTCGTAGCAATAAAATAGCATTCGCATCTGTGTGTCTTGCTAAGAATAGAAATAAGAAGGATAAAAACTACACGTCTTTATTACACTTTTATAGTTTTAGACACGGTAGAATGAACACCAAAATTTAAAATAGTCGCAATACTCTAAAAATAATTAATAACCGTTAAAGGACGGGCCTAATATACTTTTATTTCAAACAATGATTTTCGTATAATTAAAAATATTTTATAATTTAATCGAATGGAATCAATAAGTAAGAGCGATAGGTTTTACACAGGCTGTTTGGCACATTGCTAAAGTAATTGATTGCTAGGTGGAAATTATGAAGTGACCTTACCTAGTTCGAATCCACTTTTATTTTTTTTAATTTTTAGTTTCAAACTTTAACTTAAAAGACTAAACTAAGTAAAGTATTTAACGCTTACCAAAATGTGGATTTCTTGTTTGTATTTTTTGAGCCCTTAAAAGGGCTGTTTTGGTCACATATAACGAGTCCAATACCCGACACAATCTATCACGTCTTGCACCCGTCCTGGGGTTGAATTAACTTAGGTGGACACAGAAGTCGTGCTGTTAGCAAATTCCCTCCCACGCTTCACATACAACATTCCAGAGCGCATCAGTGGTTGTTGGAGGTGGATCAGGCCAATTTTCGCTCATGACACGCTTCGTCTCCGCCCACACGTTTTCGATTGGGTTGAGGTCCGGGGCATGAGGGGGCCAGTGGAGAATTTCCACTTCCTCCTGCTCTGCAATCCATTTTTGCACCCATCGAGTTCTTCAGCAGGATACAATTGTCGCACCGAAGGGATCATAATATCTCGCAAAATATGGAGATTCTGATATTCATCAAGATGACCTTGTATTCTGTGAAGAACGCCTACACCGCGACAACTTATCCAGCCCTCACACGCCACAGATACGCGTCCAGATCGTGCTCTCTCTCTCTCACATATTCAGGACAATGGGGATTCCATGACGTCGATATACGCGCACATGTCCGTCATTTGCAGAGGAAAAAACACTCTCGGCTGAGAAAATCACGTTTCCCCAATTACAATTAATGTTTTCCTCGGCAAATGCTAACCTATACTCTCTATGTTCCTCGGAAAGCGCCTCCTTGGTCGCTGCCCTCCTAGATCGGAGTCCATGATCTCTCAGACGGTTTCTAACAGTTCTCGCACAACCAGGAAAATTAGACAGGCGTCTTAACTGTTCTGAAGAGCGGAAAGGATTCTCGTTAGCTTGGTTCACCAAACGGCGTCCTGGGCTTCGGTAGACACTCGCCAAAATCCATTGACAGCACGCCTTCCAACCTCCCCTCGACTTACTCCATATTGCCTTCCAGCTGCCGAGGCACTGAAATTGGCACTTCCCACCAACGTACTAACCTTTTCCCTAATGGAGCGCTCGTGATGAGACATGGCAATAGAATACGTCGCAAGGTTCACTTTGCTATGCTCGTGTAAGACAAGTTCTCCCTCCACAGAGATACACGAGGTCGTCTGATCAGATAAGACATGGTATTGAAAACATTTCTACTTACAGTCGTAGATGAAAGAAATAATTTCAACAAATCACAACTATAGAAAAAAATTTGCTGATATTTTGTTTTCAAAAAATATTTTACTTGTAAATTCTGAGTGTAAAATGAACTAATTTGAAGTGTATACGATCAATAATTGGTTCAATCCCAGGTGATATATTAGAAAAGATTTTTGAAAACGAATTCAATCATAAATCAGCTGAGACTGTCTGTATGAGAGGTAAAATAAATATACATCTCGGTGAACCACTTCAGTTTCATAGTTATAAAGTTACGTACAGAGTAAGTCACGGATTTAACTGAGGTTGGCTTTTTTCCTATTATAGTGCAATGATCTCCGCACTTCAGGATTATAAACTGTGAGTGAAATAGTGCAAAAGTGTTGATTGCCATAATAATAAATCAGATTGGGAAATATTTGAGAAATTGACTTGATAAGCATCAAGTAAAAATTTTCACTTTCACTTCACGAAAAGACTCCGGTTTGTTTATACGAGAGTATATTGTTTCAGGGAGAAAACACACTTCTCTGAATATGCGCAAACTACCTAGTTCTGAAGACAGGACTATCAGTGAAAAAATCGGGATGCTTGAGATATACATAGGGGTCCACGGGTGGTTTCGAGACTTAACGTATTTTTTAAATGCGAAAGAAGAAAAATTTGGAAAGTAAATTTTGTCATATGTTAACCAGAAATTGCTTATTTAATTTATATTGTTACTAAATTTAATGATGTTAACTTTCAGTAACAAGTTGATAATCTAAACTTGATAACATAATCTATCAAAAAAGTATTTCAAGTGGGTGAATATGTGAAAAATCACTATTAGGAAGGAAGAGGACCACCAAAAACAGAAAAAATTGGCACTTGGTCTAGGTGACAAAAATATTTGGGGATCCATACTTTAGTGCAAACATGCGCACTCCGGCGTAAGACGTGGAACCAGTGGACGATGCTTGTTGGTACTAAGGCCTACTTGATCATATCTGTATTTTATGTTTAAGACCTATTCGCAATTCTTGTATATCGGAGAAAAGTCGCAAGGTTATTGTGCCCACAATTTGGGGATGTCTGTGGCGCCCGGGATAGCGGTTTAAAACATTCGATGCCTGTTCGGCGAGATTCGAAGTTGACACCCCCACTTCGTTATAAAATGAAATAAACTATTCTACAATTTTGTGCTAATTATGTTCTAATTTCATCATCTAATGAATAATTTTATGCTCATTCGGAAACCAGAAAAAGAAATCGAAAACAAAAGTGGGGGTGCTGGCGGAACGTAAACCTAGCACCCCCACATACTAAAACTTAAAATTACGGAAAAAACTTATAAGCTATAATTTTGTGCTAATTATGTGCTCATTGTGTGCGCTATAAGATAACTCTTTTCTTCGGAAAGCTGTAAAAATTCGGGTCGGCACATTCGCACCCGGGCACAGTTGAACTTACACCCAATTGCATATATCTACCGGTGGTGCGGAGGGTCGTGCAGAGGTGATACACGTGGTACTCCGCAGGGTTGGACAGAGAATACTGGAATGCTTACAAACCTTCGTCGCCGTCTTCGTGTGGCTTAATATTATGAAATATACGAATTATTTCTCTAGACACTGCAACCCCATACTTATATTCTCTTCACCGTAGTAAAAGTTAACCTATGAACACAAATATACCTACAAATGTAAACGGTATGTTGCTAATTATACGATAAAAATATACTTTTAAATATTTTGAATTTTCTTTAGTTAGGAACCCTTATTATTCCTAGATTTAAAAAAAAGTGAATCTGACAATAATTATTCTGATTTTCAATTTTTTTCTGGGTTTGGATATTCCAAATACCATTTTCTGCATTATAAAATGGTGCCAAGAAGAATCAACCATTAAGATATTCGTTCACCAGCACTTGAAAATCCAAATTCCATAACAATGCATTTCTTTCAGAAATTTCGAAATATTTGTTGTTGCTTTTTGATCTATATTATTCTATACAAGAGCAACAACCCGTCAAGTACTTCATGGCTCTATTTCTTATCTCTGAGTTGATGAATGAGTAAGTCAATCGGCCAGTTACAACGACGTAATATGTACAGAAATTACAAAAATCTACATTCAGAAGAAACGTCAAATTTTGTCTTTTAAATTATTTTCACATATAAAACAAATTAGTTCCCTCCAGAATAAAAACCAAATAATGTAATAAATCCATCTTAGATAGTGAAACCAAAATTCAATTCTTCACATTTAGAGGTACTTATAAAACAATTTGAATATTTTTTGTGGAAATGGTTGTTAGTATATTTTATTTTTCTATACTATTGTCTCTGTAATTCATAGCTATATTTCCAAGAAAGCTGGACGCAACAGGTTGGTAAGGGACCGAAAATTTCAAAAACCGTCGCTGTGTTTAAGAAAATAGCAATCAACCAAATGACTCTGTATATTCTATACAGAGTAAGTAAAACAAAACATAAGTGAAAGTTTATTAGTTATATATTATGTTTCTCACCGCTTTAACAAAATATTTTTTTCAAATCCATTCCCTATCTGGGCAAAATTTCAACAGGTTTGGGTAAATGTTTAAATAACAAAGAAAGATAAAAAAGGAACTCTCACACAAGTTAAGTGTATCAACACGTAAAACAAAATGGACACAATGAAGAAATTCTGTATTTAAAGGAATCTTAGAAAAAATTACTGTTCAACGGAGGCAAACTCTGAAAATCAAATGGATACCCCGCCACTGACTCCTTGAACAACTAGATAGATTTGAGATCAACTTTTATTCGCTAAGTCAATTTAAACTAATCTTTATCGGATTCATTTTCTTGTAATGTAAGTACAAACACAAACGAACACACGAAATTAACATTTAGCGTTCACAATTAGCACAAAATTATATTGTAGGAGTTTTTCCCGTAGTTTTAGTATGTGAGGGTGCTAGGTGTTTTCGATTTTTTTTCTGGTTTCCGAATGAGCACAAAATTATTCATTAGAAGACGAAATTAGAACATAATTAGCACACAATTATAGAATAGTATTATTTCATTTTATAACAAAGTGTGGGTGCCAACTACACAGACCTAGATTCAATTGTTGCGGGGCGTTGTGGGACAGACCTTTTGTGCACGCGGCTTTACGACGAATGTCAGAAAAACGACCGGGGAGAGATAGATCGATGTTTCTCAATGCAATTTCTTTAGGTTGTCAACAATATTTTAGTAAACATCTAGTTGTCATAGTGATATCAACAAACTTCACAGATTGCGATATCTGTTTCTTGCATACCTGATTACATCAAAATGGTATTATGGATGACAGAAAAAGGACAATGTAGTCCTTAAATATAATTAACTGAGGAGGCCTCTCTTTTCATTCTCTTTACGAGAGCATTGGTGTCATTGAAAATGTACTATCTATACACAGCTTTACCTCTAGTGTTGTAGGACAGATCTTGGCTTGTGTTTGGCACCATCAACGTAAAATAATATATTTATGAACTTAATTGGAGGCACTAAGAACTAAGGTAAGATCTACTGCCTATGCATTATTTTTTTAAATGTGTAACTTGACTTTACTTTAAACAAAATCAAAAGTTTTCACGTCAAATGCCTATTTAAAGGAAGTAGAGAAACTGGCACGTGAATTTCAGTAGATCTACGTAACTCGCCGTTGTTAAATTAAGAATTTTAAAGATTGAATTAAAAATTATTTAAAAATAATCAATAAATTCCATTTGAGTCCAAATAGTAAGCTTTCTTAATATTAGGGAGGATCATACTTTTGAATCATAATTAAACCAAATGTAAGTACTATTTTGTTTTTACTGTCCGATTTTGTAACACTCAAATTGTGCTCATACGGCAAACATTTTAGAACCAAATTTTGACCTAAGGGACTATTCTTTAATCCATGCATACATGTTAGGAAAGTTCAACAAACTGTATAACCAGCACAGGATTTTAAAAACCAACGAACGATCACTAACACTAAAAATATTCAACAAATGATAATATATTTCTATTTACTGGTCCTAGCCCTACTAACATACTAACCCTACTAATATGAAAGTAATGTGATAAATAAAAGAGCACTACCCGAACACGAACGCATAATTCACTCACATAATTAGAGGAAGAAAAATATTACGAGAATTACAATTACCAAATATGTAAACTTTCTGTAACAATTAACTTAAGACTTTCCAATCTACATAATCGTTTTTGTAAGAATAACCTATTTTTGGCAATTGGTTGAGTAGGATGGAAGAAAAGGGTATCTTGACGAGCCCTAAAGCCCCACAAAAAAGAAAAGAAAAGGGTATCTTAATATAAAAGACTGGACAGAGAAAGAGAACACAAAAATACCATAGACAACTACCCGGCTCACAAATTCACCAATACAAACGGTAGGCGACTAGTCGAGCTCTGCCAACAATTCAACCTAAAAATAATGTCAACATCCCTGAGGAAACATTAAGAAACAAAAGACTTGGCGCTCACCGAATCAAGAGATAGGAGAATACCAGATTGACCACGTAGCAATAACGCATACACAACAAAGAGAAATTCATGATGTCCAAGTTCGACGACGTGCCAATATTGACTCGGACCATTACCTCACAAGAATTAAAGTAAAATTCACCCCAAGAAAATTTCATCCCATAAAAACGCTCTCAACAAGTTTTGATTTAACCAGTCTCCAAGAGTCGAACATAAAGAAGGAATGGGAGAAAGAACATGTGAAACTTTTAGGAACAAGATCGTACAAAAAGCTCACGGACTCGTACCCCTAAAGAGAAAGAGAAAGCATACCTGATGGAATAATGACTGTGAGAACGCCCTTAATACACGCAAACTGGCTTTTCAAAAATATCTGAGCAAGAAAACACCTGAAATACGACATAACTTCCTTGAAATCCGGAAACAAGCGGTCAAAACCATCAGACAAACCAAAAAAAATGCCTTAACCAGCAACTAGAAAAACTAGAAACTGATTTCAGAAATTATAACATCAGAGACTTCTACAGAACATTCGCAAATAGAATTCAGGGATACACACCACAAAATGTATGCTTTAAAAAACGAGACGGAAGCTCTTACCAATCAAGAAAACTGCAAAGAACTGGCACTTTATTTCTCCGATTTACTTAACTGCCGAGAACTTACAGAAAAATTCCCGCTCATTGAACCTACACACACCAGCACAAGCTCGTCACCCCCTCTAAAGAAGAAATTATCAAACACGTCAGACATATTTAAAATGAAAAGACAGCAGGCGAGGAGCAGTATTTTTAATCAATTCTTCTCGTCAAGGTATTCTTCATTTGACCCTTTTTCCGCAAATTCTCTACAATTATTGTATGAACTATTTCTTCGTGGATGTTAAAACGCTCTGCAAGTGTTAATCGACAGTCGCTGTTAAGGTAGCATTTTGTGAGGAAACCGCGTTCGCTTGTCATCCTTAACGTCCCCTCGAAAGTGAATCTCGATATTTCCCTTACAACAAAAATAATGGTCGACTCAGACAAATCATTGTAAGAGTTCGGCGTCATTCCTTGCAGATTTGTCACACTATTAACAAAACTTAACTTGCTCCAAATATGGCTGCATTATAACCGTCATTAGAACCATAAGCAACAGATTCACACAACATGATGTCCGGCCGAATATTCAGAAAAAGCTGAACAAACTTGTCCTATCATAATCAGAAACGAAACGTAATGTTTCCGATTGTCGTACACTGATGCCACATACGTCATTTTTGTTATATCAGGGTAAACAAATTTAACTACAGCTGGTATACTGTATGTATTCTTCACCTTTCTCAAGTATTTAGAAGAGCTGTTTGGACTAAGTGCTTGCACTGTAATTAAGGTAAAATTAAGGCGAATTAAAGAAAAACATTTCTCACAGCTTTTTCCTGACGCTAACCCAACTATATGATTTCCATTCATTAATGATCCGGACCAGTTAAAGTGAAATTTAGCATGTTTTACAGAACCTTCACGGGAACTGGGACTTTGGCATTGCTGTGACCGCTGGGCCCGGAGTGTGAGGTCCTCTCTCTGAAATATTTCTAAAATTCAATCTGCCAGATATCACATTTTCAATTCGTTGAAGTTGTTAAGATTTTCAATTCAAACACATTTTTCAGGAAAAATATATACATGGCCTAGAATTTTTAATGTGGTCTAACAACATAATTACAATTACTTCAAAAGTACTAAAAACAAAAATAAAATACAAATTCGCTGAACTTAACAAATTTCGAGTAAACATTTGGTGCTGTATTTGCTCTAATTCTTTCTTTCTTATTACGATGATTGTGAAACATAACGTAAGTTTACCAAAAAATACTTGAAGTGAATAGACAAAAATTATAACAAAACGCGGATCTGTCTCCTATTGCGGTGTAAATATGATTTGCATTCGGTGAATATGGATGAATCTGAATTAGAAGGAAATGTACTATCCAAAAGACTATCTTGATATTAAAACTGACTGTTAGCGAAAGATTATTACAATACAATAATTAATATTATTAAGATCTGCGGCCGATGCATTACAAACGTTTACATCGCATTGAGGACGATCGTGGACTGCATAAAACTGCAGTATTCTACTAATATCGGATATAATCTGAAAGCAGAACTGCTATTAGTCCCGAGCCCAATGCAAAAAACAACACACCCATAAAACACACATCTGAAAATTTCAGCATAAATAGCAACGCCATCGAGTAGTTGAAAACCGCCCGTCTAGAAGTACAAAATTCTTACTAACCCTTTAAAAGCTATCCTTGACGTACCCGTTCGCGTTTTTTACCATTTTGTTGCAAAACAGATTTTTGAGAACATTATCTACATGATAAAATAATTCCCATAAAATTTCCTTTAAAAGAGGTATAAACCATTTTTGAGAAAGGTGCCATCGTTTTTTAGCAGTAAGCTCTCCAATCAGAGGGTAGTTTTCAAAATCAGTATTATCCGTCGTTTTCCCAAAGATATGTCGTTTCTCTACAGTCAGGGGGAGATAACAACATCCGATTTCAATAAATTTACTGTCAAAAACGCCGTTACAAACTGCATATGGAGGATGTCAATACGATGCACGTGGAGGACAATAAACTAATTTACTCTGCAAAAGCAAGGGACCACCCCATCAATTCCGATCAAAAGTCTTAATGTAGAGGCGGATTTAACATTCATAGGGTAAGAATAAAATATTTAGCTACGTGTTTTAATATCAACAGAGTAACAAAAAATTTGTATTTCACAAATACACAAGAAAGTTTAATTATTTGACGTAGTCGCTGTGAAATCGTCATGCAAATATTTTCAATAAGCTATCATGAATTAATAGAATGTAAGTTAGATTNTCACCAGTGAGATGGTTTTTGATCGAAAATGTAATCGAGTTTTCGAAATGACGTTATCTCATTTTTCCTCATCAATAAAGACTCCTTATTTTAATAAACAAAACCATGAGACAAATTATCAATACATCCGCCAATAAGTTATAAAAAATGTCAACAGTATCAAGCTCTTTATAATATATATATATATATATATATATATATATATATATATATATATATATATATATATATATATATATATTATTGGTTGCTATGAAAATGGGCATCGATTTGTATCTGATACCAGTGATAACAAAATCCAACACAAGTGTGATAACTAATGAAGAAGCTGAAATAAACATATCAATTTCCTTTCAAAGACCTTTCAAATGCTATAATTACTTTTATAAGATATTCGGTACCGGAATATAACACGTCGGGAAAACAATTGTCATGGTAATGTAATCATCAATCATGGCCAACGGTATAAAACCAATCACTAATGGAAAAAATTTGCAACCTTTATCAAAACTACCTTAATTTCTTTTTATATTGCATAGGTAATATTTGGAAATTGATGATACAAACCAGTGTCAGAACGGATTGAAGGCACTCAACTTATTAAAAGAAGAGGGCAATGGAATATGAATCTTGTAAAAAGTCATATAAAATAAGGAAATACAGATAATATTATATTATTATTTTCAAACATGTAATCATTAATAAATAATTAAGAGCTAATTAAACATTTTCAAGACAAGCAACAAAAAGTCAAAGAAGGGACGATCCAATCAATTCTCAGAGTAAACCACAAAAACACTCGGTCGGGTTAAAACTAATTAATTAATGAGTGGTTGATTCTACTACTAAATGCAAAAATAAAACAAAGAGCTATATTATTTAAAATTTCTAATGTGAGTACCTATATCTAAACAATTTAGAATAATTTTGATATAATGCCGAAAACTAGAAATATAATCCTCATGGATACAGAGTATCTAATTCTTAAAAAGTATAAGGCTGACTAAACGTAATTATTAGTGAATAATAACTTCCGTAACTTTATGTGCATAGCGTGTCCTACATGGTAATTTTGACCTAAGTCTACAAAATGTAGGGGTCGATCCCTAGAAGGATAAGGAACAACAAATATCTAATCAACTTATGACCAGAAATTCATGAGGTCAATACTGGAGCCCATTTAATTGATTCTTAATTTCTTCCAGAAAATAGAGCAATTATGCGGTCACGCGGCCTTCATGAAATTACGTGAAGTGTTGGAAGCGGTTTCCACGGGCAAACATTGTATACTGTGGTTGTTGTATGTGGAGATAATTTTACGGATATATCTTTTCACACTGCTACCAGTTGCCATTCGCTATTCCATATGTTAACACCATGTCGGTGAGCTCCCGATTCGAGTAATCATTGTCAACAGCGTTGCACCACATCCACTTCACAGTGAATCAGTAAGATAATTAAAATGGAAATGTTACCGATGTGGTCAATGCACTAAAAGAAGGCAACTACCGTCATGTAAAACAGTACCTTTCTCAAGGGAGGAACCCTACACTTCCAAACATATGTTTATTAGACCTTTTTATTTCTTATCATCCCAGGAATCGACCAGTATGTATACGTTGACCAAAATTTACCCTGTATTTTTACCTGTAGTGTTCGTCTCAGTTGAAAAATGAATATTGCCTTATTTATCAAGGCAATGTTGAAATTACTACACATCTGATAGAAAATGAATGAGTTTAAGTATTAATAGATTAACCAAGGTTAATCTAAGCGAAATTTAGGATCCTGGATGCTTACACCTATGTCATATAACAACGCACACTTGTTCGAGTTCTGAGAGAAAAAACCACGAGTTTCACACCCAAAATGTCTGTGTTCAATAAATAACACATCAGGAAATCTTAAACTGTTGTTAACGTTAAAAACTAACAAGTTAATTGAGAGGCTTCAATCCCAACATAAAACCAAACAAATGCTCGAAATTTCGCATTACACATTAAGATGGGTGATGCTGTTTTCGTAAGTCTCAATAATTAAAGTCGAAGATCGTAACATAGTGGTAGCGTCGTCGTTCACTACAGAGCTGAAGAGCGAAGGTTCGATCTCGCGCTCGGCCGACATGAGTGGTTGAGGATACCCATTCCGTTCCTTTGATATCCCGGCAGCTCCACATCTCTCCTTCCAGATTCCTTCACCCACATTGTGTGGTTTGGTGGAAGATTAGCTCTGATAGCTTGAATCTCG
The DNA here is from genome assembly GCA_002313205.1 of Laupala kohalensis. NCBI lineage: Eukaryota > Metazoa > Arthropoda > Insecta > Orthoptera > Trigonidiidae > Laupala > Laupala kohalensis. The sequence goes on along the minus strand of NNCF01126217.1, from coordinate 115,594 downwards.
CCACATAAAAAATAAGTAAATAAATACTTTATGCGAAATTTAACCATAAACATCACGCGTTATGCAATGAAACAAGCTGCTTCTTTCTTTAGTTCGTTCCACTATCACCTGGCCATTGCTATTTCGTGGATAGTTGTTACAACAACAGAGAAATGGACAGAGCTCATCCGAGGAAATGCAGATTATGAGGGCTCGTCCTCTGAACCTGACGAAAAGCAACAGCAGCAGAGATAAACAGCCGCGACGACCCTCGTTCGCAGCTTCTTGTCGGGCGTCAAAACGTCGTCGCACGGCACATCCGGGGCTCGATCCATGAACACTCACTCCGTCACTTATGTAACCGAGTGACTTAAACACCGAGCGCGTGTCTGTCTTGTCTTTCAACCTCGACTTGTTACACGTCAACGCAACTTTACTGGCTGTCTTTGCTCGTCTCCCATCTTCAAGATTATGCCCGACTAGCGCTGGCGGGAATACATCAAGAGATTATCCAGAGATAGTGATCATGGAGCTGATCACGACTCTCTGGCGTGTATCGTCTGTAATATGAGTTTTGTGAGTGTTTTTAGTATCACTAAATTTGTGTGCTATCCTATTTGCGAAACGCGACACTCCTACCCGAAAATTATCCTCGTATTTCACACTAGTGTTTTTGGAAGAGTGTTTTGTCCATTAATAGTGTATTTCTTCTATTAAACCGCGTCGCATTAATCGCAAAAGATCTTGTCAAAAGTTTATAGACTTAATGTAGTTCATGAACTTCACTATTATGGAATATTAGTTAGATTACATACTCATATAATCAAATTTGTTTCAAAATCGCATGTGAAGATTGTTTAAACTTTTTAAATTAGAGTATATGGTTGTAAATGATAAAAATTCATTTGAAATTTCAAACTTTTAATGTGAATTTACCTGGATTTTTAAAATAGAAGACATAATTTTTAAATTTAAACAACGCCGTAAGATATTAAACTGTGACAATAATTCTTCTTTGAAATATATTAGATCACTTAGAATATGTCACATATCACCACGATTTTCAACATAATACGAACTAAAATAGTACGTGTCATTTTACACTATTCGCGACAACGTTGCGTTTTACTTTTTCAAGTTGGTAGCATTCAAAGCTGAGCTTGTTACTTCTAAACAACACGTAAATAGATGCAGGTTTTTGAGGTTATTTCCAACGTTGATTGTTTGAAGTAGATATTTATAATCATCTTGTTTTATGTGGAAAGGCTGAGTAGACTCCGAAAATAGTATTCCATCAACAAATAGATCACAGTAATTTATTTCAATNTCAACAAATAGATCACATTAATTTATTTCAATTTAAATTTGAAATAATGAAAAATTATACATCAATACTCTCATCTCTTTGAACTCCATGTATTAGGAAAATTAAAATGCCGTAGCATTAATTTTTGCACTTGGTGGCGAAAGCTGAAATAGTGGTTCGTTTGATGTAGCGCGGGTTGTGACGATTGTCTACCGAAATCTCGAGTAGCCTGTCATTATTTTAGATTTTAATGAATATCTTATTTTAGATCCCGTAACTTATGATTGTTATAGAGTTTTCATACTTTCAGAGTACCAGTGAATAATTTAAAATAGTTTTTAAAAAATTCTGCATTTGCTTATATAGTTTTTTCCCAGATAAAGTTGAAAATTCGTGAAATTCCGTAAGAGATGTTAAATTAAAGTTGTAATAACTCGCAAACTATTTTCGTGGAGGTCGTGAAACTTTGTTCACTTGTTAACAGTCATAACATCAACAAGTTTACAAAATATAAACCAAATTTATCATTTTTTAGTTTATATGAAGTACTACCTTAACGATATCTCTATTCGCTTATGTCATACCAATTATTTGTGATTGAATAGCACTTGTCATTCCGATTACTTATCGTTTAATAACCTTGGAAATGCATTCTTACCCTTCTTCCGACAAAACAAAAAATCACACGAAATTGAATCATTAAACTACCAACTTCTGCTAACAAAAGCTCATTTTCCTATTTCAATTTTCTAAAAGGAAAATCACAATATCAGATGTTCTTTCTGATAGGTAATTAACATTTTTCGAAAAACCGTTCACAACGTTACTGAGCGAATGTCTGCAAACTTGATTGCGAAATACATACTATTAGCAACACAAAAACATTTCCTTAGAAATAAATATTATTAGAAACAGTACAAAAGAGAAAATATTCTTGTTGTTTGGTTTTGTTGAAGTGGCGACCATTTTCACAATTGTCTACAGCAAGATATTAAGCCGACATTATTTTGAGCACCATTTTAACTAACTGAAATATTATTATCGTATTAGTAACAACGCTGGGGACAAGGATAAAAGGCAATGTGCATTTCTTCTTAGAATTTTCTGAAGCTTTCTTATATTCGCGTTTTTCTGTTTCTGATTTCTTCGCGTATTCTTCTGTTTATATTTTAGTCTTTCGAAATTTCCTCTCTGTTATGTAATTGTCAAACGTTTTTGTGAAGTATCTTTAATTAAAAAGAGATGCGCATTTTCACACCTATATTTTAAAACTTTACATTTCAGTTATTTATAATATTTGTTCCTCAATTTGAGCTCTACGTAGTACTACTTTTGTGAAGTCATGGTGAATCTGTGTCGTAATGTAAAAATGCATTGTGATGTGTATTTCATTGTCCGTGTCTTTGTTAGGAACTAAACACGTCTTCCTAAAATTCTAATAGAACTCGTCACAGTTGGGAAGTTTAAGAGTATCATGTAATTATTTCCGTACAATTCCTTTTAATTTTAAATTTATATGATATTAACACTTTTTGAACATAAATGAAATATTGTCCTACAGTTGGCCTTATTTAAAGAGTAAATTAAAAATTTATATTATAACTTAAAATAACTATTTTCGAACAAAAAATATTGAGTCAATCATGTTAAGTATTTTGGTATTTTAGTTCTCTATAAATAATTATTGATAAATTACATGGTAAGAGTACATTTTAAAAGGAAATTATATATGAATGAAATAACTGTGTACGTATTCTACTATTAACGCCCATTATGATATTAATGTCCATATGATAAATAGATAAATTACAACTTACGGACTTTTTACGGACGATTACGATATATATTGTTCTTATTAAAACACACAACGTTTCGGGTNCGTAACGACGTGTAGTTTGAGTCGTCGTTAGGAGATAACAAATTGTAAGGAGAAACATAAACGTAGCAACATATTTTAATAAGTACAATGCATATCGTAATCGTCCGCAAAAAGGTCGCAATTTGTTATTCACTTCTTAAGTATATTTATTCCTTAAGTAATAGTTTCACTATCACTGTATATTGGCATCGGTATATAGGTCTATTTTTATTATTTAAAAAATAGAAAACAGTCACCATGGTGATTACTGCACAATAAACAATAAATACGTTAACCTTTTTCATTACATATAACTTCGTTTTACAATGAAAACATGGTGTACGTAGCGGGCAGTTGCAAGAATGCTCTGTACATTACTGAAATCTTTTTTATTCTATATGGTTAAATGAAATTAATTAAACTTGTTCAATTTATAATATTTATTAATAAAAGTGGTAATTAAAAAAGACAATATAATAAATTATCCATACTAATATTTAAATGAGTAATGCGAAAGCGTGTCTGTTTGTTACTTAATCACGACTAAACCACACAACCGATCGTGAGGAAATTTAGTGAAGAGATAGTTTAGATGTCCAGGATGAACATAGACTTACTTTTGTTTTAAATATGTGAATAGATAAATAGAAAATGATGTTTAATATAAATGTCGATTGAATCGGGAGGCGGAATCAGACATATTTACTTACGCTGTCTAAACTGTTAGTGATAGATGACAACTATGAGTGGCAATATTGTTCGCCTCGAAGAGTTCTATAAAAAAGTCCGCGACAGCATATGTCTACCTACTAAAGTTAACCTAAATTATCGAAAGAACGGTATGAAAAATTTAACTGTTGAAATACTTCAATACAAGTGAGTAATTCAAGAAGGAAAAAATCAATCTTCATCACCTTTAATACGTTCTTTGTTTTGTATATTTAACAAACATAAAACATCTTTTAATCGTAAAGTTTGGACGAATAGTTTAGATTTTACAAGAGTTTTAAGGTATGGCTTCTCTGAACCGACGGCTTGTCTACGTGCGCGTGTCAATTGCTGCTTTGAAAGCACTCGATTCAATTTACTATGCAATCCTCTACCATAAAAAAATTCTGAAATTTCATAGTTTAAGTAAACACCTATCGAATGGTAACTGTATGCAATTAAATAATCTACATATATAAAAGCAAAATACCACTGACTAATCACAAAATCTCAGAAACTACAAAGCCAAAACAACAAACATGAAATTCGGCAGGTAGATTCCTTTTTCAGCGTAGACGTCCTTTTAGAAAGGATTGTACGAAACTCCACCTCTAAAAGGGTGAAATGAGGGTTAGGATGTTCTATGTATGTATCATATGTATCCCACCAAAACTCTTTGATTGTTTCGACCAATTTCAACCAAACTTTACACACACATGACTATTTTACAAGAAGCACTGTGGGGGTAAGATATCTCTGGGAACCCTTGAGGAGGTGGGAAAAGGGTGGCGTGTAAAATAATGGAAAAATCCATAACATATTTGAAATCAGTTATCTGTGCCATTGAGATGGATATGGACGCCTTCAATGCTTCGTAAGTTCACAAGTAGGCCAAATTTGAAATATTAAACTCCCAGCATCCTTGGGGTAGGGGTGGAAACGGGTGGCAGGTTAAAATGTCCGATATTGGTGCTGTATACATCCGTAGAAGAGAAGAGTCATACTCTCAATGCCGTTTGCGTCCAAATTCACCCCAATGAGGGAATTTACTGTTTGGTTAAGGGATGAAGTGTAAAAATAATCGAAAATGACCTATATTAGTTTTCGAGGTCGATGAGATTATTAATGACATATCTGAAGACTTCAATGTCCCAAATCAGCCCGTATGCACCCTTTGCACCCCAAGGGTAGGGGATGCTATATACAAATTATCAAAAATGATAGATATCAGAGACGAGTTTAGTTTTCAGCATTGCTAAGTTCATTGTAACATCCTGTAATCGTGTAAGGTTATATTCAGAACCCATGGGAAATAAGAAATTCCTATCACCCCCTGGGTAATGGATGGGAACAGGTTGACGTAAAAATAATCGAAAGTTACCAATATAAGTGTAAAGATAAAATTTCTAGGGGTCGCTGGGATTATTAATGACATTTCTGATGCTGTTTAAATCCACGATCAATCTTATATACCCCAGCACCTCAGGGAAGGGAATGACGAGTTCAGAATTTTCGGTGTCGCTGTGATGAATGGTATCACCCTGAGAAAGAATAAAGCTGAAGACATATTACAGAATTCACGCGAGCAAAGCTGCGGGTACTCAGCTAGTTGAATAATAAATCTTAAAATTTACATGAAACCGGTATTTTTTCAGTTTCCACATTAATATATATTTCCATATAGTCTATACCATCATATAAATTACATATTTATTGCATTGTTTTTAATCCTCACCTTTATACAAAACCTGAGATAAAAATTAATGTTTTGTATATTTATATATCATGGAGTAAGTTGTGTTCAAATGAAACTAAGTACGAGTATGCGTGTTTCGTTTCCAATATTTTATACAAGAAAAAATTATATATATTAATACACCAGCTGGAGATACACAATTAATGAAATAGTGCTTGTCATGTTATGTATCTAATTTCGGTGTTCAGTTTTTCGGTATCTTCGTCATAGTTTTGCGAAACATTAAAGGTAATTTTTCATATAACGCACTTAACGTTTATACAATACACGACTTGGGAGCATAAGTGTGCATGCGTTCCTGCAATATTTCTTAACATGTTTCTGTTCGTTTGTGTTCTGTTTATTGATTAATTCATTATATTATCTGATAAATATCGCCCCTAGTCATGGCTTTACGAACTGAAGTACCGAGATCATGTTTCCATTGTTTAAAAATGTCTGCTTCACGATTTTTAGAGGATTTTTTATACTCCCGATAACTCAATTTTGAACTAAGGTTTCCCAAATTAAATTCTTGATCCATAATATCAGAGCATTCAAAATTTTGAGGAGAGGACGTATGAGGTCGGAGAAATCCACCCTGTCAATATTCAAACAAAAACATTCGGGAACGGCGGTACAGCAGACGTATAGGTTTTGTTCCGAATAAAACCGAATGAAGATATCCTTTTGTTATATTGTTTCAAATATTTCGAACAAAAGTTTTTTTTTAATGTGTAACCATTAATACAAAATTTAAATGTTTTTATTTTTCAAAAATACCAGTTCAAATAATATTTTTTATTTTTCTCTTTAACTCAATACTGCGGCTCCAACAAATGAGAACTCTTTTCCAGATCTGGTGAAAATACACCTCCCCTTATTTAGCTTACAACCTGTAACATGTGTGATATAATTGAAATTATGCGTGCTCTATACATTCAAGTTCGATTAACTCCGTGTAAATCAAAAATTCTGTATTACAATAATCAATAAACATAGGCTGTAAACTAAATAACGTGTACATGCAGTATTACGAGAGCTTCAAAAAGGCTCCCATTGGTAGGAACCTAAACGTTGTTGTAAAGAAAAATATAATGTGTGACAGGCTTCTTCAAACATATAAATATTTATCATTAACTACCAGTGTTTAATTCCTATAAAAAGTTTGGAACTCCCCAATCTACCTCAAAATAAATACTCTTTCAAACAGAATGATTAAAAACACGCACTCTAATGAAGAACGCGCTACACGATGTAATGCCACACAAATGTTTCGCCTCATTTTTCTTCCTCACAACGGCAAACGTATCAACTGTACTTGATTTGTCAGCTCGCTTTAGGTTACGGAATTCACTTTATTTGGATAGTGTGGTATCCGGATCAATAGTGGAATAGAATCAAGAAGAATGAACCACAGATTGCTTATCACCCATCTCCATCTCTAATGGAAGGACCACTCATACCAAACGAGCAACAGGAAGGAGAGGGTTGGCCATAGAAAGCGGCCTGATTCAAATCCCTGAAAAACTAAATAAAAATTATACATCGCATCTTTATTTCACATTGAAAGCATGATCTCGGCGATCTCAGAAACATGGTTGACAAGTACTGTTATCCTGGAAAACAATTTCAAGTTTATTGTGATTATTTCCAGATTGAGAAGACACAAGTTCTATTTGAATCAAGTCCCGAATATAAAATGGAAGATAAAGAAACTGAACCATCGGATGGAGCGGAAGAACGAAGTTACTTCCATTCCATAACGGGAGATGGATTTGCCTTTCGATTTATGGAACACAGATCAACGAATGTGAACAACAATAATGCTAATAAGGAGAAAATTGAGAGGCCGAACGACATTCGTGGATCTGATTCACGGAACAAAATGGGTGTGGAAAAGGAAATTGATTATGCAGAGCCACAAATGGAAGGAGGGATTGTCTCAAAAGAAGAAAATGAGAATAAACTAACACCTAACGTCCACAGCACAGAAATATACATCCTAGACCAGACAACTTCAGAATCTACAAAAAGTAATTCGAATAATCATGATTTTGAAGACGATAAATGTCAACTAAGGCTTGAAGAAATCTCTACAATGAATAAAATGGGTGACACTTCTCCTCTATCAAAAAGTTCAGATGCGAGGAAATATCAAGGAGGAGCGAAATTAGATGATAGCCAAGAATCAGTTAATGAAGGAGGAGTAGCACTACGAGAAGAACCCAATGAAAAGAAAATCGATCGCCCAAGAAGTGAAAATGAAATACAAGGATCAAATGAAACTCGAGGAAATGAAGTGACAAGCAGTCCCACTAAGGAACCAGAAACACAACAACTGAGAAGAGAAGACACACACAAGGCAAATGGAACGACGCCAAAGAAGTGTGATGAAACAGTAAAACAATGTATGTTAATGACGCAGAAAGAAGTTTATAAAGATACTTATAAAAGGGAGTCGAAATCGCAACGACATTATGAAGATTCCGAGAAAGAAAATCTAGACAGTAACATTGACGGAGGTGATTCGGTATCTGAAGATAAACAAAAACAGAGGTCAAGCGTGGATCAGGAAAATCCAAAGACAATTCGAGAAGATTCAGAGTTAAAATCGGAGAACCAGGAATTTGAAAAGGAATCTAGAGATAACTCATACATCCAGCAAAATAATAAACAGAAAAACGATCCATCACCCAGAAACAGTGGGGACGAATTCTCACAATTCTCTCAAACGTCAAATAACGAGAATAATGCGCGTCCAAGTGGAGAAAGGGATGCAACGTCGCGAAAACGGGAGGAATCTGCTCAACCTCGTATGTTAATGATTGAAAAAGAGAACTATCCATCTCACAAACAGGAATTGAAGCCCAAACCAGCAAAGGATGAATCGGAGGAGAAAACGACACTTGGGCTCCTTGCAGGTGACACGGAGCAGCAGGAAAAAAGTAAACCACGTACAAGTGTAGATGGGATAGCAACACCGCGGAAACGAGAGGTATCGGTTCAACCTGGTATGTTAATGTTCGAGGTAGAGAACTATCCACCTCGTAAACCAGAACCGAAGCTCAAACCTGCGAAGGATGAATCAGAGGAAAATCCTGAACCTCAACTTCTTGCAGGAGAAACAGAACAACAGGAGAGAAGTAAACCGTGTGGAGATAAGGTCGAAATACTGCGGAAAAGCGAAGAATCTGCTCAAACTTGTATATTAGTATCTGTGAAGGAAAATTATCCACCTCACAAACAAGAACCGAAACACAAACCTGCGAAAGATGTGTCATGGGAGAAACCGAAACCTCTACTTCTTGCAGGGGATATGGATCAGCAGGAGAGTAGTAAAACCAGTTGTAGTGCAGAGAAGGCTTCGACTCCTCGAAAACGCGAGGAATCTGTTATACCCCATATGTTAATGACTGAGAAGGAATATTATGCAACTCGTAAAGAAGAAAAAAAGCAAAAACCTTCGAAGGAAGATTCTGTGGAAAAAACAAAACCTCGATTACTTTCAGATGACGAAGACCTGCAGAAGGGAAGTAAGGGGAAGCCTAGTGACGAAAATGCATCGTCCAGCAAAGGAGAGATGAATTTACTAGCTGAAAAAGATCCATCTACTGCTGAGACAGGAAAAAGGAGTACTGAATGTTATATACAGGATTATTCGAAGGAAAATACAAAGCCCGATATGGGACAAGATACCTACAGTAAAACAGGCAGTGAATCGATGCCAGTGGATTATGCCGTGTTGCCTCCTGCTCCTGTTAAAAAAGGGTCAGAAGAGATAAAGCCAACTAAGGAAGACTCGTTTACTAAACAAAAACATATATCCCCGAAAAATACCACTGATAAGAGTGGCAGCACGCCAATGAGAAGTGTTGATAATGATTCCAATGTTTGCAAAGAAAATAGTGAAGGCAAAGTGCTTCACGATAGTTTTCCTCAAAGCATACCACCAAAAACCAGCGAAGGTGATTCAGGGAATAAGGAACCACATAAAGACATTGCGGATGAGGCTCCTGAAAGAACAGAGACAAGACAAAGCAGTGAGGAGGAAATGAGAGAACCAGAACAAAATATAAAAAGTGAAAAACCCAATGAAACATGTGGTCTAACGTCTACAGGTGACCAAGAGATATTATCAAAAAGTAAGGAGTCTATAAAACCACGAATGCTAATAGATAGTAATGAGGATTCTTCTCAACGTAAACAGAAAACGCCAATAAAAGATATGACACAAGAAAAACCTGTATCACAACTAATTGCTGGCAAAAACGTTACGCGAGAACAAAGGCGATGTGTGAAAACTGAAGCTCAAGATAAACTACCTCGAAAAAACGGAGAATCTGCACTACCACACAAGATAAAGGCGGAAAGAGAGGATAATCCGCTCCGGAGACAACGAAAAGAAAAACCTTCAAAAGTTGATTCAGCAGAAAAGCGTAAATTGTACCTTCTGACCGGTCAAGCAGACGCCCAAGAGATAAACAAGAAGGGGGAAAGAGAAGATGGGGGAAAATGGCCACGTCAACGTGGTGAGGTTGCACCACTACATATGTTAATGGCGGAAAAAGAGAATTATCCGTCACGTAGACATGAAAAGCGCACGACAGTCGACTCACCAGAAAAACGTAAATCACAAATTTTGGCTGGCGACACGGACGCTCAAGCCAGAAGTTTATCAAACTCACAGACTCATGGGTTGGTGAGTGAAAGATCTCTGCCAGTTGAGGACAGCAATCAACGTCGAAAAGAATCTAAATCGCGCCAATCCAATAGCGGTAGACCACGTGTAAGATCACATTCTGGCCTACTTTCATCTGATACAGGTACATCCGAGAAGAAAAGTCTTGATACTACCAGCCGAGTGACAGATGGTCAACCTCCTTCCTCTGGCTCACGGGACGATGTGAGAAAACCGCGAATTTTGAAGTCAGCGAGCGAGGAATATCCTGGCAAAGGACAGGAAGCAAAACAAAGACAACTGAGTAAGGGGGACTCTGAAGCGAAGTCGATGCCTCGGATTCAAGCCGGAGATACGGTCCAACGAGACAGAAGAACAGCAAAGCGAAGCGTGAATGATGCAATGACTCGACCGAAAAGGGATGACCCTAGGAATAGGAAACAATCTAGGCTTTTAGCAGCAGAAAAGAAACCTGGTGATGTATCAGAAATACTTGTAGAAACAAGTCATCCTCTAATAAGGTCACGAGATGACCCAAAAAGCAGAACTCAAGTTTTGGTATCTGCGCATCAAAATCCGCGGGGAATTCTGCGTCCTCTAAAACAAGGAGATGAGTGTTTCCGCACTTCACTATATATTTCCATTGCAAGTAATGCATCACAATGTAGGGAAACTTCATGGCACAAAACTAGTAAAAGTGTTTCGTTCAATCAAGAAAAAACTGATGGATTGACATCAGAAATCGGAGAGGAAGGAAGGAAAGAAGTAAGGAGCATTGGAAATTCCGCAAGTCGAGGAGAACCCTATGGAAACGAAATGAAAACGGAANAAAGAAGTAAGGAGCATTGGAAATTCCGCAAGTCGAGGAGAACCCTATGGAAACGAAATGAAAACGGACACTATTAAAAATGATACAGAGCATATAGTTGATAATGGAGCTGAACGATATAAAAATACTCATGAAATATTTGCTAGAAAACCCTCAATACTTGTCGCTAAAAATGGAATACAATTGGAAAAGGATTCGAGAAAGAGAGGTGGGGCAGACAGCATTAATGACTTGGCTGACACTCAACCCTATCCTACCGCATCTGAAAATTCTGATATCCGAAAAGGCAAACATAGTGGAACAAAACAAAGTCTCTTGGCATCTGAGAAACCTGACTTTGGAAAACACAGTCCAAGGGAAGCTAAACGAAAAGAAATAAAACCAAGTCTCATGGCCTCCGAGAAACCAGACTATGGAAAACGCAGTCATAGTGAAGTTAAACGAAATGAAAAAAAACCAAATCTCTTGGCCTCCGAGAAATCTGACTATGGAAAACGCAGTCACAGTGAAGCTAAACGAAATGAAACAAAACCAAATTTATTGACCTCTGAAAAACCTGACTATGGAAAACACAAACCAAATGCAGCCAAACGAAATGAATTAAAACCAAACCTCTTAGCTTCTGACAATCCTGAGTATGGAAAACGAAAAACCACTGAAGCTAAGTCAAGTGATGCTAAAAGAAATGAAGCAAAACCAAATCTCTTAGCATCTGAGAAACCTGAGTATGGAAAACGCAAACATTCTGATTTTAAGTCAAGTGAAGCTAAACGAAATGAAGCAAAGCCAAGTCTCCTAGCGTCTGACAATCCTGAGTACGGAAAACGCAAACCTACTGAAGCCAAGTCAAGTGAAATCAAACCAACTTTCTTAGCTTCTGAGAATCCTGAGTACGGAAAACGCAAACCTACTGAAGCTAAGTCAAATGAAATCAAACCAACTTTCTTAGCATCTGAGAATCCTGAGTATGGAAAACGCAAACCTACTAAAGCCAAGTCAAGTGAAATCAAACCAACTTTCTTAGCTTCTGAGAATCCTGAGTACGGAAAACGCAAACCTACTGAAGCTAAGTCAAGTGAAATCAAACCAACTTTCTTAGCTTCAGAGAATCCTGAGTATGGAAAACGCAAACCTACCGAAGCTAAGTCGAGTGAAACTAAACGAAAAGAACCAAAACCAAGTCTCTTATCTTCTGAGAATCCAGAATACGGAAAACGCAAACCTACTGAAGCTAAGTCAACTGAAGCCAAACCAAATCTCTTAGCTTCTGAGAATCCTGAGTATGGAAAACGCAAACATACTGAACCTAAGTCAAGTGAAGCTAAACGAAATGAACCAAAACCAAGTCTCTTAGCTTCTGAGAACCCTGAGTACGGAAAACGCAAACCTACTGAAACTAAGTCAAGTGAAACCAAACCAACATTCTTAGCTTCTGAGAATCCTGAGTATGGAAAACGCAAGCCTACCGAAGCTAAGTCAAGTGAATCTAAACGCAAAGAACCAAAACCAAGTCTCTTATCTTCTGAGAATCCAGAGTATGGAAAACGCAAATCTACTGAAGCTAAGTCAAGTGAAGCCAAACCAAATCTCTTAGCTTCTGAGAATCCTGAGTATGGAAAACGCAAACCTACTGAACCTAAGTCAAGTGAAGCTAATCGAAATGAACCAAAACCAAGTCTCTTAGCATCTGAGAATCCTGACTACGGAAAACGCAAACCTACAGAAACTAAGTCAAGTGAAACAAAACCAACATTCTTAGCTTCTGAGAATCCAGAGTATGGAAAACGCAAACCTACTGAAGCTAAGTCAGGTGAAATTAAACGAAATGAACCAAAACCAAGTCTCTTAGCTTCAGACAATCCTGAATACGGAAAACGCAAACCTAATGAAGCTAAGTCAAGTGAAACAAAACCAACTTTCTTAGCTTCTGAGAATCCTGAGTACGGAAAACGCAAACCTACTGAAGCTAAGTCAAATGAAGCCAAACCAAATCTCTTAGCTTCTGAGAATCCTGAGTACGGAAAACGCAAACCTACTGAACCTAAGTCAAGTGAAGCTAAACGAAATGAACCAAAACCAAGTCTCTTAGCTTCTGAGAATCCTGAGTACGGAAAACGCAAACCTACTGAAGCTAAGTCAAATGAAGCCAAACCAAATCTCTTAGCTTCTGAGAATCCTGAGTACGGAAAACGCAAACCTACTGAAGCTAAGTCAAATGAAGCCAAACCAAATCTCTTAGCTTCTGAGAATCCTGAGTACGGAAAACGCAAACCTACTGAACCTAAGTCAAGTGAAGCTAAACGAAATGAACCAAAACCAAGTCTCTTAGCTTCTGAGAATCCTGAGTACGGAAAACGCAAACCTACTGAAGCTAAGTCAAATGAAGCCAAACCAAATCTCTTAGCTTCTGAGAATCCTGAGTACGGAAAACGCAAACCTACTGAACCTAAGTCAAGTGAAGCTAAACGAAATGAACCAAAACCAAGTCTCTTAGCTTCTGAGAATCCTGAGTACGGAAAACGCAAACCTACTGAAGCTAAGTCAAATGAAGCCAAACCAAATCTCTTAGCTTCTGAGAATCCTGAGTACGGAAAACGCAAACCTACTGAAGCTAAGTCAAGTGAAGCCAAACCAAATCTCTTAGCTTCTGAGAATCCAGAATATGGAAAACGCAAACCTACTGAACCTAAGTCAAGTGAAGCTAATCGAAATGAACCAAAACCAAGTCTCTTAGCTTCAGACAATCCTGAATACGGAAAACGCAAACCTAATGAAGCTAAGTCAAGTGAAACAAAACCAACTTTCTTAGCTTCTGAGAATCCTCAGTACGGAAAAAGCAAACCTACTGAAGCTAAGTCAAATGAAGGAAAACCAAATCTCTTAGCTTCTGAGAATCCTGAGTATGGAAAACGCAAACCTACTGAACCTAAGTCAAGTGAAGCTAAACCAAATCTCTTAGCTTCTGAGAATCCTGAGTATGGAAAACGCAAACCTACTGAAACTAAGTCAAGTGAAGCTAAACGAAATGAACCAAAACCAAGTCTCTTAGCTTCTGAGAACCCTGAGTACGGAAAACGCAAACCTACTGAAACTAAGTCAAGTGAAACCAAACCAACATTCTTAGCTTCTGAGAATCCTGAGTATGGAAAACGCAAGCCTACCGATGCTAAGTCAAGTGAATCAAAACGAAAAGAACCAAAACCAAGTCTCTTATCTTCTGAGAATCCAGAGTATGGAAAACGCAAATCTACTGAAGCTAAGTCAAGTGAAGCCAAACCAAATCTCTTAGCTTCTGAGAATCCTGAGTATGGAAAACGCAAACCTACTGAACCTAAGTCAAGTGAAGCTAATCGAAATGAACCAAAACCAAGTCTCTTAGCATCTGAGAATCCTGACTACGGAAAACGCAAACCTACAGAAACTAAGTCAAGTGAAACAAAACCAACATTCTTAGCTTCTGAGAATCCAGAGTATGGAAAACGCAAACCTACTGAAGCTAAGTCAGGTGAAATTAAACGAAATGAACCAAAACCAAGTCTCTTAGCTTCAGACAATCCTGAATACGGAAAACGCAAACCTAATGAAGCTAAGTCAAGTGAAACAAAACCAACTTTCTTAGCTTCTGAGAATCCTCAGTACGGAAAAAGCAAACCTACTGAAGCTAAGTCAAATGAAGGAAAACCAAATCTCTTAGCTTCTGAGAATCCTGAGTATGGAAAACGCAAACCTACTGAACCTAAGTCAAGTGAAGCTAAACGAAATGAACCAAAACCAAGTCTCTTAGCTTCTGAGAATCCTGAGTACGGAAAACGCAAACCTACTGAAGCTAAGTCAAATGAAGCCAAACCAAATCTCTTAGCTTCTGAGAATCCTGAGTATGGAAAACGCAAACCTACTGAACCTAAGTCAAGTGAAGCTAAACGAAATGAACCAAAACCAAGTCTCTTAGCTTCTGAGAACCCTGAGTACGGAAAACGCAAGCCTACAGAAGCTAAGTCAAGTGAATCTAAACGAAAAGAACCAAAACCAAGTCTCTTATCTTCTGAGAATCCAGAGTATGGAAAACGCAAATCTACTGAAGCTAAGTCAAGTGAAGCCAAACCAAATCTCTTAGCTTCTGAGAATCCAGAATATGGAAAACGCAAACCTACTGAACCTAAGTCAAGTGAAGCTAATCGAAATGAACCAAAACCAAGTCTCTTAGCTTCAGACAATCCTGAATACGGAAAACGCAAACCTAATGAAGCTAAGTCAAGTGAAACAAAACCAACTCTCTTAGCTTCTGAGAATCCTGAGTACGGAAAACGCAAACCTACTGAAGCTAAGTCAAATGAAGCCAAACCAAATCTCTTAGCTTCTGAGAATCCTGAGTACGGAAAACGCAAACCTACTGAAGCTAAGTCAAATGAAGCCAAACCAAATCTCTTAGCTTCTGAGAATCCTGAGTACGGAAAACGCAAACCTACTGAAACTAAGTCAGGTGAAACTAAACGAAATGAACCAAAACCAAGTCTCTTAGCTTCTGAAAATCCAGAGTACCGAAAACGCAAACCTACTGAAACTAAGTCAAGTGACACCAAACCTATATTCTTGGCTTCTGAGAATCCTGAGTATGGAAAACGCAAACCTACTAAAGCTAAGTCAAGTGAAGCTAAACGAAATGAACCAAAACCAAGTCTCTTAGCTTCTGACAATCCTGAGTACGGAAAACTCAAATCTACTGAAGCTAAGTCAAGTGAAGCGAAACCAAATCTCTTAGCTTCTGATAAACCTGAGTATGGAAAACGAAAACATTCAGATGCTAAAACCAGTGAAGCTAAACGAAATGAACCAAAACCAAGTCTCTTAGCTTCTGAGAAACCTGACTACGGAAAACGCAAACCCACTGAAGCTAGGTCAGGTGATGCCAAAAGAAATGAAGCAAAACCAAATCTGTTAGCATCGGAAAAACCTGAGTATGGAAAACGCAAACCAACTGATGCTAGGTCAGGTGATACTAAACCAAGTGAAGCAAAGCCAACTCTCCTAGCTTCTGAGAATCCGGAGTACGGAAAACGCAAACCTACTGAAGCTACGTCAATTGTAGATAAACCAAATGAAACTAAACCAAATCTCTTAGCTTCTGAGAATCCTGAGTATGGAAAACGCAAACCTACTGATGCTAAATCAAGTGATGCTAAACCAAGTGATACAAAACCAAGTCTCTTAGCTTCTCACAATCCTGAGTATGGAAAACGCAAACCTACTGAAGTAAAGTCAATTGAAGATAAACCAAATGAAGCAAAACCAAATCTCTTAGCTTCTGAGAATCCTGAGTATGGAAAACGCAAACCTACTGATGCTAAATCAAGTGAAGCTAAACCAAGTGATGCAAGACCAAGTCTCTTAGCTATTCACAATCCCGAGTATGGAAAACGCAAACCTAATGAAGCTAAGTCAGGACAAGGTAAACCAAATGAAACCAAACCAAATGAAACAAAACCAAATCTCTTAGCTTCTGAGAACCCTGAGTATGGAAAACGCAAACCTGCAGAAGATAAGTCAGGTGATGCAAAACCAATTGAAACAAAACCAAGTCTCTTAGCTTCTGAGAATCCTGAGTATGGAAAACGCAAACCAACTGAATCTAAGTCAATTAAAGATAAACCAAATGAAACTAAACCAAGTCTCTTAGCTTCTGAGAATCCTGAGTATGGAAAACGCAAACCTACGGAAGCTAAGTCAGGAGATGCTAAACCAACTGAAACAAAACCAACTCTCTTAGCTTCTGATGATCCTGAGTATGGAAAACGCAAACCTGCTGAAGCTAAGTCAAGTGAAGCTAAACCAATTGAAACAAAACCAAGTCTCTTAGCTTCTGAGAATCCAGAATATGGAAAACGCAAACCTACTGAAGATAAGTCAATTGAAGATAAACCAAGTGAAACCAAACCAAGTCTTTTAGCTTCTGAGAAACCTGAGTATGGAAAACGCAAACCTACGGAAGCTAAGTCAGGTGATGCTAAACCAATTGAAACAAAACCAAGTCTCTTAGCTTCTGAGAAACCTGAGTATGGAAAACGCAAACCTGCTGAAGCTAAGTCAGGTGATGCAAAACCAATTGAAACAAAACCAAGTCTCTTAGCTTCTGAGAAACCTGAGTATGGAAAACGCAAACCTACGGAAACTAAGTCAGGTGATGCTAAACCAATTGAAACAAAACCAAGTCTCTTAGCTTTTGAGAATCCTGAGTATGGAAAACGCAAACCTACGGAAGCTAAGTCAGGTGATGCTAAACCAAGTGAAGCAAGACCAAGTCTCTTAGCTTCTGAGAAACCTGAGTACGGAAAAAGCAAACCTACGGAAGCTAAGTCAGGGGATGCTATACAAATTGAAACAAAACCAAGTCTCTTAGCTTCTGAGAAACCTGAGTATGGAAAACGCAAACCTGCTGAAGCTAAGTCAAGTGAAGCTAAACCAATTGAAACAAAACCAAGTCTCTTAGCTTCTGAGAATCTTGAGTATGGAAAACGCAAACCTAAAGAAGATAAGTCAATTGAAGATAAACCAAGTGAAACAAAACCAAGTCTTTTAGCTTCTGAGAAATCTGAGTATGGAAAACGCAAACCTACGGAAGTTAAGCCAGGTGATGCTAAACCAATTGAAACAAAACCAAGTCTCTTAGCTTCTGAGAATCCTGAGTATGGAAAACGTAAACCTACGGAAGCTAAGTCAGGTGATGCTAAACCAACTGAAACAAAACCAAGTCTCTTAGCTTCTGAGAAACCTGAGTATGGAAAACGCAAACCTACGGAAGCTAAGTCAAGTGATGCTAAACCAATCGAAACAAAACCTAGTCTCTTAGCTTCTGAGAAACCTGAGTATGGAAAACGCAAACCTGCTGAAAATAAGTCAAGTGAAGCTAAACCAATTGAAACAAAACCAAGTCTCTTAGCTTCTGTGAATCCTGAGTATGGAAAACGCAAACCTGCTGAAGCTAAGTCAAGTGAAGCTAAACCAATTGAAACAAAACCAAGTCTCTTAGCTTCTGTGAATCCTGAGTATGGAAAACGCAAACCTGCTGAAGCTAAGTCAAGTGATGCAAAACCAATTGAAACAAAACCAAGTCTATTAGCTTCTGAGGATCCTGAGTATGGGAAACGCAAACCTATGGAAGCTAAGTCAATTGAAGATAAACCAAGTGAAACAAAACCAAGTCTCTTAGCTTCTGAGAAACCTGAGTATGGAAAACGCAAACCTACGGAAGTTAAGCCAGGTGATGCTAAACCAATTGAAACAAAACCAAGTCTCTTAGCTTCTGAGAATCCTGAGTATGGAAAACGCAAACCTATGGAAGCTAAGACAGGTGATGCTAAACCAAGTGAAGCAAGACCAAGTCTCTTAGCTTCTGAGAAACCTGAGTATGGAAAACGCAAACCTACGGAAGCTAAGTCAAGTGATGCTAAACCAATTGAAACAAAACCAAGTCTCTTAGCTTCTGAGAAACTTGAGTATGGAAAACGCAAACCTGTTGAAGCTAAGTCAAGTGTAGCTAAACCAATTGAAACAAAACCAAGTCTCTTAGCTTCTGAGAATCCTGAGTATGGAAAACGCAAACCTGCTGAAGCTAAGTCAGGTGATGCAAAACCAATTGAAACAAAACCAAGTCTATTAGCTTCTGAGGATCCTGAGTATGGAAAACGCAAACCTATGGAAGCTAAGTCAAGTGATGCTAAACCAATTGAAACAAAACCAAGTCTCTTAGCTTCTGAGAAACCTGAGTATGGAAAACGCAAACCTGCTGAAGCTAAGTCAAGTGAAGCTAAACCAATTGAAACAAAACCAAGTCTCTTAGCTTCTGAGAATCCTGAGTATGGAAAACGCAAACCTACTGAAGCTAAGTCAGGTGATGCTAAACCAAGTGAAGCAAGACCAAGTCTCTTAGCTTCTGAAAATACTGAGTATGGAAAACGCAAACCTACGGAAGCTAAGTCAAGTGATGCTAAACCAATTGAAACAAAACCAAGTCTCTTAGCTTATGAGAATCCTGAGTATGGAAAACGCAAACCTACTGAAGCTAAGTCAGGTGATGCTAAACCAAGTGAAGCAAGACCAAGTCTCTTGGCTTCTGAAAATACTGAGTATGGAAAACGCAAACCTACGGAAGCTAAGTCAAGTGATGCTAAACCAATTGAAACAAAACCAAGTCTCTTAGCTTCTGAGAAACCTGAGTATGGAAAACGCAAACCTACGGAAGCTAAGTCAAGTGAAGCTAAACCAATTGAAACAAAACCAAGTCTCTTAGCTTCTGAGAATCCTGAGTATGGAAAACGCAAACCTGCTGAAGGTAAGTCAGGTGATGCAAAACCAATTGAAACAAAACCAAGTCTATTAGCTTCTGAGGATCCTGAGTATGGAAAACGTAAACCTACGGAAGCTAAGTCAAGTGATGCTAAACCAATTGAAACAAAACCAAGTCTCTTAGCTTCTGAGAAACCTGAGTATGGAAAACGCAAACCTACTGAAGCTAAGTCAGGTGATGCTAAACCAAGTGAAGCAAGACCAAGTCTCTTAGCTTCTGAGAATCCTGAGTATGGAAAACGCAAACCTGCTGAAGCTAGGTCAGGTGATGCAAAACCAATTGAAACAAAACCAAGTCTATTAGCTTCTGAGAATCCTGAGTATGGAAAACGCAAACCTGCTGAAGCTAAGTTAAGTGAAGCTAAACCAATTGAAACAAAACCAAGTCTCTTAGCTTCTGAGATTCCTGAGTATGGAAAACGCAAACCTACGGAAGCTAAGTCAGGTGATGCTAAACCAATTGAAACAAAACCAAGTCTCTTAGCTTCTGAGAATCCTGAGTATGGAAAACGCAAACCTACGGAAGCTAAGTCAGGTGATGCTAAACCAATTGAAACAAAACCAAGTCTCTTAGCTTCTGAGAAACCTGAGTATGGAAAACGCAAACCTACGGAAACTAAGTCAGGTGATGCTAAACCAATTGAAACAAAACCAAGTCTCTTAGCTTCTGAGAAACCTGAGTATGGAAAACGCAAACCTGCTGAAGCTAAGTCAGGTGATGCTAAACCAAGTCTCCTGGTCTCCGAGAAACCTCAGTACCAAAGTAGCAAGAGTGAACCAATACCACGCTTTCTCGCAGCTGAGGAGGGTGACAAACCTGATACGGAAAAAGAAGATCGCACATTCAACAAGAAACCGATTATACGTACACCCGGAGACCAATACAAGCCTGCTCCGAAACAGGGTAAAGGTGAGCAAGACGAAAAGTTCCCTCGAGAGGGTAAAGGGCAGCCTGAGATAAAATTCCAGACTGACGCGAAACCCCAATCTGATTCTGGTGCAACGGGTGGAGGGGGAAGTTTTCCAAAAGAAGGCGAGAGAAAGTCAGAAGTTAAAGGACTTGGAGACGGAAAGAAAGATGGAGAAGATGTGAGGATATCTGAAAAAGGCACCTCCGAGGAAGAATCCAAAGAAACTCCTGCAACAACCTTATCTTTATCGCCCACCACCACTACCACTACGCCTCCAATAATATCTACAGATACTGAAATTAGAAAAGGTGAACCACCGGTTGTGNGCCCACCACCACTACCACTACGCCTCCAATAATATCTACAGATACTGAAATTAGAAAAGGTGAACCACCGGTTGTGCAAAAGGGTAGGCCTGAGAAAAAAGATAGTGGAGATTATACGGTAGCTAAAAAAGGTAGACCAACAGGAGATAAAAAGAGTATTCCCGAGAAAAAAACAGGTTGGGATGATACTGTAGTTAAAAGAAATGCAGAAACAGTACAGGAGGAAAGCGAGCCGGAGGAAACGGACACTCAAGAAAAGTATGTAGCACCACAAAGACAGCAGCAACAAACCCGTGCATTTCGACAGACACTAAAACCGGAGCGCAAAAAGGTATCTAAAGCTGCAACAGGTGGAGAAAATGAAAACGTTGATACTGAACCGGAAAAAGAAGGCGGAGTTGCTGTGCAGGAGGAGACTGAGCCTGAAGAAACAGATCCTGAAGAACCCACGACTATGCAGGAGGAGTTCGATGAACCACAGGAAAGCCCTAAGCAACCACGTAAAACTAATCTGAGGCAGAAGAAAGAAATCCTGAAACCGAGAAAAGAAACCACGAAAAGAAAACAGACTCGTAAATCAAGTGGTGGACAGCAAAAAGAGACTAGTTTACCAACGGCAATTGGAGACGAACCACGGGTATATGAAGAAACTACAGAAGATACGTCGCCAGAAGAGTCGGATCGCGAAACTCAGCAAGCAACTCAGCGTCCTTCTCTAAGACAATCCGAAGAAGCTGCGCCTAAGAAGGAAAGCTCGCCACGAGCTTGGAAAGGATTATCTGTCAGGTCATCTGGAGGAGGGAATGCGGCGGGAGGCCACGTGCCATCCGTCGCATCAGTCGAGTCGACGGGGGTTATTATTGAAGAGGAAAGCGATACAATGGAGAGCCCAGAACCTAGCCGTCCTAGGAAAACGTCACAGAGAAAGACCAAGGTACATCACTGCATATAGTATTATTAATATTTCCTGTTATCCAGAATATATGTTCAACCATTCATGAAAGTAAATCAATACACTATAGGATATAATAGATTGACGTTATTTGGTCAACATTATCAGCAATTCAATATTTATGAAAATTCTGAACAATTAAAAAAATAACACTAAAACCTAATCTATCTTTTAAGTATTGAACGCCATTTGGGATAATGTGAAGATAATTTTTAGATCTGGTTTTTCGAAGCTTTATTGGCTGAAATATATTGAGAAAATCTAAGGAAGTAAACAAATTTTCTTGATTATTCTTAGTTATTCTCTTCTGAAGTATGTTGATGATGGATAATTTCAAAACGCATTTATTTTCTCGCATTGATGAGTTTCTTTTGCGAAATTTTCGCTCCTTAACACTCGAAGGTTGGCTCAGTGCGAAAGGAGTGGTATAGAACCCACATGAAAAGGGAATGTTGAGAAAACAATGGGATCACCTTCACCTCAATTTCACGATGATACATTTTATAATATACACGTAGACGTTATGGTAAGGTAAAGGATGTGTGCCGTTAATTTTGCCTCACTGTAAATTTTATAACTAAATTGATACCGAACTCATATCAGTTAACGATGGATTTTGTGTGTTTGTTCGTCGGATCTTATTTTTAATAATCTGAAAAAACAAAGAAGTAAATAAATTAGGAATGACGACCATATTAGGGGCGATTACGATTGCAATCGGTCAAAGAAAGTCGTAGGTCTTAATTTATTTAATTACTTATCTTTATTCCATAATGGAATCTTTATTCCATAATTCCATAATAGTAGAAATTTGAAAAAATATTAAGATCTAGGTTTATAAAAACAAAGAAAAAATATTGAAATTAAGGTTGTATTAACTGCGAAGTTTGTTACACTCGATATTATGTGACAAAAAGCGCACATGCAGCTTTCTGATAATTGCTTTCCCAATTTCATGGACATAAATCTCAAATAATCAGGAATAAAAAAACTCCCATTACATAACACTAGCCTAGAGTACCGTCGATTTTGTGCCTTAAAGCGCATCCGCATTACAGCGCACCGCCGGACAAGCGAATGAGAAAGGTGTCGGCGCGCCAGTGGGGATGCGGCGATGCCCGGGTATAGTTGTCATGGAAGCACGGTGTAAATATACATGAATGAGTGTACGCTTAATTATTTATTCAGTTGTGCAATTTAGAAAAATAAATACGATAATAATAATGATAATTCATCAACAGCTAGTTAAAAACTTTAACTAGGTTGCTACAGTTCTCCCCGTTATAAATGCGATCCACCACCTGTCCTGGAAAATGGAAACGCCTCTCTGTACTGGAGTAAACAAATCATTAGACATAATAGTAGATCATAATAAGCCAGACACAATATTAAAGATAAACCTAAAAGAAAAATTCGTACTATTCATGGAACTGTTTGTTCCACTAATAATTGTAAAAAAAAAAAAACAGAAGAAACAAAAATTCAAAAATATCATGCACTCAAAGCAGAAATTCAAAAGATATAGAAACAAAATGAAGTAGTAATTATTCCCCTCATAATTTCAGCAACTGAGTCATTTGCAAATCACTAAAAGGGTATCTTGTAAGATTGCCATTAACTAGAAATACATTGCCAGAAATGAAGAAATCTGTTATATTACAAACATGCCACCTAACAAGGAAATTTCTTAGTCTCGACGGCTTGGCGCATAATCCCGCCCCAACTACCAGTTTGAACAGAAAAAATACAATTGCACAAAATAATAATAATAATTGAAATTTATTTCCAGAATACATCTATCCATACATAATTAACAAAAACATGCTTTTTTAGGTTTTACATAGTTTATACAGCCTTTACATTATTAATACAACTTTCCTTTTCATTCATTCACTTATACTAATAAACCATTTTACAATAAGTTATTTACTTACATTTCATAATAATAATAATATCAATAATAATAATAATTGAATTCAAATTGAGATTGAACAAAATACAAAAATTATTTACATATACTAAATATATACAAGGTTAGTACAATTTTCTTTCTTTCATTCAATGTAAAGCAATTTCTAGCAAATTTTACATATATCCTTTAATTTATTAATTAATGTTAATTAGTATATAAAAAATCTCTCTAAATTCACAAGAACTTGTCAGAGAGATAATTTAGTTTTTAGTTTTTATTAAAACATTAATGTATTACTACTACAACCTCGATGTTGACGAGCCCTAAAGCCCCAACAAAAAAAAAAAAATACTACTACAAAATTACTACTACAAGTGTAGTTTTACTTTGCTTTTTATTTTTTGAATTGATGTTATTTCAACATCCTATTATATTTAATTTAGTCTGTCTTTATTATTAACATATTCTAAATACTTATCTACCTATTAATATTTTTCTTCAGATTTACAAGATTTTTTCTATTTAATAATGTAAAATGATTAATTATGATTTATCTTATACGCCTTAGGGAATTGATCGGAATTGATGGGATGGTCCCTTGCTTGCTTCCAGAGAGTAAATTAGTTTATTGTCCTCCATGTGGTCATATGCAGTTTGTACTGCTTTTTTAACAATAAATAAATTAAAATTTAAAATATTTTATTTCTACAAACCAATTTTTCAGTTCCTTTTTAAACATATATATTTTAAATTTAATTCTACTATGTTATCCGGTAATTTGTTTTCTAATTTTGGTATCATGATTTCTACTTTTCTTTCTTCATATGTATTGAATATGTGATTTTAAAATTATATTTTTTCTTTGTTTTGTGTTCATGAGCATGTTTTTCTACAATATTTGAGTTGAATCTATATTTTGTTAATAAATTTAATTCTTATAAGTTCTTTATGTTTAGAATTTTCTCATTGAAATACATTGTTCTTACTAATGGAATTACTTTTACTGAAACTTTTGAGTGCTTTATTTTGCAAAGTTTGTAGAATTTTAATGTATGCATTAGATGTATAACCCCAGATGGTAATTCCATATCTTAAAATAGAATCAAATAGAGCATAATAAATAATTTTAAGTATATAATTAGGCATTATGTTTTTTATATTCCATATTCTCCATAGACAAGTTCTTAGTTTTTTTGCAATATATGTAGTATGTTCTTTCCAGATTAAATTTTTGTCTATTATTACTCCTAAATATTTAAATTTACTTACTAATTCTATACTATCTGTGCACATAGTTTTGGAAATTTTTATGAATACAATTATTATTATGGAACGTTATTACCGAATCTGTTCTTTTAGTGTGTGGAGTAGTGGTGTATAATAATTTGGTTTTTTTTTTAATTTAAAGAGAAACCTTTTTCATGAGTCAAATTTCGAAAGTTTTCAAACTCATTTTGTTTGTAGGACCTTTTCTTGATCTTTACTAAAGGAAATTATAATATTGTCATCCACATAGATAAAAAATTTACAATTTTTAAAACACTCCTTTACATCATTCACATAAATGATGTAAAGTAGTGGGGCCACATAGCTGCCATAAGGAATACCTTTGTCTAAATTGATCCTGTCAATTCAATGTATTTCCTCTAATTCCAATTTTTTCTAAAGTTCCCCTAATTTATCACGATCAATAACATCATATGCTATTGACATGTCTATTGATAACATTAAAATATGTTGACATTTATCTAGACTATTGTTTATTAAATTTGCAAAATTCTCAAAATGTTTTTGTGTACTTTTGTTACTTTAGTATGCAAACTGTTCATTAATTATAATTTTGAATTTTTCTATGTAATTTGTAAGTTTAAGTGAAATATTTTTTTAAAATATTTTTCCTACATAGTTCAGTCTGTAATTGTTGTAATTTAGGAAGGAGCCTACTTTATGTATAGGTCTTATTATTGCCTCTTTTATTATGTTGAAAATTCTCCTAGTTTTATACTTTTATTAATAATATTAGTTATTAATTTAATTAAAATTATATCACTCTTTTATATGTTCAATTCTTATGCTGTCGAGACCTGGTGCCTTTTTATTATCCATCTTTAATACAATTTTTCTAACTTTATCTTCATTTGTTTCTGGCAAGTAAAAGGAGTTAACTATTGAATTGTTTTATTAATCTTAAATGTTTCTATATTACAATTATGTGCTATTATATCAATTTGGTTTTTGAAATTGTATGCTAAGTTGTTGCTTATAGTGTTAATATTATCTGTTTTTCCTAAATTGTCAATTATTATATTATCTACAGGTTCTTTTCCTTTACTTCCTAATAATTCATTTATTGTTTACTATGTTTTCTTTGCATTTAATTCATTCTCTTCAAATTGTTTATGAAAAAATAATCTTTTATGTTTAGATATTTGAGCAGAGAGTTCATTTCTTAAAGATTTATATTCTGTTCTAAGTAGATTTTTAGCATTTAGATTTAAGGTGGATATATTTTTCCATTTTTTGAATACTGCATCCCTTTTTGACATTAATTTCCTAATTTCATCATTCATCCATGGTTTTAGATTCGTATTTTTCCTTTTTGTTGTCCTATTTGTTTCACTACTTGATTGTTTAAACGTTTCTCGAATGGCTTCATATATTACACTCACTTCTTTATACTTAAGATCTTCCATATTTAATGTATTTAGGTTTTTAGTTAGAGTTTTTTTATTTACATAATAATGTTTACTTTGCCTTATATCCTGGCTTTGGTTAATTTTTAAATTTTTGTACTCAATAGACATGCCTATTGCACAATGATAAGAAATTTTAAATATATAAATATAAGGGTTTACATATTTATAGTTTCCTCTAATACTTATGTGATCTATAAATGTTTGTGTTAGTTTATTTTCTTTCATCTCTTCCCTTGTATAAACATTTATACATTGGTATAGGTTGTTTCCATGTTAAGATATTTTGAGTAAGATAGTATATCATTACTATTAAAAATGTCAATGTTAGTGTCACCAATTAATAATATATTGTTTGCATTTTTATTACTTATTAGGCTGTTTAGTTCTTCTACAAAACTGTTGATATTTCTCATTGATGAAAATCCTGCCAAAATCTTTTAACATTTTTCTGTGGATAAATTTTTCTCTTGTGTTAAACTTGATAATGAATTTAGGTTTGCTTGCTTTATTAACTATGTACAAATCTATCACATCTAAACTTAACCTCTCTTCACAAATTTTACTTGCTAATTAAATCACCTTTATCCTCACTTTTACATCATTAACACAGTTTATACCCACTATTTCTAAGTTCCTATCTAATTTGTCCTGCTCTAATATATTCACTTTGTTTTCCAGGTTTTCTATCTTCTTAGCTTTTTCTTCTATTATTTTCTTGTTTACTATAATATCCTCCTTAATTTCTTTCAACTCATTCTGGTCCTTCCATAAAAAATCATATTTTTCATTCAGAAAGCCCAAACTATTCTTTTTCCTTCATTTCACTTAATAAATATCCATTTTACCTTCTAAATTTTATTTTACTATTGCTTTCTCTCTGGTTTCTTCTGTCTCACTCAAACTGTCTTCTTTATTTTGTACTTTGTTCACTCTACACTTAGCGCACCTCCATAATTTGTTTTCCCTTTCTGATTTAGCCCTCAGAGTTACTTCCTTAATTGACCACATAAAGTGAAGGTTATTTTTACATCCATAACAGAAAACCTCTTGTGCTAATAACATGTCTCCACAATGCCCACACTTCATTATGCCAAAAAGAAACTCACACACACCAAAAACAAACTTTAAAGCACAAACCTAGATTTACTCACAAACACCGAAATTGACGAAACTTCCCTTGGCAGCTGTTCACACCGCCACGTTTGCTTCCCCCTTTGCACTCGTACGATTATTGTTTTTTTTATTCCTTCCAGAAATACTTATTTTTCTTTTCGAAATTTTTTCCAGTTATACAAAATGATCAATGTTTTTACATGAAATCCAAAAAGTTACAATTTTTTTCCTCCAAAACTCCTTTTCCAACTTATCTTGTGGAGCTCACGACGACACGTCCACACTCAGCAGTAGTAAATAATAATGTTAATTAATAGAAGTAGTAGTTAATAATAATAATAATAATAATAATAATAATAATAATAATAATAATAGTGATGTGAGAATTAATAAATAATCATAGTTAGAATTTACAAGGAAATAAGTTCACAATGAGTAATATACAACCCTTCGTGTAATAAACAATCGTACTCAATAATCATTGACTTTTTGATCAATGTATGAAGTAAGTTTTGTTGTCAGTTATTCATAATTTAAGAAAAATAATTAAAATATTTAAAATATACTGCTGCTGCATTACGGCGAAAATATTTGACGCATACAATTTGCTTAAGTTACCTATTGATTTCACTGCATGTTCGACATAGTAAATAAAAAAAGCATTCCCAACTCAAAACAGTATAATACTCTGTGAATGGCGTAACCCTAATTTATTCTCCGGGTGGAAGGTAAGGGACCATCTCACCAATTCCAATCAAAAGGCGGCTCCACATATTCGCTATTTGGCGAACTCCGAGCAACTGCTTGTCGAATAGCGACTAGTGTGGATGGGTTGTTCGTTATTCTTCGCATCACAAACATCGGTGCTGGCCTTTTCCCGCAGTGTCGGTCTTTTAAGACACATCAAAGGAAGCCGAACACAGACGAATATTCACGAATGACCTGTTCGTGGTACTGTCCACATATTCGTGCTTTTACGAATACCAAGGATCGCGAGAATACTAGTTGATACGAGTATTATTACGGGTATTTAGGAGTAGATTTCAAGATATTTACAGTAAGTAATCGCTGAAAAAACTAATTATGTGTAATTTTTCTCCTTATCGTACAAAGTAATAAGTGTTTTAGTAGTGATCAAATAGAGAAATTGGAAGTAATAAAGTAGTAATGGAGTAACTTATTTATTATCCCCAACGTGGTCATACGTAGTTTGCAATTGCTTTCTGACAATAAAGTTTATTTGATGTGTGATTTAAACATATCCACAAACATTTCTATTAACTTGATTTTACTTTTTATTAAGCGTCCTAAAGTTTCACAATATTGCTATATTAGCATTATCTATTTTTTAGTAGTATTAGCATATATTTCCTGTACACGATCGAATAATAATCCATGCATGGGCGAGGCTAGAGAAATTTTAAAAAAATAATACTATTATAAAAATAAATAATAAAAATATTACATTGAAATGTAATAAATGATTTTTGAATAAATAAACAGAGTGAGATGTTGTGGAGACACAAATTAAGATAGTTATACAGTATTAATTCTTTTAGAGATAATAAAAATAATAAGTATACGATCCTTAAAATTGGAGAAAATCAATTACTATAACCAAATCCGTACGGAATAAAAAATAGTTTATTAATGATTTAATTTCATTGATTGAATTAAGATGAGATAAGACCCATTTACTTTACTTAACATTTCACCAGAAACAACTACATACGCAGCAGAATGAGTGATTACTTCAGATTCTCTCTCCATAACCTCTAATCTGTAACACGAATATTCGTCGTTCCCAGAGCGAGCATGTGTTCGGCAAATTGCTTATGTCTAGATCAGTGTGCTCGCCAATAGGCGAATACTCAGGAAATACCCCGAGCAAGTCGCTGTTGCTCGGGATTCGCTGTTCGTTTGCTCGGAGTTCGCCGAATAGCGAATGTGTGCAGCCGCTCTATATGACCCTGCTGTTGACGAGCCCTAAAACCCCACAAAACAAACAAACAATTCCGATCTAAGTACCCAAATGAAAGAGGGAGGAAATCGTCGTGATGGAATTACAGAGATAATGAAATAACCGTCACATTTAGCTGTATTTTGATTTTTTTTCTCGGTGTTTAGCGACATATTCTAAATAATAAATAATAGTTGCTTTGTACGTAAAGCTGTTGCTATGTACGTAAAGCCTTAAGATGTTGTGTGATAAAATATGCGAGTTGTAAGGATCTGTAGTCTAGGTGGCGTTCCCTCACGAGCCTCAATTTTGAAAGTGGGGTGGGACGAAAGGCACAAAATGGCGGAACAGATCAGAAGTGTCATCTGGTCAGCAGACTCATCGACGTTACTCTCGTTATAGGTACTTATACAAGTCGACCCTGACGGTAGTTTTTTATGGTATTTGGAAAATTGAATACGATCAAGAGAGATCCGACTTTAAAGTTCAAGGGAAATAAATACGGGGAGTCCAGGACCACATTTATTTGGGAATTAAATTGGACAGCGATATTCAGGAAAGATATTGAATACATACAAAATAAAGTAAAGAAAACTTTCTATGCTTTGTTAAGGGTGAGGTTAAACAAATTTAATGTGCCAAGAAAGGGATTGCTAACATTATATAAAGAAGCAATGGTGCCGATGTTTACCTATGGATCTGAAATATGGCAAAACGTTTTACAGAATACACGTTAGAGGCGAAAACTAGAGCAAATACAACGTATGTGTCTGTTAAGGTTGAGTGGAGCGTATAGCATGTTATCTACAGATGCGCTGAACGTACTAGATAGAGGGTTACCCGTAGTGAAATTGATTCAATAACTTGTATTGAGAGCAGTTTTGCTACAAGGAGGATAGATATTGTTGGATGGGAAAGTAGTGACATATGACGAGAGGGGATGGAAGCGATAGATAACACAGATATTAATACAAGCATGGCAAATAGAATGGAATATATCACCAAAAGGGAGACAACTATACTCGTATGTGTTCATATCTGACGTACGTTTCGCCGAGAAGAGAAGAAAATGGTTCAGCCCGAATCCAGGTGTCGTGTAAATGTTGACAGGACATGGAGATTATAAGGTGTATTTGCGCAGATTCAAATTGGTAGGTGAAGAACAGTGTGATCGTGGAAAAGGAGTAGAGACGAGAGATCATGTCTTTTGGGATTGTATCTTCTATGAACCAGAACGAGCAAAATACCTTAAGAATGCTGTAGGAATAACTGAGATGGCACCAGACATGATTGCAACGGAGAAGCAATATGGGCTATTAAAAATGCATTGACGAAATAAAGGAATAAATGGAGGCCAGAAAGGCTAGAATAATATGTTCACCCACATATCCATGATTGAGGACGAGCAGCATAAAGAAGGATAAACAGAATTAGGAGGAAACACGAAAAGTCGCGGAATGTCGGAAGATGGGGACGTGACAAGACAGAAACTAATGTTAAAAAATAAGTTTTTAAATGTTAAATACGGTTTACCAACCATTGTTGACGAAAATAGCTCGTTTGCAAACAAAAATCTTCGTAATACCATAATTATGTCATCCTACAGAAAATTCGAAAGAATTCATATCAACCATAAATCACACCCTTGAAATCGCAATTTAGAAATATTTTTTGTTAGTAAGTCTCTACCATTCATAAGCAACATCAAACTTTTTAAAGTTACATAACGTTCCATCGATAATTGAGGTTAATTTTTTTAGATAGACATGTTTTCCCGGTCATTTTTGTAGAACTGAGGCAAACAATATTGTCATTTAAAGTTGTCACCTATCTCTAACCGTTTCGGCAGCGTAAGCGAAGATAACTCTATTTTTTCCGATTTCATCGACATTGAGTGTTTAAACAATTTCTACCATCTCGCGGGAGCCGCACTGATCGAATTTTCGCTTCCGAGGCATGTCGCGGTTGCACCATTTCATTAACATTCTTGCATAATCTGAACTATCGTCAATAGATACATTCTGTCGCTGAATATTTTGTAGAACTCCTTTTGAGGCAAACAATATTGTAATTTATAGTAGTCACCTATGTCCAACCGTTTAGACAGCGTAAGCAAATACAACTCTTTTTCCCGACTTTATCGTCATTTACCGTCAAAAACCATTTGTATTTTGCTTACCACATATTTTCAAAATAAAAGTTAGCCTATTTTCCCGGACATCTAAACCATCTCCTTGTCTAATTTCATCACAATCGGTTCTTAAGGGTAGTCGTGATCAAGTTGCAAACATATATATATATATATATAAATGCGTAACGCGAAATTGTGTCTAAGTATAGATTATGGATTACTTTATTACATATATTTATTTTAATCACATTTATTACCATATAGGGATAAATGATTAACACATATATGTAGAAGTCAACTCAACATTTGAATTTAATTAACTACGATTCTGTCTTTAACCGTTTCATTTCGCAGACAAATTTACAGCTGTGATTGAAATCCCCTCTTTTCTTCTTTGAAGCATTGTTTGTTCGAGTTCAACTGTTTTTTAATGATTACGTTACTAACACAACAACAATTATTTTCGTACCCCAGTATGATCTAAGTTTCTCCAAATCTACCAATGGTTCCACTGACAGAGTGACTGTAACGTTCTCTCGTTACCTCTTTTCACAATTAGGTTAGTTCTAGACTTTCCCTTATAAATTTCACAAATGTCTGATATGTATAATCTTTAATCACGATTCATAGCAAAGTCGAACAATTCACGTGATTAATAGAAAATAAATTGTTTACATTTACATGGATTAATCTGCGATTCTTTTCACAACTCTTTTGCCCTATTATCAAATTCCGTTGGTTTGAAAACAAATATTTTCTTTTATATTTTTATACATATGTTTAGTGCACATCAAAATGTGAGGAAGATATCTGGTGAACTTTCAACATGCCTCATACATTACTTCAGATCGCGGTGTTTCTGATTTTTTAATGTCTTACTATTGGAATAGAAATATTGTGCTATTCCATTTGTGGGCAATTGTTTTTCAGCTTACTCATTCATATCGACTTGTCTCTTCTTTGAATCATTTTTGGAGTCTTTCTTTTGGATTACGCTTTTTAAAACTTTATTAGTTATCGTTCCAGTCCTATTTCCTTCACATTCTTTTCTGACAACTTGAAGGACTTTAGTCATCTTTCCTCCTCCTTGATCATGTCTCAGTCGTACATTCCAAACTAAGCACTTGAAAATGCTCTTTTTCATATCCATATATGTTTCCTGTCGTTTATATAGTATTTTAGAAACAAAGATAATGGTATGCTAATTGGTTACTGAGAAATTTAAAAGAAATGCGTTATTTGTGAAATGTATCAATAAAAATGGAAAAATTGTGTTAATACCCCCCAAAATATGTTTCCTAACATCCTAATTATGTTCCTCTCATTTTGTGGCATTATCTCCAAAATATTTCAGTAGACGTTCATCAATGAATCAGTTGGTTTTGTATACATTTACCGACTCGTATGATTGTGATGAAATACGTTGAAAACTATAAAGCTAAATGAATATTTTTTAAGGGTAGAATGAGTGACTTATTTCGAAATACTTATAAAAAATGTTTTCGCGCCAGTTCTTGATGCTTTTTATTTTAATTTTGTCTCGTGGCCACACAATATTAAAATGTCCTTAAATCGAATCAATCCTGTATTACAGTTTCAATAATGATAATGATCTTGACAGTTTCACGACTCACGATAACTTTATATCACGGCTCACGATACCGTTTATGGAAATTTTCTCACGTTCTCCAGTTCTTTCTTTACATGAACACCATGTAAGAGAACTTCTTTACGTATCTTCCTTTTACTCCGTACCGGCATTACAGAAACCACAGATATATCCTCCATGTGGTCATACGCAGTTTGTACTGGTTTTTGACAATAAATTTATTATTATTATGGGATTTGATAATTGGGTTCAAAAGTGCATTTTTACTCAACCATAATCATGAACAATCATTCTTTACGTGAGATCTATGGGTCTCCCATTTACCAAAAATCTATATTAGATTCCTAAAGTAGTACCGAAATGGTTACTCCATTAGGCGTTATTCCTCCTCCATTTCTCTTGATATGGAGGAGAAATAACAAATCCAAATATTTCGCGGGACAGGCGCATCATGCACTTAAATCTCATTTCTCATCATAATATTCGTGTCGTTAGGAGTGACATTGACACGACCGAACTATGACTTTCAAAATTTCAAGATCGGTCTATATAACGATGTCGTCTACCATCCCCTCTGTAGTATCTTCCACTCCTTTCTCCCTATCGAACCGGCGTGAAAAGGGCAAAATTGAGTGAGGGGAGAATGGTTGTTAAACCCTAAGTCTAAAACCTAGCAGAGAGACCTGTCCGACTTGGAAACACCACCAATAACCGCAAACACTGACAAAGTCACTTCTCATTCTAATAGATTCGTTATCTTCCTAAAGCATCCACAAACAATACCTTGTATATTTCGCTGACGTAAATGTACTTAATAAATTAACATATTTCCTACCGTGACCGTTCTACCACGAGAGCAATAACAGTGGTACAATCACACGTAAACAAATTTTTATTTGTTAGTTTTAGGCTGATACGATGCCTCCGTCGACTCTACAAATTGTTACAGAAGTTCTTAGACAATTGTTTGGCTAATGTGATATTAGACTAATTTTCCTTTTGTGTGTTATAATCTTTTGTTACGTGTTTTATATTATCTATATCATCATCGATTTGCATTTTTAAAGTCATTTTTTACAAAACATAGATATACTTAAACTCTCTTAATAGTTTTTATTATTTACCTGTGCGTTTTAAATATTCGCATTGATACGAAATTTATTACAAAATATTTCTTGGAGTACATGTAATAAATTATTTTTTAAAGGGCGGAGAAAAGTCGGTTGCTGCTGAAGAAGCCGCGATGGCTGACAAACCAGATGATGAAACCAAAACAGAGATATTGGTGGAGAAAGACCCTAATTATAAAGGACCGCCATCGTTTGCTGACTGGGAGGATGACGATGATGCTGGTGGCGACGACAAAGGTGATGAAGGAGACGAAGGAGATGGAGGAGACGAAGGAGACGAGGGAGATGGAGGAGACGAGGGAGATGAGGGAGATGAGGGAGATGAGGGAGATGAGGGAGATGAAGGAGACGGTGGCGCTGAAGAGGCACCCTCACCGCCGTATTCGTACGGTAGCGAGGAAGGGGAAGACTATGGAGGAGGAGCAGGCGGCGGTGAGGGAGGCGACGAAGGCGGAGAAGACATCGGCTTCGAAGAAGACAGAGGAAGCAACACGTCCATCGATTCCGCCGTGCTCAGGGAATTGAGAGAAACCGAAAGGGATTTTCAAGTCTTGGCATTAGAACTGGCCCAAAAGCGAAAAGAGATTGAAGACTTGCGAGACAGAATCCCAGTGACAGACAAAGATGCTAAAATGATTAAAATGAAACAAGAGGAGGTGCAGGATTTAGTTCAGCAGCTCGAAACACTCACTAACCACATGGCGTATTTAGTTCCACGAACGCTGCGACCTTCCAGACACCCGATAAAACCTGGTCGTGCCGGAAAATTTGAAGGTGTTTGTATTAAGTGCAAGCAACGAGTATGTGTGTGTGGTAAACAAAATCAAGTTTGTGTTTGTAAGCCTGCTCCCTGCATCTGTCACAAGCCAAAACCCTATATCGCTGGTACATGGAGAAAACAACAGATGGATCCATATCCCATCAAGAAACCAAAGTGCACATGTGTATGGGAAGAAGATGGAGTGAAGCAAGGAATATGTACCTGTATCGGTAATTTGGATGAGGAATGTCCCTGCAGACAATTTCTGAATGATATGGATGAATGTAAATGTCGCCGAGATGATCTGGAGAAGTTCAATGTCATTGCGGATGTGATGCCAAAAGTGGTTGTATGCGCGCCTGATGTCACTCTGCCAAGAATAATTGTATGTGAGCCCTACATGCCTAAGAGAGTCAAGCCGTACAGAAGATGTTGATTAACAATTTTTAAATTGTATTTATATTACATTAAACAAAGATGCCTCCTCATTGTTTCTTCATTATCAAATTTCAGTTTCATGCAGGAGAAAAATAATTATACTACATGTTTCACCTGATCACTAGATCTGGTGGTTCTTGGGGAAAAAACTTCCAGTGAAATGAACTCCCTGGCGGATAGTACTTGCAATCCTTCATCAGTTCTTTGTTCTAATGCTTGTTAGTTCTTTGTTTCACTCACATTATGAAGGATTCTCGTGGACTAAATAACAGCTTCTTGATATATTCTTTCGCAATATTTTTATTACTTTAATCCTCTCAACTCTTAAAAGTTTGATTCCATGGAACATTCAATTTAAATCATTACTCTCCAATAACAAAATGAATGTTTAGTGTATTCCTTGCGAACACTCGCGTAACTTCCTTCTGTGCGACTTTTGAATTGTTAATATTGAACTGCAATTTAAATTTGCATGGAACCACATCCTCTTAAAATAAATGCGGAAATAGGGTTCTCTAACTAAAAAATGAAAAAGTATGTGAACTACCATACAATTTTTCAGATGACTTCCTATGGCGGGATTCATATTTTAAGTAATACCAGACGAGTCAATAAAAAAGCAAAGCTCAAATATCTCCAAAACAAATAAAGACATCGGGAATAATTGAATACTTGTTCTACGGACAAGAAGAAATGGAAATTTTGCACGCTGTTCCGGAAAACCCTCCTATTTGTGGGGCGAGGTCCTTCTCTCAGCAACGCTTTGTATTAGATATTTAATTTCGCTTTCCTATATCTGTAGTCATAAGTTCAAACAAAATAAATGTATCTTTGCATTCGTCTTACAATACTTTTGTAGTGGCTGTGAAGATATATATAGTTCCATTTAGAAAACTCAATAAAAATGTAAATATCTCAGCAGCTAAAAATGCTACAAATTATATAAAGTCAAATGATTAACCTCATGTCACTTACCTTACAAAAGGAGTGCGTGACCTTGTGATCATGCCACCACCGATTCGAACCATTTCGAGCGTACTTAAATCCCATGGCCTTCAAGGCCGAAAGGAGAAGACCCACCTGTCAAAACTTTTAGAGAAAACCGAATAAGAAATTTTGATCGACATTCATATTCTTAACATGTTAGCTAAATTGACATTCATTAATGTTTTACGGTTGAATAGAAGAAGTATATAAAGTACCGGCAGGGAGACTCAAACAACGACCGTACTATTTCTAAGTTAGCGACTTCCCGCTGCACCACGCTGGCTTCATAATTAAGCTAATATTTTACGAATATTAATGACCATCGGATTCGATTTTCTCTCAAAGTATCGAGAAATGGGTCTTCTCTTTTTGGCTATTGGCCTCGTAGGTCATGAACGTTAAGGACGCTGAAAATGGTTCCAATCGGTGATGACTACGTCGCGCCCTCCTCTTGTAATGAAAAAAAGCGGCACTCTGATATCTTTATACGTTTAGGGGATATGAGGTGCATATATGCCATTTTCTTAGTTAATACTCCAGTTGTATCCTTAGCGAACAGCCTGGTTGTATCCTTAGCGAATATCCCAGCAATATCCTTAGTGGTACCTTGGCTGAACCATGGCATCCTACAATTACGAGACCGGAGTCAAAGAGAAGCTGACATATTCATATATTAGTCGTCAATATCACATAAGCCAAAAAATATAGCGTGACCACAATAAATAAATAATTACTTTAAGTTCAGATTCATTTGATACAAAGAATATGAATGCGTAAGCAATCCATTCGCTGAAATAAAGTTAACGAATTTAATCAAACCGGCCAACGGTACACCATTGCTACATAATGAATGCATGATCCAATCTGGTAATTGGAGGAAGCCATGGCTGAACCCTTAGCAGATATACTTGAGAATAACTTTTTTACCGTTTATTTGAGGATTAAATCTGTCATATCGGAAGATTACGGTAGATAGTAAATGATGAACCCACCACCACGGCGGTCTGGGACAAGCAACGCCACTATAGCAGCAGAAGGGTGCGGCGTATAGAGGAAATATGCAAATAGATATGGAGAGATCCATGTTTTCCATTAATCTAATGCATTAATTTTCATCTAATTAGTGCGCGTGCGTGAAAGCCAATTCTCGTACGAAGGCTGTCTCAACGGGACGGGCATGACACCGCAGTAAATGGTAACCTTAGTTCATTCTGCGCACGGAACTGCAGCTCTGGAGGTTATAATTCTCATATTGAACCTCACCGAGCGTGCGTGCCACACAATAAAAAATGATCTGCGCATCCATATGATTAGCGGCATAGTTCGTAAGTACTCTTAAGTGCTCAGCTAAGTACACCATTGAACTATGTTGAGCATCAATACCTCAGTTCTAACATACTTCCAAATCCATTAATGTCGTCAATACAGTAATTAGATAACACTTTCTTCTAACTCGTCACGGGTCAAGCAGCTCCCATGAGAGCGAGCTGTGCCTCCTGGTTATGGTTAAACCACCGACGTGCTTCTCGCCCGCAGACGACGATCATACTCTTTTGACAATACCTATATATATATTGCATTTTCCGTTTGATGTTGAGTGTGCTCTGGTGCACCCCGATGGTTCAAAATGTTCCATTTGAAAGAGGAGTTGCACCAGCGTGGAGATGTGATTGTTCCACTTGTATATCGAGGCGCACTGAGAGCAAACGGACTTCCTGACTTTTTTCTGTAGAGGGACTGCACTGGGCTGTTAGGGAAGCCAGTGCATAATGCATCCATGATGGATGCTATCTATGAATTTATTGCAAATATTATCTTCGTTTGAAAGCTCCTCAGATGAAGGGGAAAATTTGAATGTCGAATTAGTCCTTTCCAAAAGAGAAACAATTAATAATATGAATTTTGTTTCGTTAATCTGATTATATGATGAACAAGTAATACTTGCATTGCATTCACATGAATTCAAAAAGACTAGTTGTTGATATATTAATAATTGTTTACGGTTATTATTAAATTATTCTAGTTTCGTCAACATTTGCGGCTAACAATGGCCATGTCCAAATCATGCCTCAAAGACGTTCCATTTACTTGCTACACTCTCCTGATAGAATGGCGAGTTCGCGCGCAGAGACCTACATGTTAAGGTACTCGCGCGGAGCAGAGACGTATATCCACGCTCTGAGAAGTAAACAGAAAACGCTACTAATTAACATACTGGGCCTATAATCAATTTAATAAGTGTTTAGCAAGAATTAAGACAAAATTCTAGCGCCGCACGCAGTACATGGCAAAAACACTACATTTTATTGCATTAACACTGAAGACCTTTTCAGCCCATTTTTTAAGGTATTAGGACATAAATTATTCCTAGAATTCGAAAATTTTCAAAACGGGCCATTTAGATATTAGAAGTCTTTGATTACGAATGTGTCAGTTTTTACCCTTGACCCACGTCATGAAAATTATCATTGCAAAGATCTTTAAATATGCAGTGCAATGACTCCTCTCCCGGGCTAGAAGAGCTTCCAGAGCATCTCAAAAATTAAGTGAACAGCTTTTCAGGGGAGTTTTGTTTGAGCTTTACTTAATTGATTTGGAAGCGTCCTTAATCCGTTACAAGATCAGCGTAACATGTGTTATTCGAAGTACATAATGGTTCAAATTTGATTGGAATACGTGTACGATTTTGGATCGTGGAATGGGTGGAGGTTTTTTGATGTACTTTTAAGTTCTTAAGGAGATTCAACAGGAAATGCGGTGATCATATCCGCTAAAACAAAATGTTAATATTCCACATCTTTGATCCCCGTAGTATCCTTCAGATTTGGCAACGCTGAACACGTGATTCGGGTTGTTGATGTCTCGTGTGTTAACTTTTGTAGCGATGTGTTTTGTGAGGAAAATGTCTCAAACGGAAAATAATTAGAAAAGGTTTTATTGAAAGGAAAAGATGGTGACTGAAAGGGTTAAACTTCAAAGGAAGGAAACTCAAGAGACGGGAAAAAGTATTCTAAATATATTCAAAATCAATAGTTGCTTAGATAGGTCTAACTTCCAAAAAATGAAAAATATGAAATTGAGAATAAATACACAGAAAAANTATACGAGGTGTGGCTATAAAATAACGGGACTGACGCTGCAGTGGAACGAGTGCGCATGCGCCATCCAACATTGACCAACAGCTGTTTAGTTTGAGACTTCCTCTTCAGAATGCAGTTAGTCTCGTTTCTGTAAACAACATCGTTGAGTCATAACCTTCATTTAAGTTAGTGTTGTTATTTTGTTTTGCCGGAAAAATGGTTAGCGTGATAATAGAGCAACGAATTGTTATTAAATTTCACTTTAAACTTGGAAAAACCGCTACCGAAACCTATAATTTACTAAAAGAAGTGTATGGCAGTGAATGTTTATCGCGGACTCGTGTTTTCGAATGGTTTAAGCGTTTTCAAGATGGTCGACAAGACGTTGAAGATGATTCGCGGCAAGGTCGTCCTTCAACATCAAAAACGGATGAGAATGTCAAAAAAGTTGCTAATTTGATTCGGTCTGACCGTCGATTAAGTATTCATGCAGTTGCTAAATCTGTAGGCATTGATAAAGAATGCATACGGCAAATTTTACGTGACAATTTGAAAATGCGAAGTGTGTGCAAAAATGGTACCAAAAATTCTCACGGTTGAACAACAATTAGCTCGCACAAATGTTTGTACTGACACTTTGAATGCCATTGAAAATGACTCAAATTTATTGGAAAGGATAATAACATGTGATGAATCGTGGTTTTTTACTTATGATCCGGAAACGAAGCGCCAATCCATGCATTGGAAGACCCCAACTTCACCGAGAGCCAAAAAAGCAAGAATGAGCAAGTCAAAATTTAAAGCAATGATGATTGTTTTTTTCGATATTCATGGGATTGTGTACCTTCACTGGGTTCCTGAAGGTCAAACAATTAATCAACATTACTACCTTGAGGTACTTGGTAAACTACGTGAAAGAGTAAGAAAAAAACGACCAGAAATGTGGAAGGACAAATCATGGGTTTTACACCAAGACAATGCGCCAGCTCATTCCGCGTTATCTGTTAAGCGGTTCCTGACCAAGTACAGCATCCCAGTGTTAGAACATCCACCTTACTCACCAGACCTAGCACCATGTGACTTTTATCTTTTCCCTAAGGTGAAATCTGCTTTGAAAGGTACGAGATTTGAATCCGTAGAAGCTGTTCAAGAGAAAGCGGCAAGAGTCCTAAACGAGTTGACAAAAGATGACTTCCAGCACTGTTTCCAACAATGGAAAATTCGCATGGAGCGTTGCAGGGATAGAGAAGGGGTGTATATTGAAGGTGATAATAAGTAATTATGTATAAAATGAAAATAA
>NNCF01126217.1:14401-74788 GCA_002313205.1 Laupala kohalensis | reverse complement strand
TGTGTGTGTGTGTGTGTTTTTATCACTACTTATATTTTGGTTTTGACTATTACCTTTATTTCAAATAAATTTTTGAAAATTTCTGTAAAACATGAAATTACAAATACAGTCCACGAAATGGATAAGATAAATGTAAAAAATTTTTGTAAAAGAGAACTTGTGTTAAATGATTCAT
This sequence comes from Laupala kohalensis, assembly GCA_002313205.1. Classification (NCBI taxonomy): domain Eukaryota; kingdom Metazoa; phylum Arthropoda; class Insecta; order Orthoptera; family Trigonidiidae; genus Laupala; species Laupala kohalensis. Next base: position 74,613 of record NNCF01126217.1, on the reverse strand, counting down.
GTTAGAAATGACATTATGAAAATGGTATTATATAGAAATTTATTAATTTCAATTGAAATATTTTTGAGTTATAATTATTTGAAAAGAAATGTACAAATATTTTTTTAAAAACATCAAATTCTTAATATCAATTCTTTTTTCGTATGTTACCGTGGACGTAAGTCTGATTGTTTCGAAATCGTTCCATTGCGGTTCCTATGATCCTTTTTTGTTCTAACAAATGCGCCTCGTGAACCAGTATTCGTGCGACAAAGCCAAATCCAAGAGCTGACGTTTGAGGTCATGGAAGTTTGTCTTTTCTCGATTACATTTATCAATTTTCCATTTAATAACCCACCTCAGTCCATTTTTTCGACAGATATTGTTAATTCGAACCTTTTCTTACAATTATAGTCAATTATTTCGCTAGGATAAAAAATATTCGGAAGGTCATCATATCTCAATAAGAAGTCATACTAATGGACTCGAAAAACTGAAAAATTTGTTTCACGATTACTCGCTTCAAAACCCATGAATCGCTTTGAAAATTCATAACAATTTTCAGGAGATCAAAATGAATTAGTGTACCGAATTTTACAGAATTCTCGCCGTCAATTCTTCTACTGATAGAACCTCCTTAATTTAGCCCTAATGATGACCAAAGGTCATCATTTAAAAAATACTTTGTGTTATGTCGGTATAATTTAAAAAATACTTTGTTTTATTTGGCTTGATTGCAAGAACCTACATCCCCATATTTATTTTATTCCAAAGAAATCTGTTGACTAAAAAAAGAGTAATTTTTAATTCATATTTCAATGCTTTCATGAAATAGTAATTATATCAGCTTATTATCAGTCTTTTATACTATCATTATAAGTTCGTAGTTGTTTCACTCATCTTTAGCATGAAGGTGGACTATTGTTTACACCGTGAACGCAGTTGGCATTGAGCATTACCACTCGAAGAATAAATTGTCAATATCCAATATAATAATGTTGAGTATTTACTGATAATTTGTATTGATTCGTTTCATTTCGAACATTTTTTTCTTTTAATATTTAATTAACAGCATGGAATGAATGTAACACACGAGTCGAAATTTCACAGACATTGATAACGTTGGTATAAATATACCAACAACTTAGAAAAAATAGTTTAGAATGTTTACGAGAGACAGATACTTTAGAGAGAGATATTTTTATTGGAAAATTATTCATGATTGCAAATACAATAAATCAGGAATTTTTTGTACATTTTTATTGCAATGAACTATACGGTGCAGCAAAATCCTATTTACTGCTCTTACATTGTCACCGGATAAACTCCGCATAAGATGGTCAAAGCGGTGAATCATTTTAATCTAGCAATATAATTTTTGCTCTAGATCCCATGGTGGGTGTCTGTGGAGTTTACCCCTCAGCGAGTGCAAGCAAGATGACATGGAATGAACCGCGCGACACCATATGAATCCTTGTACAGTATAAAAGAAAAATTATTCTTTCGAAAATCACAGTAAAAATCTGAACCCATCAATTGGGAACCTCAAGAACAATGTTATCATGGTATTTAAGTAATTTAAGTTACTTTAACTACTATGCAATGTAAATTGATCTGCTTTTTCTTAAACATGACAAAGAATAAACGCTAATATTACAAGTCACTATTAAAATAAACCACTAAATAAATCGATTGACGTCCGACAAATCGAGTATTACCTCGCATTTCAACTGTAAGCACGTGCAGTAAACTTGAGTTCTAGAAAGGTCTATGCCAGCGCTGTTCGACTGGCAGTCCGCGAAACGTTTTTTTACGGCTCTTGGGTTATAGAATATTTTACATCAACCGTCATTGGCACAACTTTGTGTTATATATCAATGCTGTCAGAATTAATATTTGACGAGGAATGCCCGGTGAAAGAATAAAATAATAAACAAAAAACCCTTTTTAAAAACAAATTCTATTTAAGCCATAGACTAAAACGAATAAAATAAGTCTAGGTTTTTATTAGTTTATTGTCCTCCACGTGGTCATACGCAGTTTGTACTGTTTTTTGACAATAAATTTATTATTACCGTAATGCAAGGCCAAATGCTAGTGTTGGTAAACCTTCATGCATATTTCACATTAGTAGATCCTAATAAAAATAAACGTACTTCACTATCTTTATCGCTGAAAATGATTTAATATTTCATGTTGATATTTTGTTTAAAAAAAACTCATCACGCTAAATGTTCAAAAAACTAGATACTAATTAATTTCATACGTCAGTGATTGGTAAGTACTTGCTGAAGTATGTGTTTTCCCAAAAATTCGCGCAACAAGCTATTTGATAACAAATACCGAAAAATACAATTAAACATTTTATTAATATAAATAAATAGCATAAATGTAATAGTCTGGGTGATACATCTTCTGATAGCATTGACATCATTTGAGAAACGATCGTAATGATAAGATATGAAATTCCTTCGTCGTTATAACGAAAAGACATAGGTTATGCAATTCGTCATACTTATACAGAAGAGACTGATTGCATTTTAGGGGGTGCTTCCCGGAAAACAAGGGCGGCTATTGGGAATCAAAAGTGCGCGTAAGAGCACGTGTGTAGGGGGGGGGGTTAAAAAATTGACAAGTAATATTAAAACAAGGGAACATTAAATATTATATTCACTTAATGCTCAAATGTTTTATTATTAAAAATATTGAAATCCCATATAGTTGACTTTAAAAACCAATATTAATATATTTTATTAGATAATCAATGTACATCTTATCAATACATTGAAGTAATTGTTTGATATTTTGCTTTTACACAAACGGTTTACACATTTTACCTATCAACTGATGTTGAATTTTCAATTCAAATTCCATATGTAGAAGGGGACAATGGCAAAACGTTTCCTGGTCCCCCACCCCGCAAAAACTTTTAGCAGGCTCCAATTAATTGACATGAAATTTGAAAATATTTGAGAATTTTTCAAAAAATTTCAAAATAATTCTGAAATATTCACAAAGCTTAGAAATACACACATTTCCTGATAAAACTCAAAAACAATTTTGTAATTCATTTTTAATACGAAAATGAACAACAATGAGTTTGCATTATTTGAAGTACCATGTTTTGCCAAAAGAGGCACCTGTACTTAAAATGCAAATTTGTCTACATAAAAGAAAATTGAGAAATTTAAAATGATATTTTCGAAGGGGATCTAGGGGATCTAAGTAAATTTTTCAAAACATTTTTTTTTTCAATTCATACATTTCAAATACCTTTTTGTCTTGAAACTGTTAAATTAATCCCCGGGTATTTACAAGATCGACTGCAGAGGTTTTCATTCAAGATTTAATGTAATGGAAAAGTTCTCGACATTTTAGACTTTACCAGAAGATCCAAAAATGCTGCCTTACAAGCTTTCAGGTCCATTGTGTCCTCCTGACTTCTGGGATCCCCATGTTGCGGTGTCTGCAGGTATGTATGCATTACGCCACTGGAAGGGTGGCAAAATTTTTAATTTATAATGGTAAGAACAGATCAAATGACAAATGGTGACAGAGCTTCATTCCGGTGGAATCAATGTACACAGGTATCGTAATACGCCAAAGGTGCAAGTATTAAGCCATGGTTACAATATTGATTGAATTATAAAATACATTGACTTATTTTTGGGTAATGCTGAGTAGGTCAGTGAACCTCAAGAAGATATTATGATTAGAATTACAAGTATTGTCAAAATAGTGCCAAAAAACAAGAATCCCATAACAAAAAATTACATTTCATTTATGAAGCAGTTTTGTTCCATCAACTTTTTTTTTCATTAAAACAATTTTTGTCACAAATTTTATGAAGAAATAGCGTACAATTGGCTTTTATACCAGTTTATCAAAATATGTACTAATGATATTTAGGAAATGTGAAACAAATATACAACTGTCTCAATTTTCTCGTTGAACAAAAAGCATGTTAAATAAGGTCAGCATAAAATGTGTTTAAGCATTAGTTCACAAACTGGAGAAATGGGCTGTGTAGTAAATTTTAATCAAAAAAGAGAAAATACACCATCAGTTGAGACTCAGAATATACATCTCAATAAAACAATATATAAATTATATAAATTTTTTATTATGTAGACCCAAGAAAAATTATTTATTATGAAATAAAAACACAAGAAACTTATTATTTCTATTGTTCACACATTGAGCAAGATACACATGTTAAAATACTGGAAATTAAGTAAATGAAACACAACACAGAATAAAACTCTCTTCCTGCTATTTAAGTCATAAAGATAAATCAACTTGTGGGAGCCACTGAGATCATAAACTTCTTTTCACTAAAATAGTTCATTTTTAACGCTATTAAAGATACCTAATTAAAATGTATAATAGCAATAGAAATGGTATAAAAAGACATTTGTGTATCTCAATTAGAAAACATCTTCCTTATTACAGAAGCATAATTTGCATCTTTCTCCTTCATTGCATCTTTCAACTCCTGATATTTCTCTTTGGCAACTGTATTTGAAGGTTCAATCTGCATTATTTTATTCAAATCATTTTTAGCTTCATCGTATTTTTGAATATTCATGAAGGCCATTGCTCTCCGGTACAGAGATTTTATGTTATTTGAGTCTATGACTAAAGCTTTATCACAAAGTTCAGTAGCATAAACATAGTTTTGGAAATATAGTTGACAATTAGCCATGTTATTTAGTAGTGCAACTCTCAAACAAACTACTTCTTTTAAATTTTCACTTCTTGATTTAATGTTAATAAGGTTAAGAAATTTGAAACTTTTACTAAACCTCAAAAATGATTCCACTTTTCTTCCACTTTGGAAAAGTTTAACCCCCTCAGTTTTGTGATGCAAAGCAACCTGATAAAGTTTATCTTCAGACCATTCATAAACTGGAGTATCATTTGTAAGTGTCTCTAATTTTATATGGCACTCAACAAGGATTTGGTAAGAAGCAAATTCCTGAGTGTTATTATTATTAATCGAAGGAAATTTTAAAATAAATTTACTTTCTTCTCCAACCAGCATAGAGCAAATGCATCTTTCTAATGCTTTATCAATTATACTATCAGCATTCCCTACAGTGACCAATCCATCAAATGATTGACAAAAAATATATGATACAGTTGGATCTGTAAGATTTTCATGAGTTACACCAGAAAAAGCCATTATATTTACACTCACTTTAGCTATGCTATTTTCTATTGGACTAGATCGCCAATTTCCGGCACAGATTGGTGTTTTCAGAACACTACAGTTATCTGCCAGAACTTGTACAAATTCATTTCCTCCAATTTCCTGAGCCATTGTGGAGTCCTAGCAGAAACTTAGAACATGAATTCAACACTTGACAAAACTTTTAAAATAGTTGTCAAAATATATCTTCTCAATTATTAACACAGTCCATACCACTGAAGTAATAATTACTATTCTTTTTTTTATCACTCCTGAAGAATTTCACAGCTATTCATCACAATGGCTCTAGTCAAGTTTAGCTTTTCCATCAATTCATTGAAGCTACCCTATTCAACAAATAGCTGAAACCCAAATCAGAGTAGTTGATAACCACATCACCTAGAAATGTTAAAATTCAAAAGGCGAATTATAGATTTAATCATGAGTAAACTTGCATAAATCATCAATAAATCTGACAGATAGCTCACTGGTCGAACTTGATAGTCAATACCATTCATTCACTAATCGTACTAAATAACACCAATTGTTATGTTATATACCTCCTATAAACACTGTAAACAACACATCACAAAACTCCACAATCAGTCGCTTTGAATGTGGTGCTTCTGCTATCTAGCGTTGAATACGGAAACTCAGTATTTGTGCCCAGCACCATCTCGTAGTTAGGTTTTAAGTTAAGCAAATATCAGCTGGCGAGTCAGCTGTGTATTTAGTGTAGTTTGGGTTACAAGTGCCCTTCTACTGGAGTATTTTGACGTTATATGGTTCGATCGGCATTCTCCATCTACGTATGTACTTTATGCTTTTAACTTCATCTTCATAATCAGTAATAGTTTTTGATGGTTTATTTAGAAGAAGAACGAGTACGTACACCGATTAAAACTTCCACCGTCAAAACCAAAAGAAAGGGAAAAACATGAAGACGTTGCTGTTGCTGATGTGTTGATGTTGCGAGTTTAATGTTTCTCGTATAATATTTTGAGAGGCGATATTCTTTAATTCTTCAGATTATTGTTTTATACATTATACGTGGTGAATTAAAAAATAGTTTTTAAATTGTTTCTTTTTCACTTCTCCTGTTTGTTATGGCGTCGAGATTCTTCTTTTTGTTACGAACTGGCAACAACCCCGTCTGATTGCCCTTGAACCTCTTAGGGTTATATTTCATGAAATTTAAATGGGTATTTTTCATTTTGCCATTTTTTAATTAATTTTATAGTAATGTTGTTTTGCAATTTGATTGTAATTGAATTTGGTACACTGATCTGAAGAAATATGTTCATTGTAATCAATATATTTCTATTGAAATAAATTTAGTGACATAGTTCTTAAAATATTTGTACAACTTAATTGTTTTCTTTCCAGATTCCATGAAGTAAATTTTTTGAATTAATTTTTATTATTTAGTGGAAAATGGGAGGTGCTGTTAGTGCCGGTGAAGATAATGATGAACTTATTGATAACTTGCTTGAAGCTGACTACATAAAAAGTCCTGGAGTAGAACGTGTTTTTCGAGCTGTCGATCGTGCTCATTATTTCACTCCTGAGTTCCAAGATAATGCATATAAAGACTTAGCATGGAAAAGTGGGAATTTACATTTGTCTGCCCCATGTATTTATAGTGAAGTTATGGAAAGTTTGTGCCTTTCTCATGGACTCAGTTTTCTTAATCTTGGTTCAGGAACTGGCTATTTGAGTACAATGGCAGGTTTAATACTTGGTGAGATATTTCTTGTTGTTGATTCTACTTTGCCGAATTGTGAATACTATAAATTGTATTTTACATTATGAATGAATTCTAGGATCGTATGGTACAAATCACGGCATTGAAATCCATGAGGATGTTGTTCAGTATGCAATATGTAAGTTGGAAGAATTCAAAAAAACTTCTCCTGCCTTGGATGAATATGAATTTTGTGAACCCAAGTTTATAAAGGGTATAGTAATTTTGTTTGTAATATTTTGTGTTAATGCTGCATTTGCTAATTTTCTATATCACAGTAAGGCATGTCTCTGACAAGAAATGCAAAACTGAGAAAAAATAACATAAAACACAACATTAAATACATGCTTAGTCTCCATAATTGATGATTAGTCTTTCTTAATCCACATTCATTGTAGTGAAGTTGAGTTTGTTTTGTCAGTTTGAGGAAGTGAATAATAATTTGGTAATGTCATAAAAAAGTTATCTTTGTCTGACTCACCTTTGTACACATTTCTTGGTATCTTAAGTAAACAACACTGAAATTTGAGCCAACAACATTCGCTTCATACAATGACCATTGGGTAATTTGATATTTTATATCTCTAAATTTATGAAAGACCATATTTTCTAACAAATGCTCAAAGCAAGACAGCCAAGTGGAAGAAAATTGTTTATTGACATGGGCAATTTCAAAGCATTTATTACCCAGTGGTCAAGACATGTTCACCTCCACCTCACCTTATTAAATGAGTCAAAAACTCAAAGAGTCAACAAAATATATTTTAATATTACATATACTTTTCTTGGAATGTACAATGTATTTTGATAATTTGCATTAGAGTTTCTATATTGTTTGAACCTTTTAACAGGAATATTAGCTTTTTGCAATATTTCAGTCATTCTCGGGCATCACTTACCGAGTCTTGTTTTACTCACCTAGGGTATCAAAGTACAAAGAACAAAATGCTGCCCAAGTTGAAGAAGAATGCCTAAAACATAATTGCTAAAACTAAAACTACTGGCAAATATCTAAAACAACTGGTGAAATACTCAAAGAGAAGACTATGGAAAATGTCCACCCAAACTCTTAAAAAATAAAAATTTAATTTACTTATTAAGTCCTTAAAATATTGGTTCCTTACATTATGCTTCAAGTGAATGTGTAATTTGTGTAAGAGCCATGCCATTTCTTGTCAATGTCTTTTTCTTTTTATATGGTATTTCTCATGGACTTACTGTTAACTATTCGTTTAACATCTGTTATAATTATATATTTCCCAACCTCTCAATTAATGGATCCCAAATTTATTTCAATATACTGGTTCATGGCTCTATTTTCTTGTATCTGCAAATAAGTTATATTGAAGGAAAGTAATCAACTTTTTCTGCTGAAATTTGTCTTTCCATAGACCTACGATAAGCTGTAATGAAATTAAAAATTAAGAAATGTGTTTAACATTTCTTTTGAACAGTTTTGACTCGCACCTTAATATGTATGAATTTTTTTAATTTTCCTAGGTTGAAAAATAAAATCTTCCAATATGTAGCATTTATAACCTTTGATTACATAGTAAGTTCCAAATTATCATGGAATGAATAAAATTCTATTCAATTCAATGACTTACATTTCTATAAATTCAATGAGGTACATTTCATGTCACCAGACTCGGACCATCTAAGGCGTAGCATTATTTAAGATAGCTTATTGTGTTCATATACATTGTTACCTAAGATGTGTAAACTTCATCAAAGCATTTAAAAGAAATCTTCCAGACACTTTCTATTATTCTTTTGCTGCATGACATCAATGTTGTTTGGAACTAAGATTTTCTCTATATTTCTTTTATTAATTTAATTAAGTAGCTGTTCTTTCTCAAATGTTTGTTTTACAAAAACAGTTTTACTTAAAATACAATACCTCAGCATCAGTGGATTTCATGAAGATGTATGTTCTTTAATATGAACTTGTCTGTCCGGGACAATCCATGTCTTTCTTTCCGGGACATTTATATATGTTCTTTAATGTTCAAATTAAAAATCCATTAACTTAAAACATAGTCTCAGCAGAAATGCCCTTCTAGAAATGTTATTTGTGCTTACTGATAATTTTTCAAAGTTATGTGCAATAACATTGACCACGTTAAGTTTTGCTATTTTTTATTAATATCCTTTTGATGTTTACTGTTCGATCATGTGTTTAATATGAGAATAAAATGTTGAAAGAAAAAGTCAAACACAACTCCACCTCATTGTGCACAGAACAACAACAACAACAATAATGATCATTCAAACATACATTCATATCGTTCTAGCCAACTTTGGACCACGTCATTTCAACTGTCTATTTCTTCTGGCTTTGATGTTCACCCAGTATTCTCGCATGCGCACTCAGTGTTGTTCTTTCCTCTCCTCTGTCCATGCTTTTCCAGTTTTTGAGTTTGGGTTTTTCTTGGAAACTGTGGAACGCTTCAAGTTTCCTCTTGAGTGGACAACGTTCTTGGATGTCTCTATGTGCAATTCCCACTTCTTAAAGATCTTTGTCCACCTCAGTGAACCATACCCCTTTTGTTTTCCTCTTCTGAAAGAGGGTAATAATGCGATTGGTCAATCTTGAAGGTTGCATTCTAGTGATACGTCCAAAAAAAGTAATCCTTCTTTTCCGGATGGTGCCTGTAATCTTTTCTGTGTGTGTACAGATCACTGTTATGTCTCCTTCTGTATTACCCATTCTCTCAGTTGGGACCCAAAATTTTCTCAAGATCTTCCGTTCCTTGGCCTCCAATTTTTGACACATGCCTTTTCTGTTCATCGTTAGACATTCAGATGCATACAAGACTTCTGGGCGAATTACACTGCAGTAATGTCTTAGTTTTGCTTTGAAGGATATGGTCCTTTTGTTGTATACATCCTTGATTAAATGGTATGTCATTTCCATTTTGTTCATATGCAATATAAAGGCTTCGTTCTCTGATAAGTTTGGTGTAATCAATTCTCGTAGATACTTGAACTTATCTACTCATTTAATTTTTTCTTCTCCCACTAAGAGCTCTCGGGGTGCAGATTTGATATTTGTAAAATCTTCTGTCTTTTCAAAAGAGATCTGTAGGCCTGTCTTCCCTGCTTGTGTTTTAAGCTGAATAATCTGTTCAGTGGCTGTATCTAAGGAATCAGAAAAAATTGCAAGATCTGCAAAAGCTAGGCAATCGATATTAAGATTTTGGTTTCTGTACACTAGTCTGATTCTATTTTGTACTCCTTGATTAGTCAGTTCTTTGCGCCACTCACGGATGACCTTTTCCAAAACACAGTTAAATAGTAGAGGTGATAGCCCATCGCCTTGTCTAACTCCTGTCTTTATTTCAAATGTGTCTGAAATTTCTCCCCTGAATTTGACTTTTGAAGTTGTGTTAGTCAAGGTTTGTTGGATTATTGCCCTAGTTTTGTTGTCAAAACCAAATTCTTTTAATATGTTGATCATAATAATAATAATATTTGTTTTAGATTGTTAACTATTTACAAAATTGTTCACAGAACAATTACTCACAAATTGAAGTGCAGCTGAACTACAGAAGTGCTCTTATTTTATAAGCTGATCACTAATAAAAATTATGTAATTTTATTGTAGGCAATTGCTTAAATCTTGGTTCTGATGTACATCAATACGATAGGGTCTATTGTGGTGCTGCATGCCCTGAAAACCACCAGAATTATATGAAGAATCTCTTGAAGGTGACAGGATAAGAAGTTGTGTTGGTATTTTAATCTTATCCTCTTTTGATATCTGTATTTATTTTTTGAATACAGGTTGGAGGCATTTTAGTGATGCCTTTAAATGATCAGCTTCTTCAAATTACTCGTACTTCTGAAACAAGTTGGGATGCAAAATCTGTTTTACCAGTTTCTTTTGCTCCACTGCTTCAACCTGAACAATCAGGTTTGAAGGAAGTCGTCATGTTGCGTAAGTTAAATTCTCTATTGTGTAAATCTGTTTCATGAGTATTGTTAGTTATAAGTTTTATTATATTTAATTTATAATACAATTTCTTTCTCATGAAAACTCTAATTTTTTTGTGTGCAAGAATTGTTTCATTATTTATTGTGATATCAACTCTTTGGTGCATACCTTTAAAACATCAATTAATATAAGTTGTTTGATTTTCTATTTCTTATTTGTATCTCTTTGGTGCCTGTAGCAGACAGTGAACCATTATCATTGCAAGATGCCTGCCGATCATCTATACGTGGTATTTTGCGGCACAATATTGAAATTCAGTATCCATCTGTAAAGAATAGGCGACGGCGTGTACCAAGGAAGAAAACCAAGAAAAGAGCTCTGAGGCGGTTTGTAATACCAATATTTGAAGAATCAGATGATGAAAATTTTGGTCCTGTTCTCACAGATGATGAGGAGATAGGAGAGAGAGATTTAGATAGAGCTGGATTGCTTTATGATGTTCAGCGAGAACGTGTTGGACAAATAACTGCTGTGATTGAACTTGCTCGTACTCGTCTTGCTGGGCGACACCATAGTAATTTAGAACAAAATTCCTCTGATGCTGACAATGCAACTGCAGATGAGAGTATGACAGGTGTGGGTGAAGATGTTACTGATTCTGAACCTTCAGAAAACCGACAACAAGCAGGCCTGGAGAACGATAATAATGTACCACAGACTCCTTGTTCAGAAACTACTAATAATTGTGGTGAATTGAGTGATGTGATAATGGTTGACCCTTCTGCAGGATCTCTTATTAAGACAGTAGAAGCTGGAGAAATTGATAACCAAGAGTCATTGAATCTTGTCTCACAAGTATCAACTAATGATTGTAGTACTGTTAATTCCTCGAATACTTGGAAGAAGATTTCAAAAAGAAAAAAATCAGATAGTGGAGTAGGAGATGAAATTGAGAATGGAAAAGGTCTGAGTTCTGATTCAGACCATGAAGAAGACAGAACTTTCATGGAAGTGGATTCTGACTCTGATTTCTCAGATACAATTCCCGCAATTAAACAAACCTTCCATTCTGAAGCTGAAAGGCAAGGAAACGCTGAACAAGTTGAACAAGAAGAATCTCATTCAGCCCTTGAGGATGTAAGTAGGCGCATGCCTGTACGAGAATCCCGTCGACCAGGTGAAGGTGTCATTTGGAAACGACTTGCCTTTGCTGCTGCTGATGAGGAAAGTGATGAAAAATCTGAAGACTCTGCTGAAACTACTGCTGATCAAATGGTTGACTCGCAGTCTGAGGTAGATGATGCCCATTCATACTGCACTCATATGCGGCTGAAGATCCAGGAACTTCCTTTGCCTCCAAGCCTCAAAGATTTCCTGAATATGTACAGAGATTTCTGATAAAAATTCCAGATCTGTGATGAGTAAAATTCCAACTCGTGTAGGTTATGATTTTAGTTGATTATAGAGAAATATCTTTGATGCATGAATATTGATTTTCTTGTTCTGTTTTTTTCCTAGAAGTTGAACATAAGTGTGTTAGGTGTGTTTCCCTCACACTTTACAGAACTACTTTATCTTTACCATTCAGTGATGTTGAAAATATACTACACATTTATAATACAATGTAAATATAAATTTAAAATCATATTACAAAAAATGTTTGAATAAATTTAGTGAAATATTAGCCTTTTAATAAAAATTACCCCCTTTGAGGGATGAAGATTTTATCAAATTAAGAATTTGAAAGTTTTTACTGTTGAATAATTTGAAGACTGGTTTACTTTCCTGACGAGTGTGAAGTAGATGCTATCTTTTATTTAAAATGTTATTCCTAAGTAATATATACATTGTATATTAATAATGAGATCTGATGCCTTATCAAATCTTGAGAGATTACCGTAATTTTACTTTAATGTATATTCTTTTATATACAAACTAATTCCTTGTTTGAATATACTTGTTTATGAGGTGAGTTTTTGATTTTGAAAAATCTTTTATTTAACTTCTTGGTTGATATTTGCTACATTAAGTTGGTTAAGTTTTTTTTTAATTTAAGAATATTTTATGTGATTGAAACCTCCTGAGGTCCTACATGCTGTTTATTTTTCTTCCTCAATTTTTTGTTAATACTTTTTCCCTAATTTTATAACCATTAGATATCTGAGTAATATTATATAATATTTGCTTTTATTAATCGATCTTGCCTAGGGTGTCTTGAGTTGTAAAATTGTATATTATTTGATTAATAAAGTTGTTTAATTGATTGATATTATGGTATTGACCTTTCCTTCATATTTGACCAAGAAGAAATAAATGTTATTTTTTTGCATGTTTTCAAGTTTGTTTACCAATCTTTAAAGTTTTTGAACATGTCATATTGTAAAATAAGTTCATCATTAATGTATGAGAAATTAGCTTTGCAGTAATTGGCAAGGATATTTAATAAAATCAATATTGATTTAAAACGACTAATATACTACAGTGTGCTTCGCCGTGAGATTTGAGCTCAGTTATTTAATTCTCGTTTTAAAGGTTAGGGAAATATTTAGACAGTCTTGCGATACCCTTGACTCTGTGACTCGCCTTTAGTAAACGCATAAAATTTATAGATGCGGAAGCGAGAAGGTCGTTGCCACCTATACGAATTCAGAATGCAGGAATCCCTTTTCATTCTTATCTATGCTTGTGAAGCGAGGTATGTAGTACGAAAGAGTAAACTACTTCCATCTACACAGTCCGAGTCATACGTGGAAATAAATAACTAGGATGCTCACAAAATTTCACATTATTAGAAAAAGTGATAATCTTATTTCAAATTGACATAGATATTTGAAAACATTGAAATATATTATGCATAGATAGGATGAAAGGCATGAATGATATTGACTAGTGCCAATCCAAACATTTTTAATTTTGTAATTAAAAACTGAAATAAAAGTGGAAGTAATTTGTTCATTACCAAACGATGCTAACGTTTTTTCCGACCTGCAGATATCATAGCACATAATTCGTTTTCTTCTAACAATAATTAATTTTTCTTCGTTTGCCTGTAATTTGGTGCTTCTTCAATAGTTTATTTTGATTCAAATTAAAAATAAAAATTTATCACTTATTTTGAACTCCCACCACTAGCGAAGATTTGTTATGCTTATTTTCTACGGTGAACGGGACGAGTCGAGCAATCCTGTAACGTGAACAATGTGCAGCAATTTCAATTCCATTATAAACAATTTGTGTATGTTATTGAAATTCGATGATTATTTGGTGTATTATATTTATATAGTGGAATAAGACGGTGTTCTTACACTGATCAAATTTGCTAATCTTGCTCTTGGTGAATTATCTGCTGTGGATGAAGAAAGTGAAATTTTAACGGAGAAGCAGGACTAACAATAATTATCCGAAAATATATATTAATTCTATTTTCAAGAATTATAACATTTCGGTGGAAATGAAACTAGAAAGTTTTCGTATTGTGATTAGCGTAATGAAATTTGCGAACAACCCGATGTCACCAATCCATTGCTAAAAAGAACGTGATAAATACGAAGGAGGTTCAGAATGAAGCTTTACTTGACTATTGATCTTTATGTTTCCCCGTGGTCTGGAATGTATAAGAGTTCGCCGGGAGAATCACATTCGCAAACAGAGGTATCCATATATTTCCCTGGGTGTGATCTCCATTTTTCATGTTTTTTGATTGATTTTTTATTTTGATCTCTCAATTCTGCATGTACTCGCGCGGCAAGAACCTGACGTCATAGCATTTTACCCACTGCCTTCTCGACATGTTGGAGGCGGAGCTTAGTATGAAGGTTTGTAACACCGCCACCCTAGGAAGGTAAGAAATATATTTTTTTGCTATTGTAAAATATAGTTTTATTTGTAGTAAAAAAAATACACGGACGAACGAATAATGAGCGATTTAACAAGTAAGTGTCATTTTTTAACTTCTTAGTTTTCCATACTTGATGTGACATAGAAAGTATGATATGTTGGTTTCTTTTATCGCGCTACATGAACTTGGACTCCGTCAGCGGATTGGTGCAAGTACGGTAGGCACAGGCTACGCTTGAGGAATAGTTCACTTTTCGTTTGAAAAAATATCCGTATTATCAAATTAACTTTTTTGAAATCTATTTCCCGTTTTATTTGTGAACGTATCATGGTGTGTATTATTTCTTTCTTGCTTGGAAGTACTGTTTTTTAATAGTGTGCAGTGTTCCTAATAACAAAGCGCAATGTTTAACGTATTGCTCAGAGCCAAACCTTCTGTATGCCGTGGTATAGTACGTACTTTTGGAGAACTTTTTTAATTGAGAAAACTTTCAGAAGTAGTCACCAAATCTTATTTAGATGAAGTTCTATACTTATTTATTGTGTACGTAAAAAGTAAAATTGACGAAGTGGAAAGTGTGAGAGAGGAAATGAGTTTTACGGCGACCGTGTTTTGATGTGATTCTTCTAATCGTCATGCGATTTATGCAGAGGAAACAGTGAAATTGCCGATTGCATTATTGAACTTATATTTCTATTATCGAGCATCGTGTTCCCTGGTAGTGCCTGACACGGTACCTTGTGTGAATAATATTTTGTTTTTTTTAATCATCTTGGTAATGAAATTTCTGAAACGGTGTAACATGTTAGGTAGCCCATCAGTTTTATATTTTCATTCTTTAATAATTTGTAGCTTGGAAGCTACAAATATAGTACTGAAATAAGGTAAATTGATGACTATTTATTCACTTTTGATAACAACATTGAGGATATGCCTAAAATTATTTAAGATATTTTTTCTCAAAGTCTAGTCATGAACTACCAGTCAGTCAATATGAAAAGTTCTTATTGATCTATGTCATATGGTAATTGGTGTATTGAAGTAACAGATATTATATATATATATATATTACATTATTATATTATTATTTTTTTCTCTTGATATGAAAAAAGATTTATAAATTTAATTTATTGTTTTAAAAATTAATGTATTATGTCCCACTAGTAGATTTGTTATAGTTTTAAAATAGTTTGTGTTGTTGATGTTGCAGAATTGATTCTATATCTATGGCGGCACCTGTTTCATCTTTGTCTACTACTTCAAATGAAGTAGTTTCAAAACTTGAAGAAAATAGTTCTTTAGAAATTGAAGCAGTTGTATCTTCAGGATCAATTGCTGGGGCAGGTCCTCAGCAGGCAAATAATACTCGTATGGTTCCATTGCTATATATTCAGGGACACCCAACTGCAGTAAGAATGGGAACTAATAATATTAATACAACTACCGGAAATGTCTCAAGCACAGTTGTGTCACAGGTTATTTAATTTTAAAGTGAACAATATTTTGAAAAAAGGACCAGTTTTTTTAATGTTAAAATTCAGTTAATGCATTTACATTTTTTTTTTTTTTTTTTTCAGAAGGGACCTCCTGTCCGATCTGGTTCTACCATAGTTGCTGCTGGAACTCAGTTTATACCTGCTCTTACTCCAAAACTGGGTGTGACTCCAGTTATTAGCACATCATCATCATCATCGTTTACAAATTCTAATAATAAGACTTCAACTAATGTTATGAGTAGTTCAACCCAACAGCATTTTGTAATACAAGCCCCTCGTAATTCTGGAGCTGCGACATCTGGTCCACCCACTGTAGTACCTGTTACTGGTAAATCTACTATAGCATATCTGGGCACAATTATCAAGCCTGGAGTTGGAAAACCTGGAGAAGGTCAATTAGTTCTTCCTGCAGGCCAAATAATGCCAAATTCAAATCAAAAATTGGTTTTAACTAATGTACCTTTGCAAATACCTCAAATTGCATCTTCAGTGACAACTGCTACAAATACTTCAGTACCACAGCAACAGGCTTCCCCCAAAGTTACCAGTTTACTTGTACCTGTATCTCTTCCTCCCCAAGTTACATCTAGCAAAGGAGGAATGATAAATCTCAAAATAGCAAATGGACAAATCCATGCTGAAGGAGGAGGAAAGAGTTCTGTAACATGTAAGTGAATATATGGTCTTTTTTTGCTTATTATTGTTGGTAGTTGGAACATGTTAATAATTTTACTTTGTACTTGAATTAGTTGTGAGGGAAAAGTCCCTGACAACTTCTACTGCAGGTCAGTTACCACCGTTACAACCTATTGCTAAACTAGCTCCTAAGCCAGTGTGCAAATCTAATGGAATACTTGTCACAGATGCAACTCTATCACCATTAAATTCAGTTATTATTTCTAAGCATAAAAAGATTTTAGCTGAATCTGATATGGAGGTGGATAATGCTTTGAACAACAAATCAGAGGAAAAGAAAAAGAGAAATCAGGATTTAAACAAGTGTCTACAAGAAGCTGTTGATGCTATGATGATATTTTCACCTTCAAGTCCCAAGAAAGATGAATTTTCATCAGCTCGGTATCTTACTGAAGAGGATAGAAAAGAAAATAAACCTCTTGAAGGGAATAAGGATATAATGAATGAGGAGTTAAAGAAAGATTCTTCAGAAACAATCTTGCAAGAGAGTAATGGCATGAATACTTCAGATTTTAAGGCTAATTTGGATGTGAAAATTACTACGCAAGTTGAAAATAATGAAGATGCAGGTCTTACAAGTTTGAAAGATGAAGATGAAGTGACTCTCATTAAAGTTATGCCATCTGCCTCTGATGAACAGAAGGAGGTGATTCCTGAAGATGATGTGAGAATAGAACTAGTGAAACCTGATCTTAAATCTTCGGAAAATGTTCATGAACAATGTGGTGATGATTTTGACCCAATGAATGCTCTTGAATGGAAAGATGGCATTGGTACATTACCTGGTAGTGCTTTAAAGGTATGATGGATGTTCTATCATGAATCATTTGAATTCTTTTAATTTTATAGATTGCATTGAGATACAGTTATATTAATGAAAAGAAACATTCGTGACAAATTTTAAGTATTTGTTGTTGAGTTTAATATTCGTTATTCTGGTGTTTTAGTTTAGGATGAATGAGTTTGGAATGATGGAAATGGTTGATGAGGAAAATGATAAGAAAAGTGCAGATTGTGAGTCAATGGAAGATGGAAAGGATGATGATAATTGTGAAATTGTGAGTTTAGAAGGAGAGCCTTCTGCTGAATTAGATGAAATGAGGAAACAGGAAAAAGAAGAGGATATGAAAAGAGGTATTTATATCTTTCATTCATTCTTTTCTTTGATGCCATAATGAGTTGTTTACATTAGAGAGTAACTTGCAATGAAGAGAAAAATTAAAGTTATATTTTAAGGAACTTCTGTTAAATTACCAAATAATTAATTCAGTTATTTATGAATTTGTAATTATACTAATTTTGAGAATTACTTGTTTTATTTTATCTCCATTTCTTCTGAACTTGGTAATTTACTGAAACATTGTCAGATTGTATTTCAAGATATTTGCCAGATGCGAAAGTTGAAGGGAATTTGCCAGATGGAAATGTCAAGTCAATTTAGAATTTTTTCATCTTAGAAAAATCTATCTTAATTCTATATAGAACATCCATGGACTCGTGGAGAAAACGGTTGCTCAGTTTTCACTCTACCTCCTGTGTATGAGTAATGTCTCTCTCCACCAGTGCGAGGACACATACAGGAATAGTAGGCCATCCAATCTGTAGCTTATCTTAAGAGTAGATGGGAATAAGGGCCCACAAAAGCACACTCCATACCAAAATGTGGATGTTAAGAGACGTATGCAAAAAAATCATTTAATTATATTAGTGTTAATGTGTCTGTTTGGTATACTAAAATTTCTGCTGGGTTATATCAACCCTGCCCACATCCATCGTGAAATCTAAGTTAAGACTTTTATTCAGCGTACTGAATTAATTCTATCTACTATTGAACCTCATCCACAGGAATAGTCTTGGAAGAAATACTGGGGATACAGAATATCCTTAAATTCAACTTGTTTGTATTATTTCTCAAAGATCTGTTTTGAAGATTCACCATAAGAGCTTTAATGATATACTTTTCATTACATTTTAAAAAAATGCTATATCTTTTCACTTAATATCATTATAATCTGTATGTGTCAGTTTTTCATTAAGTAAAATTTGTTTCTAATTGTATTTGTTGTTCACGGCTCCCTCGTGTGAAACTGATGTATAGACCTGTGGAGGTTTTACTTCTAAACATCTGGAGACAATTTTATCAAATTACTTATAAAATACTTATATAATCATATGTTTCATATATACTAAGGGATCAAATATGTTTGAATCCATCCCTTCTGCATAGGGTGGAATTTGTGTTCTTGAAATCATAAAGCTCTTTTTATTTTCCTTAAGAACCTTCTATCTTCATTTCAAATTAAAAAGATTGAATGTGGCACGGATATTTCATGGCATTATCGCTTTCAACATAGGCTATTGGGTATTACATATTACTATGTATTGAAAACAATGCTAACTTGTTTTCCAATAACCAGGAATAGTTTTATATTTGTATCATACTTCATTAAGTAGTGGCAAAAAATTAAAACCTCTTAAAGCATTACAATTTATCATAACTTGCACTCTGCATACAAAGTAAATGTGTAATGGTTTTTAAAAACTAAAGTGTTGGCTTGCTTTCTGAAATTTTTTGATTTATTTACTTTCTTTTATGGAATTATGCGAGACTTTCTTTGACACAGTATTAAAGACTAGGGCTCTAATGACCTTGACGAGCCCTAAAACCTCACAAAAAAAAGTATTAAAGACCATTTCTATGCTGAGTGTTGAGTTCCTCAGAAGAAACAACTCAATTGGATAATTGCTGAAGATACTATAAATATTTTTGTATATACTTTCCTTTAATGTATGTAATTATGAGTACATTTTCATGAAACAATATTGAATTTATTTATGAAACATTTCAAATCATTCTTGTAACTTCTTCCTCCATCAGAAAAGGGAACTGAAGAGAAACCTATCCGCAAACCTGGCACTTCTGATGATATATATTACTGCGAAGGTTGTGGTTGCTATGGTCTTCAGTCAGAATTTGTGAACACTCGCTTCTGCAGTTCTAATTGTATTTCAACATTTACTCGCAAGAAAGCTGCTCAGACTAAACGAGAGAGGGAACTTTTACAACTAAGGTTAAGAAGACGCAAAAAACGTTTAATACAGCTGCTCCAACTTCAGAAAGCTCAACAAGACAAAGACTGTAAAAAGGATAAGAAAGTNCTCCTCCTCCTCCTCCTCCTCCACCACTACCTCCATCGTCTCCTCCTCCAATAGATAACTCTCCTACAGTTGGCAGTGAACGCGAGGATGAAGTTTCTTCCAACGACAATTGTCAGGTACTTTTTCCAATTCACATGTTTTTTCATTAAATAAATTTTTGCATTGTTAATAATGGAGGATTTTTTTAAAAATTTTATTTCAATTTTTGTTGAAAAGTGTTACTATTATTATATGTAAAAAAACATTTTCAGTGTTGTAGTTGTTTTTTTAATTCTAGGCAAGGTTGCCATGGCAGATGGGCAAAAGTGGTTTTTCTTGGCCAAAGTATTTGGAACACTGTAAAGCTAAAGCAGCTCCCCTCAAATTATTCAAAGATCCATTTCCCTATACAAAGAATGGTTTTAGAGTGGGAATGAAACTGGAAGGGATAGATCCAGAACATCCGTCATATTTCTGTGCATTGACTGTGTCAGATGTTCAAGGTTGGTACTTGTATTCTGAAAACTTGAAATTAATTTATCTCTCAGTTGTATTTTGTGGGAAATGTCATTTTTCATGAAAATTTTTCAGGATACCGAATTAGATTACATTTTGATGGTTATTCAGAGAGTCATGATTTCTGGGTCAATGCTGATTCTATGGATATATTTCCTTGTGGTTGGTGTGAAAAGAATAACCACATTTTGCATCCTCCTCGTGGTTATTCTACCACAAACTTCAATTGGGCCTGCTACCTTAAAAACAGTAAAGCACAAGCTGCTCCTAGGCATCTTTTTATGAATAAAACTGGCAGTGTGAGTATTGTTTTCTCTGTAGTGTATTTTGTTTTGTATTTTGACAACTATTTTACAGTATTTAATGTTGGTCCTTCAGGCTGTGTGCCCTCATGGCTTCCGTCTTGGAATGAAACTGGAAGCAGTTGATCGTAAAAACTCCTCTCTAGTATGTGTGGCTTCTGTTTCTGATCTAATGGACAACAGAATTCTTGTTCATTTTGACAGTTGGGATGATATTTATGATTATTGGGCTGATCCTACTTCTCCTTGTATTCATCCTGTTGGTTGGTGTGAGGAACATGGCCATGCACTGACCCCACCAAACAGTAAGATGATGTTTCAATCATTTATGTTAAGAAAAAGTTCCATGTATAAATCTTCTGAGATACTTCTGATATACACACTTTAATAAATGTCCAAATGTTGTTATACCTTAAGATTTAGAATAAAGAAAGAACCCCGTAACTTTTTTCTTTCTTAAAAATATCCAACGTAATGGAGTTTTTACTTTATTGTTGTTTTTAATTAGTGACACTTCTTGTGTAGATTATAAGGGACAACCGTTTACATGGGAAATGTATTTGAAAGAAACCAAATCGGCTCCTGCCCCTGCTAGAGCTTTTAAACAAAGACCTCCATGTGGTTTTCGAAGAGGTATGAAACTGGAATGTGTGGACAAATGGGTTCCAATGCTAATTCGCGTATGCTCTGTGGTTGATGTGGTTGGACACCAAATTAAGGTGCATTTTGATGGGTGGCCAGAGCAATATAGTTATTGGTTGGATGATACAAGTCCTGATGTTCACCCAATGGGATGGTGTCAAAAGACTGGCCATCCACTTGAACCACCTCTGAGTAAGTATTCATGTTTCTGACTATTTAAATAAAAAGTTTAAATAATACTTTTGAATTCTATTTTGATTGTTTTGTTAGCATGGGATGAAACAACAGGAAATGGAGAATGCTTGACACCAGGGTGCCGAGGTCTTGGCAATGCTAGAGGACCAAAATTTATGACTCACAATGCAGTTCAACATTGTCCCTATGCTCTGCCAAACATTGCCAGAGATAATCTTATTCCTGACAGACTTTTTGAAAAAGGAGATGGCGTTGAACCCAGAGAACCATTAATTGTGAAAGAAGCTATGAAAATGGAGACTGAAGAGATTCCTGTCAAGGAAATTAAGCCTCCTGAAAAGTAAATTATAAGATCCTCTTATTTAGAAAATGGTTTATTAATTATTGTTTATACTTTTGTCTATGTATCACATAGGAGACCTGTGGGCCGACCACCCAAGAAACCTCGTGTCATTGAAGTGACTGAAGTTAGTAAAGCAGAAGCCCAGGACCCTGATTGGAGGATTGATGATGATGATAATTATGAGAAAAGAAGAAAAAAGAGGTTTCTGACTAATTATTTAATTTTTCTCTTCTTCTGTATTTGATATTTTTGCAATTAATGTGCTAAATCCATTATCTTTGTACAGAAGAAATACATCGGGGGAACGTAGTATCTCACCTTCCAGTACTCAAATATCTAATAATTCTGCCACTCCACCTGCTGGTCTGTTAGGACCGGATTTTGAACTTTTACAAAGAGAACTTCATCAATCAATTATACAGCCAGGATATGACCCTAATCCTAACAATGTAACACCCTATTTGTGGGTCAAACATTCTCAGTACCTGAATTCATTTGTTGTGCGTCATAAAGGATCAGACGCTTCACAATGGACTCAAGATGATGTTGTACAGTTTGTTAATTCTATACCTGGTTGTGAAAGCAAGGCATCTGTATTCAGTGAACAGGTGAGTGAATTTCATTTGTTTGTGACACCTTGTTTCATCTTCATTAGTAAATGTTTTTTCTTGTTTATACATATACATGATTTTAGAAGTGCATGTTAACTTTGCAAACGACAAAATATTAAACTACACATGTTACTGCTTCTGTAGAGAAAAACAGGATTGCTTCTATTGTTTCTTTCATTGTAAGTTTGTATTTGTTATGTACTGCTTCCCAGAATTACATAAATCTTAATGTCATGTACTTGCATTTTTATCTTTATCTGCCATACATTAAGCTAGAAGTGACTCTCCCATTCACTGACACAAATTATGAGGCACTTCTTACCCTCATAGGATGTCAAATTAGAGCTTGTTTGAATCATCTCAACAACAATGGGGGAATAAATTTTCAATAAGTTCTGGAATTTAGACTCCTACATTTTCAAAATCTAAAAAAAAATGAGTTCTTCAAGTATTGTAATTGGGATAGGTGCTCTTTAATATTATGTAGAATAAGTATTGAATCTTTCAGATAGTTTCTATTTGTTTTATGATGTATTTAGTTCAAAACTATACTTCTGAATCTTGTTGATTAGATTAGTTGTGATGTAGGATCACACATCTCTAAAGGTAATTGGATGCCCTCTCTAACAATCTATCAGAATATGGGTCCACCATTCACTTTGTGGCGACCAGAGAATAGCACCACAAAAGGACGGAGCCTTTAAATTCCAGAACCCCCACTCCCCTCCTAGTGAGAAGGATGGGCCAGCCGCCTTGCAAAAAGTGAAAGGACGAGAGTCGGTTAGTTCTCATCATTCGCAGCACATGCCTGTAAATATGTCCTCTATTTCAGAATAACAAGTGAACGCTTCTATTCTCAATAGAGTTGGAATATGATTATCCCTCATTATCCATAACTTCAATTCAACTGATGGGACAATCACTGTCAATTCTTATCCCATTCAAACTCATTCAAAATTTATTTTCATTAATTAATTTGCTGCAAAGTAAATGTGGAAGTATTAAATTATTGTTCTTAGTAGAAAGATATTTCAATAGTAGATTGAAAAAGGTAAACTGATGGGCGAAGATAAATGTAAAATTAATAGTGCCATGTGGAGCAGTGAAATATGATATGGTAAATACTTTCTTTAAAACTTCATATTACTACAAAATAGTCTAACAAATATGTATTTGCATATTATGTGTATTAATACTTTATATTTATTATTCATGGTTTTTATAAATATGTAAACTATAATTTAATTGTTACAGCATTACTTGTTAATATATCTGTGATAAATATTTTCAAGATTTATCTCATTTTCAATGAAATTGCATTAAAAACATACAAATGGGGATTTTAACATTTGTCATCAGCTGGGTAGTTATTTAAAACTGTATGCATAAACAAGGCACATCCATAATATTCTTCACTAAAGCACATTCTATTGGTCGTATTACTGTAGCTGACGTGCAAAATGCAAACATTTTTCAAATATGGACATGCTCTATAGATTAAACTTTCCTGGAACAATGTGCATTTTGAATACTTTCGGAGATGGGTGTATTTATATTTGAAATCTTTACCTCATAGGTGATTAAATAGTAGTAACATTTTTCTTTTTCCAGCAAATTGATGGAGAAGCTCTACTGATGATGGCTCAGGAAGATCTTGTTAACGTGATAGGCATGAAGCTTGGACCGGCAATAAAGCTTTATAATAGTATTGTACTCCTTCGTCAGAAAGTCATTGGTGTGTCTAGTTGAGATGAATGGTTGTGTGTAAAAGATAATTTATAAGTAATTTATGTGCTCATGAAGTTAAAATTGAAAACCTATGACTGTTAACCTGTTCATTTTTCTCCTCAGTTGTTTTATAAAATTCTTAACAGACAGATACTCTTAGCTTGAATCATTGACGTATGACGAAATTTGTGATTATCATTTTCTTAAACGTTTTGTAAAAACACACTTTATCTTGAATATAATTAATTTAATTACAGTATCAGATATGTATGAGAGCTGTATCCTCTGTATCTTCTGTTATTTGTGTGCAGGAAACCCTTGCAAGTTGTAAATAAATATAAATATACTTTGATGTGTATATTTGTGTGTTCTATTGTTGTGAATTCTCTAGTACTATTTTTTTAACCCTAATGTATGTTGGCTACAGTAAATGTGGAATTTTGTTTATTTTGCTTGTTGAATTTAAACAATAGCCCATGTCCTTTTCTCGATGTTTAAGAGAAATAACAATTGACCAGAAATAAGAACATAAGGAGTATTTTTATTTTTGCAAATGTTCATTCTCTCATCAGACTAGTGAAAAATTGGTTAAACTATAATTGTTCACAGCAGTCAGTAAAATTTGTGCTGGACTGTTTGTTCTATGTGAACTTTGTTTGAAGTAATTTTTGTTTCATTGTTAATTTATTCTGTAATGTGAAAAGCTATTAAAATGATAAATATTACATTATTCAATGAGTTTAAACATTTTTCCGCTTTACTGAATATTTTCCAAGGATTAGGAAAAAACATGTTGAGACTGCATGAATACGAATGCAATTACCCCTTGGAGATTGTACATCTCACTAATACGACTTAAAATTTATTCGTTCGCGGACACTAGGGGGTTTAAGGGCTCAAGCGCCCCTCCCCCTGCTTAAATGAGAGGAAAACCTTGAATTTTCATTTAAACATCGTACGTATCGTGTGAAGACCTATTATACGCACTTGAGTGAAATCGGGCCCGATCCAAGGACTTTATTTGGTACATCTGTTCTTCTGCATCTGTCGTGCGGCCACCGTGCAAAATTATGTTACAGAATCATAAGTTGCGTCATTTTGCACCGAATTTTCCAAACCCCGGAGATCGAAACGCCTGCAAAAATAAAATTTTGGATCCGTCACTGATTCCCTTAATACAATATCATTTCAAAACTGCTTTCACTATGGGAGCGTTGCACGAGAACGCTCCTATCTGAGCAGAACCATTGGATTTCTAATATGTAATCTTAAGGGCTTTACGCTGAGAATGGTGAGCGAAACAGTCATTAGCATTAATTCAAAAACATTAATCGTGAGTCACATGAATGTTTGCAAGTTAAGAATTCACGTTAAGCGCATGCGCAGACCTCTATCCCTTCTCAGTCCATACTCGTGCGCGGGCTCCTAAACAATGCGTTGCTTAATACTGTGCATGCCATTATGTGAATGAATAGCACCCTATAATTTGAACTTTTTAAATTGTAGTTTATTTAGAAATGGCAATGTTAGGTGCAAATACCAAATTGCTGACTAGGCAGTTGGGGAATTTTTGTGACTTTTTTTGTTTTTAGAATAAATTATAAAACTACGTATATCTTCAATCGATAATCTATTAGGGACTTCACTTAGTTTCCATTATAAATGTCTAATATTGGTATGGTTTTCAGCTTGCTGTTCATACAAAATTAATCATTTATCTTTGCGTATTCATTTCATGCAGTGTGAAACCTTTTTCAGGTGATTGACAAAGTAGTATACTTTTCTTTGCTCCGTCTTATCAAAATTACACGCTTATTTATTCATTAGTATTTATTTATTATGATCTCAATCTTTGATTAAAAAATTGATTTCATGACTATGCGCATGCTCATGGCCTTGTCCTTGAATTTCGAGCGAGCAAGGAAAGCGTAACCTTGGGACGCACAATTATAACATGAAAATTCTACGCGGAACTTGAGCCTCATTGACCCAATAAAATTGAATCAAGGCGTCATAAATTTAAAATAAGAAAATATAGAATTTATTTCGTCTCGATAGCAACTTCCTTTGATCATTTTCAGAGTCAATCGTGGGAACCGATATCTTCATGTACATCACAGATTAATAGTCTGTGACAGTCTGTGCTCTGTGATGTACACAGAACAGAAAGCATACAAGTGTGTCCTCACTGGCCCTCATGGATGACGCCTGTGTTGAGTCAGTCTGTTTGCGAGGATCTCCCTGACCACGTTAGAATTAGTCATGAACGGTCGTGAACATTGCGTAACGCCCCCTCCAACAACAAAGAATATTATTTACTGAAATTTTCTTATATGCAACACGGTAATAATTGAGGTCCTGAGAGGTATTAACCGGTTCTGCATTCTGTTCTATACCAATGGTTCGAAGTATGAAATAATTTATATCTGTAATTAATTCACAATATTTATGTACTCTGCATGACGTCATCGCCAAGTCGAAGTAACAAGGAGCGGGGATGTGGAAGGGGAGTGTTTCAGGTTATCCTGACATTCTCATTTGTGGCAGATAAACACCCGCGGGCCCGAACAGCGAGACGGGCAAGTGAACGAGATTCGACCACATCTGACCCTTCCGGCACCAAGTGGTGCAATTGGTGGACTTGACGTGCAATTTCAACGAGCGGCAGGCGGTTAGGTGCGGTGCGGTGCAGAGCAGAGCAGAATTTGTTAGATTTGTTCAATTGTGGCAATTCGTTGAGTGAAATTTAGCTTGGTGTAGTAACACAGGTTACTGGTCGTGTTTTAATCGTTGATTCCTGTGTACCTGCAACATCCGTTTAGTTATTTGACATTTCGACTTTGGTCCATTGTTTAACACAGTGATTTAAAAGTGAGTGAATAATTTCAGTCATCTCGTTCAAACGTCAGGTTTTTCCTGCTTTTTGTTGACGATTCATTTTTCTTTGACACGTTAACTGCTATGAAGGATCATCCTTGAATTATATATAGTATTTTGTACATATATGTTAAAATAATTTATCTAATTTCAAAATTGTATTGTGTATTCGACTTTACAGATTTTTCATCATGTCACTGTATCCGTCATTGGAGGATATGAAGGTTGATCAAATGGCAAGAGTGTGTATCATCTTAATTTTCCTTTATTAAATTGAGTAATGATATTGCTCATCCTCATTGATTTGAAAATTTCTCTTTTTAGGCTCAGTTACAGGCAGAAACAAATTATGTTCATCATCAAACACCTACTTCAGCTTCCCTGCCGTACCCAGTTAACCCCTCTGCCCCAGCTGGCAATTTAATTGGGTTGAATAGTGGCAGTCTGTATCCAGCATTAAGCGAGTTCATGGGTCTAGAACTGTCTGAAGCTGCAATAGCAGCGAATATGCCTGAATATGCTGTTGCTGTACCTGTATGTATTAATGTCTGGATTTATTTTTGTTTAATTAATCAACTTACTTCTATCTATATATGTATTTGTAGCAAGAACTTGTCGCCTCTCAACCTAGTGGCCCCTTGGCAGGGATGATTGCACCCCTTTCTGCTCACTCTGTAGGATTACAGCGGGCTCAAGTAACTCATGGCATAAGAGAGGTAAAATAAAATAGTCATTTAATTCAGCTGTATATAAAGTATGTTTTAATTATTTATCTTTCTTTCATTTTCTTTTTCAAGCTGACACTTTGTAAAGATGCATCTGGTAGGATCGGATTGAAAGTGAGAGATGTAAGCAATGGAATTTTTGTATGTCTTGTCATGAAAGACTCTCCTGCTTCGATTGCTGGATTGCGGTTTGGAGATCAGATTTTACAAGTGAATGGAGCCACTGTGGCAGGATTTTCAGCTGATAAAGTTCATGATTTATTCAAAAAGAGTCCCGTTAATGGCATATCTGTGGTAGTAAGAGACCGGTGAGTTAAATTTTATTACTTCTGAAGTAAATTGCAAAGTAATAATATTTCATCATAGAAACTTTCTTACATAATAAAATTATTTACTTTTAATTGCTTTTTTTTTCTTTTTAAGTGTCTTTTATCTTTTGTGACTGATTAAATTTTGAAGGATGAATTTAGAGTTTGCAGAATATACAATCTCTCTATCCACATCAATCCATATATATCAATCAGCTCTGGGATTAATTAAAAATATTCATATGGGATTCAGTGACTTACATCCCACAATTAATTTTAGGCACCGCTGAAATATTCTTGGATAGCATGACAGCAATGGTTTGCAGATATTTGGAGTTTACAAGCATTTCTGGGGAGTCGTGTTCCACAGGGAGAGGGAATTGCTTATAAACTATCAGAGCCACTGTGTTGAATGTACTGTTTTCTGGAAGAGGCTTTGTAGGAATTTCATACATATCCATGAACTTAATCAAATTCAAATTGATATATAATATTATTGTTGAAGTAAAGTTGAAATTTTTTAATTGACTTGTTTTTATTCAATTCTTTATAATGTTATTTTATAAAAATGTACATACAAATAAAATTGTTTTGTTGTAGACCATTTGAACGCACTGTAACTCTTCACAAGGACAGTATGGGACACATAGGCTTTCATTTCAAGAATGGTAAAATTACAGGATTGGTGAAAGATCTGTCAGCTGCCCGCAATGGTCTCCTCACTGACCATCAATTGCTGGAAATTAATGGGCAGAATGTTGTTGGACTGAAAGACAAGGAAACCTCTACATTGATTGAGCAAGGAGGCAACATAATTACTGTGACTGTCATACCATCCTTTGTGTATGACCACATAATAAAAAAGTAAGTATATTATTCCCTAATTGTGAAGTGCTTTAATGAGTAACCTTTGTGTTCATGAATGTGAAATTTTACAGGATGGCATCTAGTTTGCTGAAAGATTCTATGGATCATTCAATTCCTGATGTTTAAAATGGAAATAGAATTCCGACCTTCCTATTCTTTTCGATACTCGAAATTTCACAACAGATTTGAGAGTTAACTTGTGCTGCACTTGTTTTAATGCTATTTTTAAGAATTTGTGTCTTGCAAAAATATTTTTCTCTTATTGATGTTTTGTGCTAACAGTAGCAGTAATATGCTCCTTGAAATAAAATGATGCTGTATTTCTATTTATGTACACTCCTCCACTTGCTATCCTATTCAAGAGCAACTTCTGTGGCCAAACATTTTACTTGTAAAACTATTAGTTGTGTCGGAAGTAATTTTGATACATCACATTTACTGGTGATAATATATTAATTTTTTCAATAAATATACATGAATCTTTTTTTGCATCCAGTTTGGATGTATTACTTACTAGTAAACTACTGCAGATTCAAAAAGAAAAATGAACTTGTAATATTTGTAAAGAGAAATGTTTTTTAATTTGTTGTGTGTTTTTTTTCTTAAATTGAAGTACTAAATTCCTTTTAGGAAATACAAAATTTTATTACAAACAATGGAAGACTCTTTATACCTAATTCATCCATACCTTGTTTTATTCCCAGTTTACCCCTTAAAAATTTAACATCTAAGATACCCCAATCAGCAGTGTATTGTTCCGAAGGCATATTGTGTACTGTTTTCTCCCGTTAGTTCAGTTTTGCAGTAAACAAACTATATCAGTGTACTGAGTAAATTGTGATCTGCCGTTAATTTTTACGTAATGTATATTCTATTCCGTGTTAGAAGAAGTGTTAGATTAGTTCTCCCTGAAACCTCAATTAGTTAAGCCTATAATGAAATGAAATAGTTTGTTATTCTCTTGATTGTACTTGCAGTGTATGAAAATGCTGAGATGATTTATGCTAAAATTCAGTATATTTAAAATGTAGTTGAGAAGTTAAGATATATTTTATACTGTTGTTATAGACAGATAATGTAGAAGTATACCATTAAAGTCATTTTGATTTGAGAAATGCTGAGTTTTATCTCACATTTCTTACAACTTGTAGCTCTATTGTAGAGATTTTTTAAGTATAGCAGAATCTATAGAATATGATTTTAGTGGATTGATATTAATATGTATTGTGGAAGAAGAGCAAGTCTGGAGTGCAATTGTTTGTTTTTTTTTGTTCTTGCAATATTTTGTATTTATCTTGCATTTAAATGTTTGATGTATTTGTGTACTTATTCTGTAAATTGCTATAGATCTTTGTATTTCAGATACTTCTACTAAAGTTCATATAGGCCTATATCCCGTTATGTTATAATATGCATTTCCTGAACAATAAAACGTATTTTATTTATCATATGATACTTTTTATTACACCATATTTACTGTATAATAAAGCTTCCAAAGTTCTACTTTGAAAATGTTTATCCAAAATTAAGCTGTTAGGTTTTGGGAAACAATAAGGAAAATGAGACTGAATTGGTAGGATTATGAAAGTAAATAATATAATAAACTTCAAAATATACATTGAAGCTATTATTCTGCTTTAAATTTATATTTGTGGTGTACATGGTTGATTCATTACTTACATATCTCTAATTTGAAAGACTGTCTGAGCAATAGTAAAAAGAAAAACTGTTTGAACCATTTCTATTTTAATACTTTTGAAATGGATGTCTGAGGCCAACATGGAGAAAATAGTTATGTTAATGTTATGGGAAGGATGGGGCCCATTGTTTCCTCTACCAAAATAATACTTCCCTAGAATGTAATAAATTAATTTCGTTTGGAACAGAAGAAAATAACTTTTAGGTCAGTTCTAAAGATAGGTAATGAAAAAATAAAGAATTGGCTTCTTGTTTAATTTTTAGTTTCGTTCCTATGTGATGTGTCAATCTTCTTGAAGCGTGACGCGTGAATGCGCCTGCATTTTTTTTGTACATCATGGGATTTCCCTAGCGACAAAATGCAGTGACGTCCGACTCGCGCGGTTGATTACCGCTGTCCGTTGCCGCCATGTTCTTCCGGGGCCCGCGGAATTCAAGTGCACCGTTGTCCACGACTATCAACCAGAATATTTTTTACTTTTGGCTAATTAATTACCAAACAAATTTTTTTGACCGCCTTTATTCATAACTTTTACTTGTTTCAGCCAAGCTGGCGCGGCGGGTAAACCAACCCACCAAAATCGTACATAATAAGCAGTATCAAATCAAAAATAGCCTTGAATCATGTAGTCCAACCACCTCCGGCCCACTTGAGAATTAAGTCAAGAAGTAGGTGGGAGAACTTCAATTTTTGTAAATAAATTTATATTGTCTTTTAAAATGCAATACCGTGCGCCATTTTATGATGATTTGATGAAGACAAATGGCATGATTTGACGGGCGGGTGTAATATTACAGTGGACCTAAGAAAAATGTGTAAATTTTTTATAAGGTCCAGACTTCACAGACTGCTGACTGGAATTTTCTACAACAAAGCTATATAACGTATTCTTATCATAAAAAACCCACAAACATTTTTGAGCGCATTTGTTTATAACTAATTCATGGTTCTGTCAGCTTGATACAGCCAGAAACATACTGTTTGTATGAGGTGGAACCAAAGAAAAACGGGTAACTTTGTTGAGGCAGTTTACCCCTTATAATTTATAGTGCAGTTTATATACGTACAATATTTATAAGTAAACTAATTCATAAGGTATAGCGAAAATTCTAAGGAACACGTTTGACCATAAATCACTACTTCAAAATTGAAATTTCGCAACTTTCTTTCAAAATTTAACGTTTACTCCAAGCATTCAGTGTTTTTTTTAGGACAAAACGGTCTACCCGGAAAGTTGTGGAGCAGTAGTGATTATTTGCTCCTCAATGGTTTCGGGGGCGACGATTACGAATTACAACTTTGTCTCCTTGAGAAAGTTCGGGAAATATGAAAAAAGATTCCAAAAACTCGCTCCCTTTTCGTGTTTTGGATTTATTATATGAAAATGTGCACTCCACGAAGAAAATATCTCTTTGTAAAAATAAACTATACAGTTTCCTACAACGTATGCCTACATTCCTTTGTGGATGACTAGCCCACCCGATGACAGCACAGCATTTTGGAGCTTTTTGTTTGAAAGTCGTTTCTTTCTAAAATTTTGGTCCTTCACGTATTTTAAGATGCTGAATACGATTTTTTATTTTCCACTTCGAAAAATTTCAGGAAATGAAAAAAACATCAAAGAACTACAAAAAAATCATGCTTCTTTTTAGTTTTTTTTCTTATTGTGGGAGACGCCCATGTTTCAAAGGAAAATACTAATTACATCTAGAAAATTTCCTATAATCTTTTCCTGTGCGTGTTTTTTACCAGGCGAAAAGTTTACCTGACAGAACGTGTTAAATTTGTTATTTTTTTATCTTAAAATATATTAAGGACCAACATTTCAGAACTTTTCCACAACTTTTTAGACAAAATAATTCCAAAATGCTGGAGTATAAATTCAACGCCGTCTGAGGACCAGTATACACCTGAGAAAGAACAAAGGAAAGTACAGAATAAAATAGAAAAAATTTCATACGATGTATGTATATTGTATGAAATTTTTTCTATTTTATTTTAACAAAGAGAAATAAGATTATTTTCTTCGTAGGGAGCACAGTTTTATGTAATAAATAAAAAACCTGAAAATGGTGCGATTTTTGGGATTTCTTTTAGTTTTCATGTTTCCAGGACACAGTTGAAATTAGTAATTAGCGCCCTCGAATCCACGAAGAAGTAAAATATCACTACTTCTCTAAAACTTTCCGGATAGATGCACTTAATGACTGGACTAAGCTCTTCCCTTCTGTTTTTCTCTATGCGTTGATGAATGTGTTAGTAAGTCTAGAAAACTTTCTCCGGCCATTTGAAAGAGAAATATCGAAAAATCCAGAAATCTGTTTTCAGATTTTCATACAAAGCAGATATAATATTGCGATTATTTTGTGAGATATAACGAAAATAATATACCATGTCGTTAGCGCGAATGACAAAACAAGTAACATTTCTACTATTTCGCACTGATTAAAAATGAAACAGCGAAATACCCTGAAATCCGATTCTAGATATAATGGAGAGCCTTGCTTCA
Organism: Laupala kohalensis; assembly: GCA_002313205.1. NCBI lineage: Eukaryota > Metazoa > Arthropoda > Insecta > Orthoptera > Trigonidiidae > Laupala > Laupala kohalensis. The sequence continues at coordinate 41,272 of NNCF01126217.1, read as the reverse complement.
CAAATTGCTTTGATTCATTGAAAAATTTCTGATTTGGAGAAAAAATAACAAAATATCTTGATAAGGAAGATAGTTTTTTATACAAAAATATTTCTGACAGGGTTGGGTTTAACTCGTACTGACCGCCTGCAAAGAACTTGGAGGACCATATACATTTTCGGGACTTCTGAAGAGCAAAAGTGAAACGTTAAGAGAAAGGAAGGAAATTGATTTCAAATCAGTTACCTAACAACAGTTTCATTTTTGCAAAAAAATAATGTTCATTAAAAGATGCCCGGGAAAATCTCTCGCCAGGAGACACATTCACTATCCTTTCGTTACTCAACAAACCGCAGACTATTGATATCAACGTGTTTTTGTATCCGGATGCGGTTCCGAGCCGAAGTTCCGTTAGTGCAGATTTCGTAACTCACAATGTGACGTTGCATAATAAAGTATAATTTCCCCCCGTAAATACACTTGGAATGATGTCCATTAAATTATCAAAATTAAATCAGTTAGGAATTATGTAATGGTTATCTTAATGCTAGTAGTCTACACAAGAGAGTCTTAGCAGGGGTGTCCACTGGGTGGTGAGACGTCTAGAATTTTGTTTTGGGTGCGTGTTCAAAACGAATTTTGGACCAACATTTACTAATTACAGAATAAAAATTGTTTTCAAAATGAGCACATCAAAATTATAACGTGTAGTGGTATTGAGAGAATAACTACAGAGATATTTTAACAAGATAAATAATTTAAATTAATGAGTTCGAAACGGAAGAATCAAATGAACTGTAAGGAAATGATAAGCTTTTGGTTAATAAAAATATTATGGTTATATCGTGGTACAACGTAAGGACCATGACTTTATACAATATTCTTATTTTGTAATGTACTTGTTAATTTTTTTGTCATTTCTTTTACACACGGTTGGCCTTATAACGCAGTTTACATTTTTGACCGCGTTAATTGCTGGTCCTAGAAATCTTTTGACATGTTTGCGTATCAGACATTAATGGGAATGATGATTACAGTGAACTGCAACATGATAAATCAATATTATGCGTACTAAGAAAAGGAAACAACGAAATACTTCCAAGGCACGTTCTAAGGGCTCTTAAATAAACAGACAAATAGAATAATTTGTGTGTAAATCCTTCTATAGAGATACTTTTTACGACAGTTCATATCCAATACCAAAAGTAAATTCTTGCAAATATTTGGGCATCATACCATAAAGTGGTCTGACTAGGTTAACAGTGTAGCACAAAAAGCTTGGAAACTAATTTCATTAAACGAATTTTAAAGAAAGGTCGTAACCCGACGACTAAAAAATTAGCATACACAATCCTTGTTAGGCCTCTACTGGAATACGCGTCAGTGTGGGGTCCACATAGAAAATATAAAATAGAAGAATTAGGGGGGGGGATCATAAAAAGCGATTGAGTTCATGAACATGGCATTTGCAATAATGCAAATAATTACGTGAAAATAGAACCTCCCCAAATTCGTAGAAAAAGAGTGCGACTGGGGTGTCTCTGCAGAATACTTTAAAACGAACCAGCGTGTTGGGGTGTGAGAGCGATTAGAAAAACCTACTAGATTGGGTTGAAATTATCACTTTTTCAAAATTAGGGAAAGGAAACAAAATACAGACATAGAAAAAAACGCGTTTCTCGGCAGATCAATTAGGGACGGGAACAATTTACTTGCAGATTATGAGGGCAAAATGTATTATAACTTTGAAAATACTGTGGTCGATCAGCTGCATCGACCAATGAATTAATATCGACCCCTAGCTCATTTGTTGCCAATCTCAAAAGATGTAGCAAGGAAGAATCTGAAAGTCGACTTCTCTACTGATTTTTAATGAATTTCGTTGAAGAGAAAATACTTCATATAATTTCGAACTCCCGAACATTTAGGTCATTACTTTTGTAATCACTTTTCTTGTTTGGTCTGTAGATGCATGCTAGGTCCATAACTCAGAGGTCCGTTGATCGAAAATACTCTAATTCTGATCAACATTCAGCAAATACTGAAAAAAAAAATTAATTCACGCGATTAAGACCTAGAGTACTCAACTAACTAATGTTTAAAATCGACCATAATCCCTGCGAGACGAATAAGCTATCGCGTCTTGTAGCTCAAAGAGGCAGATGCTACGAAATGAGAGGATATTGGCAAAAAATGGCGCATATTTATGGCCGCAGCACGAAAAAGAAATGTATATACAGACAATATTAAGTACTCTTTGGAGAATAATTGGGGCATTTAAAATAGCACAGTTTCCCAGAGGCAGATTTAGACATACTCAATATAGGTAATTGTATATGGACACAAAATTTTGGTGCCACCAAAAGAAAGTAACGGAAAAATCGTAACATTTGAAAAAAATGTTTTCTAAATGTGTGTTGCTTTTCTTATGTTCTCTAAAAATGATTTACAAGATTTTCATTGTAGCAGGAAGGGTTCCCCACGTATTTAAAGCTAAGTTGTGTTTTTAGATAGATGTATTTTAGATTTTTAGATAGTTATACTGTTTATTCTAGTAAAGAGCCATTGAGTGGCCGGCTGTTATCGTCAAACGGCCAATGGTGATAACGTGACCACATGAAATGAATGGCAGTCAAAGGCCCGACTCTCAAAGGGAGCTATATTTACTACTGCCCAGGGGCGCCAAACTTCAAAAATCCGCCTCTCTAGTTTCTACCTCTTCGTATTCTTTACGTGCTTCATTCGGAGTCTTACCCATTGTTGATCTCTTAAGGCCGGTGCAGAGCTCATGGGACGTCCATGCACGGCCCCACCTACCAAGACATTTGTATAGTGGTTAAAGCCCTCCCTCACAAAAGGTATCCACATCCGCAGAAGACGTGACGGGGTCAACTAAATCTCACGATATGTCTGGTCAGTATATCATCAGGAACTTAGTCCCCATTTGGTCTTATTCCGCATTAACGATACTGTCTGCTGGCCTGGCGTGGCCAAACTTTCTCAGACTCCCTTTTATAGAATAGACGGGGACATGCATGATATTAAACAATTAACTACCGTATTTTACGGGCTATAAGACGCACCTTAATTTTTAAGCAATTTTTTAAAAAAATAACATTTTTACCATTTTTATTATTAGATTGCAAAGTCAGACTAAAAAAATCTTAGTTTATAAAACCGAACTGACCGATAACACAAATCATTTCAATTCAAGTTCCCTGGCACCGTAGACTGCAATGACGCATCATAGGCTTGACCACAGACTATGGGCTTGACAATGTTCTTGGTGTGTGATGGCGGGGCGGGAGGGAGACAAGTGTTAGCAAGCTTGTGAATCCCCGCAACTCATGTTCGTCGCATCGGTGCACTGCTGCTGCCAGTTGAATCCAATGTTGCCAGATAGAGATAGGTTTCCCGCGGCACCGAATATATGGCCATTTTTAGACCGGCGAGAATTTTAAATCAAACACTGGACATTTTTATATTAATTTCGCGTAGAAGACGCACCTGAATTGTGGAGGCAATTTTTTGAAGAAAAAAGTGCGTCTTATAGTCCGTAAAATACGGTATGCGGATTGCATCGTGCTCATCCGTACGTGTCATAGAGAATGACACGCGAGGCGTCGTTCTCGCACGTTTTAAAATCACTTTTTTCGCTGTCAACGGCGGAGGGTGGGGAGGGCGGGGGTGTCCCGTGGTTGGACCCTCTACTGCTAAGACTTCGGTCAAAGAGCGCAGCGAGAAACGAAATTAATCGTTATGACGAAGTGCACGACGAATCAAAGAAATAGTAATGTGTATGGAAAACTAATATTTTCAGTAGTGTATTCAGATAAGCGATTCTGATTTTCCAAAAGAAAAGTTCAGTTCAAAATATGAATTGATATAATGGTTTACTTTCTAGTTATTGGCCCTAATATTTTTAATTAGTATCTTTGTTTACCTGATCTGTACATTAAAATTCTTAATGATATTTCGGATGCTTGAACATGCAAATGAAAAATATATCTGAATTAAAATTTTTTGTATGATTACGTAAAATTATGTTTAATTGAATGTCTACAGATAATATTTATATTATTATTCTAATCTGTTATTCCATCAAAATATCATTAACAGATATTTCTGTATCTTTCTTCAGTCACAATATCTGAAACATCTTCTCATGTATCAGTCAAGTCACGATGCTTAGAGGTAAGTGTTTGCCACTACCTTATTTATAATTTTTTACAATTTATCCCTAAATTTTATTACAATATGGCATTATAATTATTCATTGTAATACTTCTATCACAGCTAATTTTCAAGTTTCACTGCTGAAGTGCATGTTACCTTGATAAAATAAATCAACAGTTTTCAGTTAGTCAATTTATGTACAGAAGTGACACCTGGGAAAAACACATGAATCTGATACAATATTAATAGATAAGATGTTTTACAAACTTTGGATGAGATTTTCTAAATATGAGGGAAAATTGTCATTAGTAAAGTTTTGGTTGATCCAATTCAAGGACTAGTACAGTGGATTTGTTTTCCTGTTAATTGGGAAATAATTCCTTTAATTTTCATATCTTTCAGTAGAGTAGAGTTAAAGATCTTAGTGAAGCTATACCTCTATTCAATATATAATCTTAATATTTCCAAACTGTTTCTATAATGATTCAAAGGAGACACTAGATCACAGTCTATAAACTCTTCAAACTCTTCACTAGACTCTTCAAACATCTCTTAAAGAAATACACAAGGGTTGAACTCAAAAAGCTAATAGCCAAAAACCAAGACAGATTCCAATTCAGCACTCTAAGAATCAGCTGAAACTGTGGTACCATAATCTGTGTTGGGCTGTGTAACTTCTTAATGACTTATTGAAATAAATACAATAAATTTTTAGTATCTTGCATCCAATATGAAAACTACCATTAAAATCATCGACAGACCCAAACCGAAAAAATCCCCTTACTTGATGTGAATCTTGTTTTCATAAAAATATTACAAACAAAATGCTTTAAAAGTTACAGTCTGAATAAAACTTTTTTTCCTTGAATAACACGTACTTTAATTTCAATTTATAAAAAAGAATTAGAAGGTCCTATTCCCAGGTTACGAATGGTCTACAACCAAGTCAGATTATTTTCATCAAGGTTTCAATTGATACCCAATACTCTGATAAAACCCGAGGAAGATATTCCCTGCCGTATTGTTATCAAAGTGTAAAAATGACATCAATAAAAGCTCCTTTGCGAATTATTTGAAAAAACACAAGAAGTACAATTTATGTATGAACTCCTCAATGTCCATTCCAGGTTAAAAGAAAATTTTTCAAGAAGCATTTTTGAAAACATACTTTGGTCTTCACACAAAGTAACCTTAAATTTCCAGTGATCTTTCTGAATTGTAAGTATAATCATGATCTAATGTTTTTTAGAGTTTCTTACATTGGAGCTGGAGGAGATGGAAGACTTTATCCATAGCTTTATCCCATTTAAATACTTCAACAAAAGTAATTAGCTTTTGCTACGTTTCAGACATTCTACTTTAACATCATTCTTCAGGCTTGGGTAACAATGGAACTCAAACCAGCACTTTGCTTTGCAAGGCGAGGGAGCTACAACTTCACTATTGATGCCCATCCATACTTGTACTGCCATAGCAAGAGTATCCCTTATTATTAATAGATGATCCTTCTGGCATTTAAAATTTTTTTCAAATTGATATTTAACCCAATAATTGCCAGATGTTTGGACAGTTCAGTCGAGTCCTGACACAAATCCATGTTTTGATATTAGAATCCCTATAACATGTAATTCCATAAACACATCTCAATTGAAATCTTGACAATTAGATTTTATGATTTTGTCTCAAGCTGCTATTAGATGTGAGCAACTAGTGGATCCACTAGTCACTTCTGGCTTACAGACTCCATATAGTGCAATTCCGGAAGACTGTGCCACACCAATAGTATACATGGATTTGTATTTCCAGTTGACATCACCAATTGTTCACAGGTAATAGCCCCAATAAGAATCATAGCCAAACTACAAAATTATACAGTTTAATCAACTGGTTGCTCTTGGTGAATCCTGACCTTAGTAGATAGCAAAATGGTTGTAGTTCATAACCAGTTTCCCATTATAGTAAGCATATAATAGGGCAAGCAGAAGGGCATGAACCAGCAAAGCAGATGAATAAGGGTGATTAATTGAAGGATAGATAAGTTGATACTTCCCTACGAACCAAACATGTTGATAAAGAGAGCTGAGAACCAGGTACAAACTCATACCCTCTAGCTCTGAAGTAGGAAGGGCACAAAGACAGAACTACTAAGATCCACTCTAGGTTTCATAACAAACATAAATACTAACTTTTACATTTCATAACAACCATAGATTCTAACAACCATTAATTCTGAATAAAACTTTTATGAGAATGGAAAGTTGAAAACAACTTAATCATCATTAAGGTACAACAAACAATGTTGTTCAAGGTACGTTAAGAATTATCACAATATCTTATAGGAAAATACAGTGTCTATACTAATAGACTATAGAAGTAAAAATATGTATTAATTATTTTTATAAAAGACAAGAAATTGTGGATGACTGAATGGTTGAAAGAAGTCTCAGCATGAAACATAAGGTAAAGGCCACATGGTAGTTTTTTCATATGTGAAACTTAGAGATAAGAAATTCAGTATGAATCTACTTGGGTATTTACATACTTAAAATCAACACAAAGTAGACATGCTTGTATGTACTCTTGAGTCCTTGTTCTCCGGTAATATAACTTATCACTGAACTGAAATAAATCAACATGGGAAGAAATCTATAAAAGAGCACAAACAATACTATCAAATGATGGACGAGTCAGGTTCATTACACCAAGAAAAAATTTTGTTTCATTTTCTAGATTATTTTCCAAACATTTAAGTTATTAATCCTACTGGCCTACAGAATTGAAACAGGAAATGCAATATGATATCATATTATTGACATGTTTATGTTGACAACAATCTACAATACACAATCAAGTAGTTGTCTTACATGTGAGAGGGGCCTACGAAAATAAATAAAACTACTTGTGGTATCAAGAATTTGTGATCATTCATTAGTGAGAATCCTTAACGTTATCTAAATCATGAATAGAAAGGAAAAGTCAAAAATAATATGCCCTCATTAATTCAAGGAAATCCATATGAAATTGAAAAAGTTTACTACAATAAAAAATATTTGTAAAACCAAAAATTAATAATCTTCCATTCACTTGATTTCACCTGCTGACACCTTAAAATTAATTGTACCAACTTTAAAAGGTCAAGAATTGAATGAAAAGGGGTTGGTTCAATGCGGCAAGAACCTGAAGAGCTGAATGACAAAAACTTAAAAAATAAAACATATTAACATTAGAATATGACTTTTCTCTGCATAGCATTTTTCCAGTGAGTCCTGAAAAAAATTAATTATTATTACAGAGATATCACATTAAGGTGAATCCAAAGAAAAGACAAATAAAAGTTTCAAAGATCAACTTTAACATAGATAAAATATTCTGTAATTATTCCTATGCTATAATCTAAACTGGATTCAGAAATTTATTTACATTTGAGAAAATTAAATAGACAAAATGCACCTTATTTACACAAGAGTTACATACTGCACTCAAACTATGTAATGAATTTAGGCCTGTAAGTGCTAAAAAATTTGAAATAATTATTATTAATCATCCAAGTTCAGTCCTGCTTTCACAGGAAAAATTAGAGCAAAATGATTGTTTTTATTATTTATTTTGAGAATAGTAAGTTTCTTGCTTTTTATTCCTTGGTGAAGGGGAAACTAGTTGTACCCAACACCCCAAACCCTCCAACACACAACACCAGGTAATATGCTCTAAATATTGTTGTTTAATTTGCATTAACAATAACTACCAAAATAATTGAATTAATACAATTACAAAGATGAAAGTACTATCATTATCTCCTCCTTTCTTCTTTTGTTTCTGTAACCAAAACGATATTATGAATTTCTCCCTAAATTCAATTTTTAAAAAAATAGAGAAACTGGAGATCAAATAAATGAACCAATGTGTGGTAACAATGCTGTAATTTATTAGCTATGAATTAAAACTTCAAACAGAACTGGTAGAAAACCAGCATTTTAGAATATATTTGTATAACCAAATCCACCATTTCATGAACAATAAAATTTATATACATGTAATATCTAAGTATAATAAAATATTAACATTTGTTCAATCTCCACAGCAAAATACCACTTCACATTTTCACATTTTCTGAATCACCAATGTACATTCAATCATTCACATCCTGTAGAAACATGCCTTTGACAGACACTTCTGGCAACTTGCTCGTCTGAATGCACTCAGTGATTTAATATAGTTTATGATACTGGCACAGTATCAAGCAAGATAGAGCATATTCTGCTACTGATCAGTTTTGTGCACGTTTCTTTTTCTGCAAGCAGGTTTAATCCTCAGATGTTATTTCTTCAACTCCAGACATCGGCAGAATAACGCTTCTGTGCTTCCATTTTCTTCACGTAGGCCAATGCATCAGCTTCACTCATATTACCTCTCTCTTGGACTACTTTCAAAACAATATTGTGTACATCCCTGGCCATGTTCTTGGCATCACTATCAAAACAGTCAAGAATTGAAGGATATTTAAGTACATTACATCAGTGGCTCATTTTTACAGAACATATTTTTTGTAAATATTTATTATTTTCTTGGAATATGGTTTCTAATTAGAATAAAAAACCATATGCCAAGAAATATTTATTCATCAGAAATAAACTAAGTTGAGATTAACACTCGAATCGTTTATCATCAATTTTCTGCACGAGTTATCAGTCAAGAAACATTATTTCAACCTGCATAAAAAGCTGTAATTTAAATATCTGTGTAGTCATATACATTAATAAATTTAAATCATATAAATTTCAATATTGAATTATTTGTTGATGAATGAAGAATGAAGAAATTAATTAATCTTCTATAAGATCATCTCTAGCACATAAGAAATGTCTGAAGATAAGGACAATTCTTCAAATATATTCAGACTGTGATAGAATTTAATATAAGTCTGTGTAATTGTTCGTAATATTTTTAAGATATCTTTACTTGTTTGAAAAAATTCCCTAAAATTAAGAATATTAATAATGTTAGCCAGGTATAACTAGCAATGGGCTGGGAATGTTGCCAATACCACTTGGCTAAAAATTTTATAACCTTACCCAACATGGAAATACAAGGAAGAAAAACATGAGTAAGAATTTAAAAGTTACATGCGTCACTCATCTCTGGGAATAATTGCGCAACTGAAAAAAGTTAAGCCCCGGAGAAGCAAACCAAAGAAAAAATAACAATACTTTAAATACACAGTAATATTCAATTATGCATTAGTCAAAGGTAATAACCACTATCCCGTCAATGCGTCTGTCAATGTCTTAAGCATGTGAAGTATTTTTCTACCTTTTCCTATTTCGCAGTTATGCCATTGTTTGAATAGTTGAGTGATAAATGTGAAAGTTTGTAGAAAAGATAGCAACTCTACTACAATAACCAAAATACAGAACACTTGAAAGATATACTTACCCACATACATATAAGTGACCATTATTCTCCCCAATTACTTGCCAAATTTCATCCATGTTCTTTTCCAGAAGATGTGTCACATAAACCTTTTGACCTTGATCTCTTGAAAAGGCAGCGTGCATCTGAAATAAAGATAAAATGTATAACCAATGCCCAATCAATCCTTTCCTGAAATCAGGGTTTTAAAAGAACATATTCTTACAGTAAGCATTGCCTTCTCGACAAATTTTTCCAGCTCTTCTTGATAAATAAAATCTTCTGACTTCTTGCGACATCCAAAATACAAAATTGTTTCACCAATAGGTTTTCCTAAAATTATAAGTAATTTAAAATTTAAATTCCAAGAGATAATAATTTTTTAAATTTAAGTTATCATTCCCATTTAATAAAATTATTTTAAGTTTCAAGCTCTTCATAATAAATACCTTCTTTTTTGGCTATTTCTCGTTCTTGGATAAACCCACGGAAAGGGGCAAGACCAGTTCCAGGGCCAATCATAATAATTGGGGTTTGATGTCGAGTTGGTAACCTAAGATTAATTTAAATAATTGTTTGCTCATGTTAAACTGATTAAATTGTCCAAAATTCTCATTATAGAAGAGATTTTATGATAGAACATCTTATTGTGAAATACACCCATATTATACCTGAATTGAGATCTGCGGATATAGATTGGAGCAACAGGGTATTCTTCACCTGCAGGTAGTTTCAGTTTCAGCCAACTGGTTGCCACACCTTTATTGATGCGATGTGTAGGAGTTTCATACTCAACAAGGACAGCAGTAATATGAACAGTATTAGGATACACCTAAAAATTTACATTGTAATGAACATTTCTTTTCTATTGAACAATAATGTTTATTAACTGCTTTGTGACTAATTTTTTAATGTATTTCTTTAGAGATTTATCAAATGAGAGTGAATGTTGCGAACCTTGGGTGATGAAGAAATTGAATAATAACGAGCCTGTAGTCTCGGTAGAAGTTCGCAAAGATGATCTAAAGCTGGTTTACATGATGGCAAGTCTTCCAAAATGTGTACTATATTACGATTATCTTGTATGATCCACTGATTATAGAGCTGTTTGCCCTCTGGATTCGTACTAATCATAGACTGAAGTTTTTCCTGCTCCTGAAAAACGGAAGATGAAATGACTTATTACTGCAAAATAAAACAAAGAAGCAACTATCTTGCATTATAAAAAATTAATCGAAGTACACAATCAGATGTAAAATATTTTTTCAAAATCACAATAGAAATAATAGTTTACTCAGTTTAAAATGCAATAAACAATAAAGCTGCATAGTGATAGATGAAAACTCTACAAACTATTAAGAAATTCAAAACAAGCCGTATCAGTACAGCAGATATTTTTGGGCGAGTTATATGTTGAATGCATTATTCATATTTAATGAAAAAGACATTAAGTAGCAGTCTATACACATTTCCTTCGTTAAAGATTGGCCGACAACCCTTTCTTTGGACACCCTGAATATTAAATCTTAATATGATAAATATAAAATAATGTAGGAGCATTTAGGGAAGTATCTATAAGCTTACCTTAGGATCTTTAGTGTATTCAGCAAGCTCCTTGAGAACATGAGTGCGTGGGTTGGAAGTGATATCGAGATAATGTGTTAGTGCTGTTCGATATGAACATGGACAAGGGAAGGGATGTTTCTTGCTTGAATCCTCTGAAAGAGTAAAAATATAATCAGTGTAATATGGAATTGCTAACTAGGATTACTAGAAACTGAATTATTTCAATTTTTTTTGTCATTATATCCTAATCAATAAAACTAAAATACTTATCAACAAAACTTGATGGAAGTTAAAAAATTGTATACCTACAAAATACTGTAGTGTAAGTAGCATTCTCAGAGAGGAAATTTGTGGAAATTAATATATCAAATGAATAATTTAGAATCAGGTGGAGAAATTGTTCAGCCACTAATCAATCTTGGATAATTTTAAGATTCATAAACAACTATTGGGTTACCTGAAGATCAGGCAGCAGAAGCTGGAATGAAGTACATTGGCGTATGGGAGTAAAGGCTACTAATCTAAATTAGTGGGAGCGCAATGCCTGTAAGACATATTGTGATTTCCAAGCTACCAGAGCTACATATTGCACACTGTATTAGGGGCACTTAGTACGCTCAAACCCAACAGTCTAGTTGCTTCCAATGCTCTGGCATGGCGTCTCAGGCATAGACTTTGTGGATAAAGTGACTTCACACTCCCCACAGATAGCATCACTTTATTTTTGCCAGATTATCATACAACTTAATATTCATATCCATAATTCCACTGACAAACTACTTGATACGCCTTGACGTTCTATCAACACATAGTTTTCATAAACAGGGTAAAGGATAAAGTGTTGCGTTGCTTGAAGTTGAACACCGAGTTAGAAGAATGGTGTATTTCTTGGTAATGGAAGAAATTTAGACGTTCAAAACAATTTACCAAATACAAAATCAATTATTATTGAAGCTATCTCAGCATATTCAGAAAAAATTACACACTGATATCATGAAACAACAGCAATAATACTACAATCAAAAATAATATAACAAAATTTAAAATTTATTAATTTCAAATTAACGATATAAAATCACAAGCTTAAATTTAGTGCAATAGTAATGTTAGTCAACATTTAGTGCTTACCTTAATTAATTAAGGTAATATACCAATTTTAACAAACATATTTTTTAACAATAAATTGAGAATTATAATAAAATATGTAAAATAATACAAAACTAAAGGCAGTATGGTAAAGAAAAAGTGCTTTGACATTGGTGATTGTAAAGCATAAACATGTGCAATGAATGTGTTTTTGCCCCCTTGGAGTGCCTAGACTGAACACCGGGTTTCAGTTTGGCTTCTGTGGATCAGCCAGGAAATTGGTATTGTTACATCGATGATCAAATCATTTCTTAATAAAAAAAGTAGATGAGGTGTGGCAATAAAAGCTATTACTATTTTATTCAATATTATTAATTAAGTTTTACCAAAATGGAGTGAATATGTGCATAAAATAGTTAATCTGGCTTAGAAATGCAAGTGATGATACACAATATAATTTAATTACCAAGAACAAGATACACACAGTAAATTATATAGACTGCTTTCTGTATTAAGTACTCACCATCAGTATTTGTAAGTGTGAAAACAACATCTAAATCAACTTCCAAAAGCTCTCCAATTCTGTTGACCAACTGCTCATTATTTGTTGGATACACAGCCAAATGATCACCTGTAATAGTACATGAATGAAAAAGAGTTCATTTGCCTTTACAGAACACCAACAATACAATTTTGAGTAACTCACCTGAATCATATCGCATCTTTGATCCTTCTATATCAAATTCAATGTGCATACATGAACGATCACCTGATTTATGGAGTTCTCTATTCACTTTTATCTTTGCCAAAAATGGATTCTTAGCATCAAAGGGTCTGCAACATATCAAATAATATTTTTTTAATTAAAAAACAAAAAACAAAACAGATTTCAAGCAGCATCAGAACATTAACAATCTTCTTGAAACAAACTTAAGATAATATTTATTAAGTGAAATAGTTTCTAATACATAGTTTTCAAAATAATAAAAAAGTTTGATAAGGGAACTTCTACAATACACAAGATATTGCACATGTCATGACAATTTTCATTTTTAACAAAATAATGTATGTCAAGGAAGAAATTTTCAACATTGGAAGGATATTATATAAGCTAACATCGAAAGTATATTTTGATGAACACAGTGACATGCACAAAAAAAAATAGAGAACTTCATTCTCAAAAATGTGCTTCCTCCTTTAATTAGCACATGTGAATCCCATACATATAAGCAAGTAGGATAAGAAGTACTGAAGTATCCACTATTCCTTTGTGTTATTAAACTCATAATACCAAAATTGAAGGCACAGTCACAACATTGAGGAATGAGAGTGTAAGGGTGTCATCCACATCATAGACAGTTCATGTTACAATGCACGACTACTTGGATCTCTTTTCATCATTCCCAGTCTTCAGATTAATTTTTTGAGTGTATTTCAAATCTCCTTTATAAATTAAAAATGTATATCCAATAAGAATGCAAAAGTTTAGTAACTTTAAATAATTCTTAATTAAATGGAGTTTTCCCCTCTAAAGTCTGAAGCCTGAAGAAAATGTTTTAAAAGTTAATGGGCATGAAAAGTTCATAGAAATTCACTAGGGGAGCAAATTGGACAAGACTCTGCTATCTGCTTGAATACTGAGCTAAACCACTACCCACTAAACAATCCCTATCTCCGCACTTAATGGCTCTGACAACCAATCAGAGTGATTGAAAGAGTGATTTGTTGTGGTCTGGACAGGGGTGGATAGAGACTAATATTTTGGGGGGGGGGGGTCATAACAAAAGAGCATAGTACATTCCAGAAAACATCCCAACCTCAGAAAAAATTGAAAATTCTAAAGCAAATTGTATGTTTAGGTCATCTAAGTGTTAATTAATGTGTTATTCGGTACAGTAACACCCTACTTTTGAGATTATTTTAAAATTTTTGTACAACAGGGGAAAGTGATAGATGCAAAACTTGAATTGGGATTAAAGATGCAAAAAAATTATTCAACTTCTTGAGGTATAGAAACATTTAATTTTCAATGACAAGAATAAAATCAGGGGTGCACCCATGGAGGTGTTCTTAAATTAATACTTGAGGGGGAGGCTTCAGCCGCCTAAGCTCCCCCCAGATATAATTTAAGAATTATTATATTAAACAACAAAAAAATAACTGTATCAAATCGAAACTACATAGAGCATAATTTTATGATCAAAATTGAATTATGGACATATATGAAGGTTATGCAAATTCTCCAATTTACTACCTCTGAAATATTTGACGAACCCAGGTCCCAGCCACGAATTCTCCGCTCCACCAGGATCTCTGTTAATCTCACAACGTACAGAAATATCAGCTTACAATAATTTCCCATTCCGGAGATGACCTTCTCAACCTTCCTCAGAGGTCAACATTTCATACGGACGTGTTTGTATATCCCTTACACGTTTAGGTGATATCAAGGATATTTCTCATTCATCCAAATGCAGTAAATCAGTTTTTAGTACCCTTGGGTGGAGTTCCTCTCGGGTAGGACTCTCGTGTATGATCATAGAGCCGATTTTCTATTAGAAGAGAGTTTTCATAATATGTTTATGTTTCCATGCTGCTCTATTACGAGACGGTTTATCATCTAATCAGGATTAAATATGAGTACTAATTCAATTATTAGTAATTCTTGTGGTATTAGCACTAATGTGTACTCACACGAAAATTCCGATCAAAATTCGTGAGAAAAAATCTATTGAGATACGTTATTAAAGAGTACCTAATCTGCTCTCTTCCTAAATAATGTCTCTGGGTGTATTTAAAACTATTTTAAAAATAACACGATTTAACTATCGTTTGAACGGAAACATAAGTTGCAATCTGTGGGCCATACCAAATTGCATCGTCCAGTGACCGATACATCATCAAAACGCCTGAATGTGATGGACTTTACGAGGATTGAAAATATCCGTAGGTAGCTGTTGACTTCAGGGCGCCGTTGCTGGGTCGTAGGCGAATTAACCCAAATGTGGACAGGGATATCTTTCCATACGTATGGAGAGGGAAAGGTCCAGCAAAGCGATAATGTTCGCCGGAAGATAGAAGTGGGGATCATACTCCGCCAAATGGGCTGCTTCAATTCTCTGAGTGCGGAGTGTTCGTTCTTTTCGTGAAGGTAATCTGTGCAGTAAAACTTACTAAAATACAATTAACCATGAAACGGGCAATAAACGATTATTTTAGAGAAACTAATACAATTAATATTGCTGATGTAAATGGTCAAGGGAGTGAAAAATAACAATCATACTAGGAAGTGGGAAGTCAAACAAATACCGGACAATTAGTGAGTTCTAGCTTAATTTAATCAACCTCCAGGTTTGTAACCCGGAGTATTGTACTCTAGTCTCTAGCCTAGAGACTAATAGTGATTATTATACAGTAATTTTCTACTTTTATTAAAAAACCTTTACAAAATTACCATACAAAAAGATTAAATTCGTAGATCAAATAGGTTTTTAACCAGTTTTCATATATATCCTATTGAACCCATCATTGAAGCCATGTTCACATTCACAGCCCCCCTCCCGTATAAATAAATCCTGGGTGCGCCTCTGAACAAAATTATGGTGAAAGATGGTGCAGAAGCTACGGTTTGTGAAAAATTTAGCACAAGTGCTGTATACGACTGGGACTGTGAAAACCCGGTTAATATTTTCTATTTCTACACCATGTCGAGTAACAATGGCACACGTTCGTGTAATAGATTTTATACTTTCATCCTCATTGCTACGTTCGCCTTCTATCCAGTGGCTGTTCGTTCTTCCGCCACGGGCTGGTGGCATTCAACAATGTACTACCAATGTTAATACATAATACTGATCAAATAGTGATCGAGTGCTCTCAAATTAATATCATTTATATGGAGGATTTTTATTTATCTCTACTCATCATAGCAGCCGTCTGCTTATGAGAACCCTCGTTTGATAACAAATGCTGTAGCATCGCAAAGCGTCGCCGAGCAGCGATCCGCTAAAACACAACCGCCATTCATAACTCATGGACCTCCGAAGACGACTCTCTTCACACGAATACCCACTCTCACAACCATAATGGCACCACCATCGCCGCCACTACAACTTTGTCAAACTGGATATGGCACGTTGTGCGTTGCTAAATTGTTTCTACATATACACTGCAGTACTAATTGCAGATTAAGTATCGTTCAAATGCGTCAACGTCTTTGAAAATCATAAATGTTTTTCCGCGANGGGGGGGGGGGACTTGACCCCTTGGTCTTGCGTATCCGCGCCTGAGTCTGGATATCTAGGAAAATTTGTTTATGCCGTTTTCGAAGATCGTGCAGGTTGGTACGGGCAGCATAATGTTACCAAATTTCTGATTCACGTATTTTTTATTCTAACTGATCTCTGTCTCCTAAATAATTTTGTAAAATTAAATAATGTGTGCTATTGATTTGCTATTTACTGTTCTTAACGATGAATTAAAAAATATATACCTAAGTTTATCTTTTGATGCGTCAAAATAAATTAAAATTTAGAGTAAAATTTACAGTAAAAATAAACTTTACAATTCGTATTTTCTTTACAGACGGTACTCACGGGCGCTGATTGGTGAGTGAGTGTAAGCGTGCCACTTCGCCAGTGTACACGCGGTCGGCCACCATTGTGGGGTTCTCCGTGAGGCGGTACTGACGCACGCTCACGTCCTCACCAGTGGCCTCGATGCCGAAGTGTTCGCACACCGCCGGCCAGAACTTGTCTTTCCACGTGATGAAGTCGTCTTCAATGCTGAAACAAGAGCACACGATGTCATTGGATCAGATTAGCTGTGAGTGAGAGAAGTACAGACGTGCGACACTCGGACCAGAGTAAAGACCTTCATTTGAGGGAACAAGTGCCCGCTAAGAAAAGGTACTTATAGTTGTCGCTAGAGCATGGACGTAGCCAAGAGCGGGACAGGGAAGATAAATTGCTCCATTCTAAATTTTTAATAAAAAATTACAAAAAGAATGGACATTAAATTTTCTGAGTCACATGTAAATCTAATATATTTAAATAATTCATAATATATAATTGAAAATAATGTATGCGCGACGATATCTCATGTACTTCAGCTTTTTGTAAAATTAGCGTCTAATCAACACGGTTGAGGAATATCAAACGAACTACACGAGTTCTAGAATCTTTGTTCCAGATTTGTTATCACGTTTTAGCGTACTGATTGCAGAGATGAGATGGTTTATCTAATTTACCCCGCAACTGGCCAAAAGCTTGCCCTTCGCTGTACTCAAACCTGGGTACGCCTTTGCACTAGAGAAAGACAAAAGCCAATGTTATTAAGCTCTTCTCTAGTTTGTCTCCTCTTGGAGTATGTTAAACATTCTAAGTGAAACGTGGCAAAATCTTACGGATCTCCATTGTATCAAAAGTTAACAAACTGCCGAATGGGTTTCCTGAAAGGGAAGTGGGACGAGCATATGACCCAATATTTAATTTTTTTAGGTTCTTTAAAATCAGGACTTTAAATCTTAAATAAATATCGATTTTATCCCACGCGTTATATACTCGAGGAAGATTGATAACATCTGATGTGAAAAAAGTCAACATTTTATTTCTCTTAAAAACACACCATGAAATTACAGTTGTAAGAAACTGGCAACCCCTGACGTAGTGATTAGCACTTGCCTTCTTACTATGTTGATACTGGTTCAAAGCCTGGATGATCCAATTAGAAATTGCAGGAGTGGACAAATCTTACTGGCGGCAGATGTTCTCTGAGCACTTTCGTGTTACCTGCACTTCATTCCACCACAACAATTACTCATCGTCATTCACCCTTACATAACTCATAATCACTCGCCTCGGATAGGTGCACGGAAGTGCATCCGGCACATTTCTAATTTCTCAGTCATAAAGTCATAAGACAACATCTCATTCTCCACCTCCTTGAACACGGAAAAAGGACGGCTAAGAAGAATCCACGAAGCAAAGGAATCAAGTAGTCGACGTGTTTTTAAAAATATTTTTGGAGATTCACTCGCCGAATTTGAAAAACATAAGAATTTCTTTACGGTAATTAAATACTTCTTAATTTTACGACATTTTGAGGATTTGATCTACAACTCTTCGTTTTCATTCGAGAGGTCTCTATATCTCTACGTTCATATCAGAAAGAAAGCACGATTTTTTAATTTGAATACATACAAAAGTTGCGCATATTCACTGAGATATCCCTAAATGTTTTGGCGATGCTAATGGTAATTCATTTTTCCCAGCGTTATTCGGTACTACTGTCAATTAACTCCATATTGAATAAATTTTTTAAGAAATTTGCACTCAAACGGCAGTGTTCTAAAGTCAGTTTTGCGAATCGCGCACTTATTTCTGGGAATTTCCAATGAAGGAAGTGGTGGATGAAGGAGAAGGTGAATAGTAGAAGAAATGGGAGTACTCCCTACTCTGTCGTAGATCTGTTTGTCAATCACGAAAAATTCTTCTTCGATTAACTCGGATTTGAACAATTGTCGCCTGAGGTAGTAGGTGAGAATACTAACCACAACATCACTCGGAACTTAGCTCTCCACCTCTAGAAATTTTCCCGAGAAAATTATGACAATATTCTTGAAAACAATACAGAATAATTCAATAGAAACGACGTTTTTCCCTTACTGTGAGCAATTCTTTTTCATCACATAAAATAATACAGATTTCTGATTGAAAAAGTGCATAATATTTTTCCTATTCAAGTCAAATGCCCTAAATTATTAATCCACAATAACCAAAGACAGCGCACGATACATTCAAATAGTTTTTTTTAGTAATTAATTTCAATTAATCCACACGGTTAAAACGGTCCCATTAATTTACTAAAATTAAGCAAACAATAATAGTACATGACATTCTTTCATCCCAAAAGTTCTATATACGTTTATGAAAATCATTGAGCAGAGGATTTGTATGTTACAATAGCGATATGCGTGATTGTCTCGTTTCCTAGAAAAATATTTTTTTCTATTTTTTTCACGGCAAACTCGGAAAGACGCATATACGTGGGAAACTAAACCAAAGTATTTTTGCTCACGTTCGCGTCCAACATTCAATAATTTATGTTAATCGAATTGCGACACATAAAAGAAATTAGCAAGAAGAACGAAGCCACAAAACGATAAAAACAAACAAACATTCAGTTTTGTATCCGACAGATTCGCACCGGTTCGCGCGAACCTGTTCTTAAATGTAAACTTCGAAGCGCGAGCAGAGAAAGAAACCTCACTCTAGATGGACCTCTTCAGTGATCTTCGAGAACAGAACCGCAAAGTTACCTCCGACAGGGTAAAAGATATTTACGTACTTCGCTATCAGAAAAGGATGCGCTACGCAAACAAATCAAATCGCCGAAAGAGGTATCATGCGGTCACCCAGATACGGCTTATGTTAAATGAGATAATAAGAAAGGTTTAAGGAGCAAAACACGATACAAACTACACAACATGTATTAAAAAACCAAAGGGGATTCAACAATCTTATTTTTATTAAGACGAGAAAATATGTTTTCTATGTGAGTATCGGCATCGTAAATTTTTTCGTAACAAGCCACCAAGTACGTGCACGGTGTGAGAAAACGTAGAATACCTCGAACAATAAAGATTTGAAATTCTTATCTTATTTAATTACTTTTTCATTAAGTACTGACTTAGTGCTGGATTAATTATTTGTAAAATGACCTGAAAATGGTTTGTGTATTTGAAGTAGGACAAAGCATTACGATAATTTGTTGATATGTTTATCTACGTGTTATTACAAGGTTATTTTCTTGATGTAAGTAGAATGGCTATTAATTAATTTTTAAACAGTTTCTTAATGCAACAAGAACAATGTTGATTAAGGATATAGAAGAAGAAAAATAATAATTGTAAGAATTCGGAAAATATTCTTATACGAGGTATTCAAGCAATTAATTCTGAAGATAGCAGCAATAATACATAGCAGTTATTATTCCTTCATACCCGGCGATTACGGCTAACAAAACGTTTTCTCGACAATGTAATAGGGATGGATTGATGTTTGGTTATCGGGGACTGAACCAGTTGGGGTTTTCTATTGCAGGAAACATCGAGTCAGAACGTCAGTTCGTGCGACACGCGATCTACCATCAATACGTGATTCAACGAAATCCTTATTCTTCGACACCTGGTTATACAAATGCGCTGAATTCACTCACGTGCCAAGTCTCCGATAACATTACGCGCGCGAATGTTTTTTTGATAAGGAAATCCCCATCTTAGATAAGATACGAGCAAGAAAGACGTAAAATAATCTTGGAGGGTTTCTCCTAAAGTAAGATATTAAACATCATTTTAATACATTTTTTTCTTATTTTAATAGCTTTAATCTATTACTCCATTTTAGCACGATTGTGATTGTACATTATTTCAGTTGCCCCTTCTCCATTCAAGATTTAATCAGATTTTCATGAGGGTTCTTTCATTGGAATTGATGCAGACCGACTATTGCATACTAGTCAGCTACGCTTGGAATCACTCAACGTAATCTTATGTATTTTCTTTGTATTGCGTAATCGTTAAAAAGTCATCCTTATTCGCAAATGTACAACTTGTTCAACTTATGTATGGTATGTCAAAAACTACGATGTTTTGACCATTGCTTTAATTTCTTTATACGAGTCGTATCTGTTTCGGAAAGAAAAGAATCAACACACAAATTAATCATCATCTTCACCTGAATAGCACATTTCCAAATAAACAACTTCACCATTGGCGGCTGACATAAATTCCCTTGAGGATGACAAACGCAAGACAAGAAGCACTTACTTGGCATCGTCGTCTCCGAGTCCCAGCACATAGACGCGAGTGGCTCCCAGCTCCTCCAGGCGACGGTCCACGTTGATCGCCACCTCATTGTAATGCTCATACGTCTTGTTGCCCAAGCCGAACACCTGCAATGGCACAATATGTGGTATTAAATCGCATTTTCATAGAGAGATCAGATTCCAAATTACTGAACACAATTTCAAAAACATCACTATTGTACAAATGATTTATCTGCAACGAGAACTCACGAGATACAATATTTTTAGAATTAATCCCCCCTCCCCCTAGTTCAGGTGAACTGCATGGTAGTCGCGAAACAGAGTAAATGTCTTTCCCATTAAAGAGCGCTAACTAAAAAAACATAATAAATGACAAATTCTCTTTACTTTTTTCGGTGCCTCCAAAACTAAGGAGTAAAACTTACAATCCATTTAATTAAGAAAAAAAGGACTCGTACTTAAATTATCAAATAATTTGTATCGATGATTAAATGTTGTGGGGTAAAATCTATCCGGTCAACACTCATTTTTCGGGAATTAACGGAAGGTAAATCTTCCGCGCAGGGAAAAAGGTTGGGAACATCGTTCAATTTTATAATTCATATACACGTTAGAGTTCCGTATGGATTAATTTAAAGTAATCCGGACACAATGAAATACTCTCCTCATTCCATATGAACGAAAACACTAAAGAACGTTTTTGAGAAACGCATGCTCATGAACACTAGATCATACAATATTTAGTACGGATACAAGGGAATAGTAGTTTTGAGTAAAAATGAATTTACGTAAGAAACAATATCCTATAAATTTTTGTTATGACATTTCCTCGCACAAGGTTTCGTCGATTCACGTTTTCAAAAACATCAGGCACACTAACACGCAAATGTCTCACAAATGTTTAGTTCCTTTTCTATCCGGACGGAGTAAATCACACTAATGAAGTATTGTACTTTAGAGCATCAAAAGACGTGTTTCCTGTTGTTTCATCTTTCACCTTTTCCTTCCAGAGATAGCGTGTAAAAGTTGCACCAAGAAAAGCTACGGAACTCATTTATTAGAAAAGGACGTTACATGACAACTTTAGCCCTCAAAATTGACGGCACTATCGTGTCTGATTATGCCGGTAGAAACAATATTCGTATGGAATAATACACGAGTGATGTGATGCTCCATTGTGCATTATCATAATTTAAATTATCACAAATAAAAATGTATATAAATAAATTTATTGTCAAATTAGAATTTAGTTATACTACCATCCATAAATGTTTACATAGTTCAATGCTAAATATGAAACCAAATGAAAATTGCCCACAACTTGCAGATGGGGGAAAGTAATATCTACCGTATTATCCAGGCAAATAAAATAGTCTTCCTAAATAAAAGTAAACGTTCATTTTATCGTACAGAATGTAAGTTACATTCAATTTTCCTAGGGATTTAATCGCGCGGGTTTAGCTAGTATAACAATACATCAGACGAAGTACATGTACTCGTGTATTCGAGACACCAACTACGTAACTCCAAACGTCATAGCGTGTGTCCACGTACTAAGTAGAAGTGCAGTTTCCATTCTCTTTCGCGGAATGAACTCTGTCGTGGATTTGTGAGAGAACCAGTGTCCTGGGAACAAATATTCGTCGCCACCTCCATCACCGCCGTCTTGAGACCTTCGTCATTAGCGCGTCGTTATGAAACACGTTCACGGACACTTTCTTACATCATGGCGACGATTCACTTGCTCTTAGAATTTTTTGGCCTGGGCAAATATGTGACACACAATACTCAATTGAATGAGCAAATGATCAGTTCATTAAAAAGTTAGCACCATGGAGCGCATATAACTCGCTCAAAGTGGTAGACAAATAAGGAATACTGACGTTAATAACGTGACGAACTTCATTTTAGTTCCTTAATATCTCTTAATTGGTGTTGTCCGCGAAAGCTGTTAAAAAGTCCCATTAATCCCTTGTCATAATATCTATCACTTTTTATAATTTGTCAACTATCACTGCAATAATATTTACCATCATACATGAGACGCAAAAAATGAAATATTATTGTCAAATAAAGAGTCGCAAACTACGCATGGGGAAGGGAGGTAAACTAAGTAACTCTCCGGAAACAAACAAACTCCAATTAATTCCGATTGTGGGCTCTTAAGGCAGAGGTGGATTTAATATTTCTAAAAGAAGTAATTTAAAAAATAAGTACTTTTATCCAATTATACTTTCCAAAACAAATCGGAGGGCTACATATAATGCAATAAAAATTTGAAGTTATTAATAACATAAATATATAAATACGCCTCTACCCGAAGCACAACTGGAGAAAAAAAGTTAGGATATTAGTTACCACTAATTCCCCTTAACATTTAAGGAAATAACCCATTTTAAGTGGGGATAGAGAATCAAGTCAATATAGTGTTTATTTAAATAATACTGATCATTTTTTTCAAAATTTATCATAATTTTGTGAATTTAAATGATACAGATATGCGGGAAAAATTTGCGTTTTCGTCCACTCTCACAAAATTTTATATTTTTCCATTTTTTTTCACTTCCGGAACATTTTTGAGTTTGAAAAACTATTACGTATAAACTGTACTTTGAAAACGTTAAGGCATTAAAGAAGGATTAAGTATTAATATTTTTTTACATTTAATGATTTTCGGGGTCCCTTGCAAAAATATCGTGATTTGCTACTTTATTCTACGTAGGGAATATTGTTTATACCGGCGTGATCAGTCACGTCGGAGCAATCATTTGTTAGGACTAATTAGTCATGTAACGACATTTTGAAATGAGTTTAGTAGCTTCTTTCCTTGATGCTATTATCTCTGAAAGGTAAAAGTGAAAGATGAAACAATAGGAAATCGTAGACATATCTTTTAATGCTCTAAAGTACAATTCTACATTTGTGTGATTTTTTCCGCCCAGATATGCAGAGAAGGAATTAAACATTAGCGGAACATTTGAATATTAATGTACCTGATGATTTTGTAAACGTGAATCCACGAAGCGTTGTGCGAGGAAGTGTCAAAACAAAACTTTATAGGATATTATTTCTGTCTTACGTAAATTCATTTGTACTAAAAAATACTATTCCCTTGTGTTTATCACTTCATTCTTGATAATGAACTGAAACTACAAAAATTGATAATCTAAACTATTTAACTGAGATATAGTAATAAAATATCATCAAGATATAGTGATAGAGGGTCTGTCAGAGCTTCCCGACGATGGAATTGGAAATACGAATTCTCGCTTTCACAACCAAAATAGCTTTAGAATGTAATTTCACTTCTGTTGTGCCCAAAAAAACTGGTATGTATGCAGTTTATAGAAATGTGCATCATTAACATAGAATAATTCGTTTTGTAACCGTTAAGTTTATTGAAATATAACTCATAGTATAATGAACTTGCACATCAAGTCTAGCAAACCTTATGTATAGTTGCGATGAGTTATTCTTCGAACGTAAGCTATACAGTGGATTTCAGCGTTTTCCAGATTCATCCAGACACAAAAGAAACAGAACTGTAGTTCAAAGTTAAAGTCTTAAAACAAAATAAGAGGTTTGCATGATTAATATTAAGATTAAAAAGAAAAACAAAGACCGAGACACTACAGAGAACACAAAGTATAGTGAGAAACCCCTACAGAGTTGAGTACCCTAGGATTGGATAAGAAATTTAAAGACAGGAGCGGATTTCTCCAAACCTTTGGGTATGACAATCCAAC
This sequence comes from Laupala kohalensis, assembly GCA_002313205.1. Lineage (NCBI taxonomy): Eukaryota > Metazoa > Arthropoda > Insecta > Orthoptera > Trigonidiidae > Laupala > Laupala kohalensis. The sequence goes on along the minus strand of NNCF01126217.1, from coordinate 16,484 downwards.
TCCATAGTTCGGATACTATGAAGTTGGGACGTTTCGATAAGTCCTTTCCTTCCCCTGATTTGGATCTCTCATCGCAAATGAAGGAGCTTTTCTCGGCGTAAATTTTATTTTAACCAATCATCTTCGTTAATTTAAAAATGCTATCATGAGTTAAGTATCCCAGGAGTTATCTCTCTACCATGAGTCTCATGGAGTCTGATAATAGTACTAACATAAAAACAAGATCTCACCGTGAAAGTTGGTTTTCGTTTCTCACCTCCTAAATTATTTGTCAAGTCATAAAAAATTAGCACAAAAGGAATTTATAAATAAACGGGATACTGAACAATACACGAAATCCTTATCAATTTTCTCGAATTATCTCGCAGAATGCGGTGATAATAGAGTTGAATAGATATACTTGAATTATGTGTCATATCTTCCAGGAGTTCTGAGATAAAGAAATCTGAAAGCCATTCATTACACAGACTTCGTAACGATGACTAACGTATTTATATTGATGACACTTAAGTACTTCTTAAATCTTTTAAACCCTGCAACGAACAAAGTTTTAAAATTCACCCCCCCCTCTTCTTCCCTCGTTTCCTTCATTTTCGAAGTAATTGTAACATAATGAAAATACTTTTCAAATAATAACTCAGGATGAAGTAAACATGACGTCATCTCTACTTCAACAAATTAAACTGTACCAGTATGAACGGTTAGTTTTAATGTAATTTTTATAACAGTAATGGAAGTAAATAGTGTAATAATCATTTTTATTAGATTTTCGTCCACCGCCTTCACCTGTTGGAACACCTCTCCTGGTGTCATAACTCAAGTTTCTTTTTGGAGCTTCTGCTTCAACGATCGTCTTCAGGCATTCGAAACCACCGGGATTCTAACTAGGGTACTTCAGTTCTCAAGGTCAGCATGATACCACTAGACACTTGGGGATATTATTACCAGTCAAGATGTTTAGGACTATAGGAATACGGGAAAAGCCTTCCTGAGTTAGCAAGAGAAAAATAAAACCCTTCTATCTCCAAACACAAAACTTGCGAAAATTACAACTCAATTTTTTTAAATTTTAATGAAAATGCGAATGAAATTTATAAATTTGAGGTGTTCTATGGAGATTTTACAATACATCTTTTACACACAAAATTCCACGAGTCAGAAAAAAGATTTTAATAACACGTAATTCAATTAAGTCAAATGTAAAGCGAATTTTCCACTTCTTTATACAACTTCCATACGTTGCATCTCGAGATTTTGTCAAGTCTTCACAAGTATATATTTTAAATTTTACTTAAAATTTGGCAATTTCAGCCAGCAACAGTAAACCTACATCTTTCCGAATTCACAACCTTCCCAAAAATAAGGCGCGAATTTAAAATACTACTCAACAAATATTTCATCATAATGTCCAATCCCTTTCAAACAAATTGACAGACATTGAAATTCTGGTACACGAAAGTTGATTCGATTTGCGATGCCTTACAGAGCATTGGCTTTCAACTAACAACATCAACGATACTGCTATTTCTAATTATTATTTAGCAAGTTCTTACTGTCGGCAAATTTTAAAGGAAAACATCCCCATGGAGGTACGTGTATCTACGTTCGTAATGATATTTTATCTTCTCCACTGACAGGCTACGAGAACTTCTGCGTAGATAGTGTGTTCGAATTTTCTGCAGTTAATCCTACCGACACCGGTATTGTTGTTTTGTGTATTTATAGACCTCCTCAATCAGATCTTGACATATTTTTTCGGAACTTCGAAATTGTTTTAAGACATATCACACTTAAATCTACTAAATCTATCGTTATATGTGGCGATTTCAACATCGATTTCCTGAGTTCATCCGACTCTGCACATTCACCAGTTAATCGATTCAAGAATCTTATCTCCTTCAACCTACTACGATAAACGACCCCACTCGCATCTCCGGCTTATCTCAAACATTGCTGGATCAAATTATAGTCAACAATGGAATCTCGTATCTCTCTGAAGTGTTTATCGACGGATACAGTGATCACCTTGCTCAAGTATTTACTATTAATAATAAACTAAAACCACTTAAAATCCTTTACAAAT